>OZ004709.1:122916819-123404319 GCA_963924515.1 Vespertilio murinus | reverse complement strand
CACAATGAAAGAAGGGATTTTTTTTTTGTCAGTTTTGTGTATTGCCATGTCTGTTGTAAGCTAGAATAGTGACAGGTGCTCAAGAAATACTTGTTGAATGTGAGACTACAGTTGAAACTGTACTTTTAATTATTTTAGATGCATTATTACTAATATAGAACTTTTGGCTAGTATGGAAACCTAAGCAACATTTCTTTTTTTTTTGGGGGGGGGTATTTTTTTATTTATTTTTAAATAAATCTTTATTACTCAGATTATTACAATTGTTTCTCCTTTTTCTCCCCCAAAGCTCCCTACCACCCAGTCCCCTTCCCACCCTCTGCCCTTACCCCCTCTGCCCCCAATTCTCTTCATCCATTGGTTATACGATTTCAATCCAGTCTCTCACTGCCCCCCCCCCTTATCCTCCTAGTAATTATCAGTCCAGTCCCCTTCTTTGCCCCTGATTCTACTGTATTCACCACTTTATTCTGTTCCTCAGATTTTTTTTTCCTTCTCTTTTCCTTCTCTTTTCCTTTTTTCCGTATATGAATTTCAAGTGGGACACTCTCTCTCATTTGTTTTTGTAGGGAAATACAGCAGAGTGTTTTGTAGCTAATGGCTGCAGACTGTCCAAATATCTCAGGACCACATGAATAGAATCCGCTCCTCCTCCGGTTCACACTGCCCCCCACCCCTGGGTCCCACCGCTTCCCCAGGGCACACGGCTCTCCCGGTATACACGGCTCCCCGGATCCCACCACCCCCCTTGGGCACACGGCTCCCCTGGGGCACATGGTTCCCCCGGGGCACACGGCCCCACTGGGGCACACAGCTCTCCCGGGGCACATAGCCCCCAGGGGCACACGGCTCACCCGGGGCACAGGGCCCCCTGGGGCACATGGTTCTCCCAGCTAAGCAACATTTCTTATACTGAGTCCAAAAGAAAGAGCAGTCTGAATGCTTGCCTAAAAGTCATTGAGAGGCTTTGGGAATGCCTTTGTGCATTTTCACATCCCCTTGTCTGGATGGCCTTTCTCCTTTTCCACCGAGAAAACCTCTATACACCCTTTAAGGGAAAGTGACCCCTGTATGAGGCCTTCCCAGATTCTCCCAAGCAGAGTTCATACTAACTCCCCTATGTTCCTTTAGCACTGTGTTGTCTTGTGTACTTCCTGAGAAACCCATGTCTCCAACTCCAGTGAGATAAAATCCTTTTAAATGAAGGCAGTCCTTTAAATGCTTCTTCTTTTTCCTTTCCAAAGCACAAAATGCATTAGACACATTCCTGGACATGATTAGGAGAAAAGAAAACCAACGAAAAGCTTTTACAAGGTGCCTTTTCATCACTGCATAGCAGGGGATAACATCAGTTCTTGTTATTCCTTAGACAGACAGCCCCCTTTTCCCTCCTGGGCTCTATAGCTTTCAGTTCTTCCCGTTGTTATAAACCATGACACAGCGTGTTACTCACACACAGAAGAATTACTCTTTCTAAAGAAGCACTCAGGCTGCCCTTGTAAAGGTGATGCTTTCAGGTTGTGAAGGTCAGTTTGCTGAGGGTAAAGTCATAGGAAATCTTCTCAAGCATCTTGGGGACCATCCATCACCTACATGTTCAGACTGTGCATAAAAACTGTGTTATAACGTATGCCTGGAGAAATGGCATCTGACCAAACCCCCATCAATGACAAGAACATAGGAAAGGAAATGGCTGCGGTATGATTAAAGCCAGCCTATTGAGCGAGTTCTCGGAGTGTTAAAATTCTCCTACAATGGCATGACCCTGTAGCTGTCCAAAAGAAGAATGTGAATAGCCAACTTACTCAAAAGTACAGTGTATCTCAATTTCCCAAATGGTCCCATTCCTTTTTCACTGTTATGTCAATATATCTATCTCCCTAAAGTGCAGAAGGCATTACACTGACAATCAGAATTTTTCTTTGTTTTGCTTTTATCCAGATGGAGCTGTTCAACCTTTTAAAATGTATAGAAGGCCTCTCCCATCATTCTCCTGTTCCTCTGCCTTAACCTAAAAGTTGGTCACAAAACATGCTAGACCTTAATGTGATTTAAAAAAAAAAAAAAAAAAGAATGGAGTAAGCCATTCTTACTGCCTAAAGGGGCTTGGGAAACTTGGGACTGATCCAGGCTTGCATCAATAGGAGGAGGATCCAGTTTTATGGGATGAGATATAGCAGCTGGAGTCTATGTTCATTATACTCATTGTTTTTATTTACCTGGTTATATTGGTTGCAGCATGACAGCAGATTTGTGAGTGGGGAATTTGGATCCAAGGGCCAGGCCATAGGAGTTGTCCAGTGAGTAGGAGTTATATATCTAGAGATTTATTTTCTTAAGGGTTGAAGAGACCTCATGGGAAATAACTATCCCTAAAGAGAGGAAGATTCATAGGATGTTCATAATGTCTGAGTGTAGGTGTTAAAAAAAGAGGCAAACGCACAATGGCCATGTCCATTCCCATGTCCTATTCCAAGCACAACATAAAAGACTAGAGGCCCAATGCACAAAATTCATGCAAGGGTAGGCCTTCACAGCACTAGCTGCCTCGGCCCTCGCAGCTCCACCCCCCAACCACCCACTGGTTGTTCCAGAAGGTTATTCCATTCCACTGTCTGATCTAATTGCCATATTAGCTCTTTATTATATAGGATGGGTACAGCAAAAACCAACTCCACCTGTGTTTAGTAAGGGAAGTTTCAGCACAGCACTATACTTGGCACTCACCATCTCACATCCAAGAGGTGCTGAGCATAGAGGCTAAAATCTTCAATACCTGTATCCTAGCTGAGCCAGAGCAAGAAAGAGCCTGGCCTTCTGATCCCCTACCCTTGTGGCAGGTAAAGCTACTAATTCCACCAATTGAGCCTCTCAACATAGATTCATAAATGTATGCCTCAATGTCTTTTGTGATGGTGAATTCTGTGTGTCAATTTGAGTGGGCTAAGGGATGCCCAGATAGTTGATAAAGCATTATTTCTGGGTGTGTCTCCATGGATTGCATTTGATTCAGTAGATGAAGTAAACAGACCAATGTATCATCCAAACCATCAAGGGCCCAAATGGAACAAAAAGGTGAAAGAAAGTGAATTATCTCTCTTAAGCTGGGACATCTATCTTTTCCTGCCCTTCAATTTCAAGGCTGCAGATCCTTAAGCCTTTTTATTCTAACTCAATTATACCACAGGATCTCCTGATTCTCTTGCTTGCAGATGGCAGACTGTGGGACTTTGGGGGCCTCCATAGTAATGTGAACCAATTACTGTAACAAATCTCTCTCTCTCTCTCTCTCTCTCTCTCTCTATATATATATATATATATATATATATATATATATATATATATATATATATATGTGTGTGTGTGTGTGTGTGTGTGTGTGTGTGTGTGTATAATTTATTCTCTGGATAACCATGACTAATACACTTTTATTCAGTAAGAATATGCTGAATACCTACCTACAAAGTAGCAGACACTGCTAAACTCTCAGTTACAAAGACATGATTCTTCTTTTGGAGTCTACAGATTAGTTGGAAATACAAGGAGCAAAGAAATAATTATAATACAATGTGATGAATGCATATTGGATTGTGCAGAATATTATAGCTGTGTATTAAAGAGGCTCCTAACTCAACCTGGAGAGTTTAAGGAAGTCTACATAAATAACGTGGTTCAAGAATAGTCTTTTTTATTTAATGTAATTTATTTGAGTACACTGGCTGAGTACTAAATAGTGAGGAGGAGTTAATGAGGACAAGTGTGGGAATTGGGCATTCTAGACAGAGAAAGGCATGATTAAATGCAAAGACAAGAAAAGAGCTTGGTGCACTAGGAATTTCAAGCAGTTCCATGTTCCTGAAACACAATGCATGAGCCAGGAAGGGAAGGAGATGAAACAAGAGAAATAAATGGAAGCCAGAACATGGAGGATTTTGCACAACATGCCAGCAACCTTGAACTTAACCTGGTGGGAGATGGGTCACTCTTATGATCCCTAATTAATTATTAGCATATTCATACTGTTACTTAAAACAAGTAAGAATATGTATCCTTATTTCTCTGGATTCAGTACTTGATCCTAAATGACTACACTATTTTTTCTGTGTGACTTTAGAAAACTCAATGAACTTTTCTAAGATATTTTCTCCATCTCTAAAATGGGGGTCACAATACCTTACAAAGTTTTTGCAAGAATAAAATGACATAACACATTTAAATGTGATAGAGTCAGAACTCAAATCCGATACAAATCAAGACCCTTGCCAACTGTGACCACTGCCTACTCTATGAGTTTTATTCAGTAATAAAACAGTCTTCATAGAAAAGATTACTAATAGAGAACTGCCTCTTCACCACCTTGTTATATTGAATTTTTTTAAGTGAGATCATCCTCCCCTACAAGAGGATGTAGGTCATCTTTCCTTCCTACAGCAGGATATCAATAATGTGCAGTATATGGGAACTGACTGAACAAAAGTTATATTTAATTGGGAAATCAATGAAGAGGAAGAGGGGACCAAGGTCACAAAGACTAGATCATCCTGATCACTCACACTCCCTTGCCCTTTCTCTGGGTCTTCTATCATCATATCACACTTGTCAATTCCCCAGCAGTCTTAATTATGGACACAGCCATTTGTCTTCAAATATCACAGCTCTGTGAAATGTATGCATCGATAAATACAGATCAAAAGCTGTTTTCCACACTGCTGGAGAGTTAATTGCTTCTGTGGTTAAAGCAAATGTGGTCATTCTTCACCTTTGAGGGGGCTTCCAAGGTCTCTAACTAGCTGGAGGCTTCCTAAAAAGTCAGAATAAAGACATCTATAACATTAGGACCCAAAGTTGTATCACAAAAGAATTCACACTTTTCAGATTAGCTCTTTGTGGCCAAAAAGTAAAAACCAGGCTTTCAGGTTTAACCAAAGCCAGATCATCAATTCTGTTTAAAAACAGACATCTTTGTAACAAGCATCATTCCTATATCTATTTTCCCTTTCAAAAAGCATTTACTGGGTATAAGAGTCTTGGAGCAGGAATAGAGAAAAATAAGAAATGGCATCTATCCTCAAGATTAGCAGAGGAGGCAAATAGGCTCAAAAAAAAAAAATCAAAGCAAGCATAAGGGTATTTTAACAAAAAAATAAATAAATAAAACACTCAAAGAATGGAGAAGCACCATAGAGGAATTGAAATTTGAATTGAATCTCAAGATGAATGTGTATTTGCCTGGCAATGAGGAAGGGGAAGTAAGAATGAAAATATTTGCCATATAACTATAGCAGAATAAATAAAAGGACAGAAATATGTTGAAAGCATAAAACCAATCAAATCATTTGGTATGAATAACACATGGAGCAGGGATAAAGGCAGAGAGAAGGGGGGCTGGGAAGGTAGGAAGGACCCAGATCATACAGTGTCATATATAGCTTAAGAAAGCTATAGGGGTCACTGATGGACTTTAATCAAGAAAATGACTTACGCCGAAACCTGTTTGGCTCAGTGGTAGAGCGTTGGTCTGCGGACTGAAAGGTCCCAGGTTCGATTCCGGTCAAGGGCATGTACATTGGTTGCAGGCACATCTCTGGTAGGGGTTGTGCAAGAGGCAGCTGGTCGATGTTTCTCTCTCATCGACGTTTCTAGCTCTCTATCTCTCTCCCTTCCTCTCTGTAAAATATCAATAAAATATATTTTTATTTAAAAAAAAGAAAAGAAAATGACTTACTCAAACATGTTTTAGAAAAATCATCCTGTCAGTGGATAAGGAATGTAGTGGAGACTAGAGGAAGGAAGGAAGACCAATTGAAAAAAGAGTAGAGGATGGAAGGAAGACCAGTTTAGGAAAGAGTGCATGAGGACTAACCTGAGTTGTCAGCAATAAGGATACAGATGAGTAGGCAGGCTCAAAAAGAGGATAACATTTCCAAAGGCTGCTGTGGGCAGGCAGAGAACAAAGTTCTTGGTTATCTCTTTTCAAGGACAGTGGAACACAGCCTTGAAAATAAATAAGATGGAAAGTAACCAGAACAAAAAGATGATGAGGTAAGATTATGGAAAATTTTTTTTCATTGAATTTATTGGGTGCAGGTTTCAAGTGTACAACTCAATAAAACATAAGATGGTGGAGAATTCCATTAAATTCATCTGATTTTTATTGAACACCCAATTACATCAAGAACCATGGTATATGATGCCTCTTGCCGTGCAGAGATGAACAAGACAAGATCTCTGTCTCAAAGCACAGCAGAAATTGCATGGGCTGAGTGGCTATACAGGTAGGCACCAGATGACCATAAGGTAAGTACGATTCTCCTATTACCCTGCTTTACTTTTCTTGTCTATTTTGTTTATTGTCCATTTCTCCTCACCCTCAACTAGAATGTCAGCTCTGTGGGGTAAAATGTTTTATCTGGAAGTTGGTTCAGCATCTAGGAGAGTATTTGTGTCTAATACATGCTCATTAAGTATTTTCTGAATTAACAAATTAATTTATCCTGATCAGGACTTGTGTGCTCCTTTAGTTTATAGATTCACATATTTAATTAAATAATTTTGTATTATTTTATCCAACTTTTTAACCTTGGAAGTATGAAGACCAGTTATTCCATTTAAACTCAATTTGCCTATTTTCATGATTCTGTAATCCTGAAACCAAAAAATCTTAATTGTGCAAGTTGCAAGAACTTATATCCACTCTCCTTAATTAAATCTTCTACTGATATAACCTAAGGTGATGTATTCGTTTCTGGGTACCAAAGTTTGGGAGGAAAACTGACAACATCATGCACTTTTGGAAAAGATTGAACATGATGAAGAATCAAGGTATGATGCATGGAACAGAATAACAGATTTCAGGGGCGATGGAGGAAAACAGGAAGAGATTGACCAAAGAATATACATACATATATGCATAACTCATGGACAATAGTATATGAAGGCCAGGGGTAGGGTGGGTATTGGGTGAAGGGGGGGGGCAAAAAGGGAGAAAATGGGAGTTGTCAACAAATAGGGGAAAAAGCATCTGAAAAACTTTTCAGTGCTTAGAATGCCTGACCAATGAAAGTTTACTTAGCCTGAAGAGAAGGCGACTCTGGGGCACGGAGCACTGTCATCAAATATTTAAAGGGCTGTCATGTGGAAGGAGAATTCAGCTTATCTCATGTAGTTCCAGACAACAAATCCAAAATTGTGCCGCAGAGAGCCAGGTCTGTGGTGAACAAGCTGACACTGATTCATCACATAACAATCTTGGACAAATCACTTCCCCCTTATGAACTCCAGGGTACTCATCTGTAAAATGAGAAGGCTGAATCACATGCATGCCAGGTTCCTTCAGCTCTCACAGACTTCGGTTCATTTCTCACCAAAGGTAATAATCAGGATTTTTCCAGCAATGAATCAGTGGGCACACTTGATGAATGATCTTAACCTCCTTTATTTCATCCTCACTCAAAATAATGTACCTATATTGCTTTTTTCACTCCCCCAAGACTACAGACTTCTTTCATAAAGTGAAATAGTAAAATATACTTAAATGGTGCTCATTAAAAATTTTAAAGCCAATATAAAAATATCTGACACATGCTATGCTTTTAATAAATGTTAGTAAGATCAAAAATGAAAACCAAATGTTCTATATTGACAAGGGATGAAACAGTGCCTGTAACAACAGGATATAGTTTATTCTTTCCATGTTACACCATGATGTCTTCACACTGCAAAATATCTTCTATCCCCTTCACAATTTTGCAAGCATTTCTAATTCTAAGTGATTAATTATTTTTGTACAAGAAAACAGTTATCTGAATTACTCCAACACTTTGGGCACTTTAGAAAATCATCTTTTCCTTGAATTGTTAAACCATGGGTAATCAAATCCCAGTCTCATAAATATTTGATTTAGGGGAAAAAATTGCTATTCCCTCCTGGTAACCAGAGTTCCTTCCAACTTATCTCTGGCCTCCTTCATTATCTTTTAGCATGGAGGGATTCCAGTTCCTTGTGTTTCTGCTATCACACTGGAGCTGTACTTTATGAGCTGACATCCACACCTCTATCTCCTGACATCTGAAAGGATCTTTGCTTGGTAAACAATACAACTGGATTCATTAAAAGTTTCTGACTCATAGCAACTCCGTGAAAACTTCTTTTATCTTTCTGATGAGATTTCTTTCCTAGGCTCCTTTGTCTTGAGGATTTCAATCTGGTGAAGTTGTTTCTGTCTCTGAAAAAAAAAGGGAATTAGAATAATCTCCATACCCCAGATATATAGGAGTGACTATTAGTGAATCATAAGAAATGGAATGAAAATGTGGAAGAGAAAAACCAATTTAGCAAACACAGGATAGTGTTTAAAAAAATGAGTTCCAAGTTGGGCTCTGAAATCAGACCCAGTTCAGTCTCAGACTGCCACTCACTAGTTGTATGACTTTCAACAAGCTGAGAAAGTACCTAGGCTGCAATGTTCACATCTGCATGATGGGCACAAACTGTCTCCAAATATGCAGCAGAGGAGGAAAAATGTGCTAGACCCTTCTACATAGTGTAAAGTAGATAAAAGTCTGCCCTGGAAACATGGATAACAAACTGGTGGGGGAAAATAAAAGGGTAAAACTGGAAGTTCCTCAATCATAGGTGGAGTGGATCCAAAGAAATCGGTTTTATTAATTTTTCACCTCTATACAAAAATGGCCTAAAAAATACTCCCTTCCCAGGAAGCTGCTGAACATGGCAGAGGGACAAGTCTGGTGCTCATGGCCAAGGTCATGTCCTGGGCCAGGGCCACCTAGAGGCCATGATGGCCAAGCAGGTACTGCTGGATTGGAAGGTGCTGATTGTGCCCTGTGAGGGCATCAATATTCCTGGCAATTTCTACAGAAACTAGCTGAAGTACCTGGTCTTTCTCTGCAAATGGATGAATATCAATCCATCTTTTGGCCCTTACCACTTTTCAGCGCCCAGCTGCATCTTTTCGCAGACCATGTGAGGCATGCTGTCTCACAAGTCCAAGCGAGGCTCGCCACCTTAGACCACTCAAGGTGTTTGATGGGATCCCGCTGCTCTATGACAAGAAAGATAAAATGGTGGCTCCTGCTGCCCTCGAGGTTGTGTGTCTGAAGCCTACATGGAAGTTTGCCTACATAGGGCACCTGGCTCCTGAAGTTGGCTGCAAGTACCAGGGAGTCACAGCCACTCTGGTGGAGAAGAGGAAAGAAAAGCCAAAACCCATGGAAAAAGCCAAAAAGAACTGGAGAAAAAAACTGATAGATGCACAGAAGTCCTCAAGACTCAAAGACTCCTAATCTGAGCCCAATAAAATTGACTCCAAATAAGTAAATATATATAAAATTCCCCCCAAAACAAAAAATATATCATTACTATATTAAAATTCATCCTATGATTTTGCAAATATGATGTGTGATACAGACACAAGACTTGATGTAAGCTTGTGAACGAAAACAATAGCCATGTCATAATACATAGTATGTCTTAAGAACTTTCTCTGTACTAAGGACCATGTTATGTATTTTACATGCACATTTATACACATATCTCATTTTATTATGTCCTATGCATACATACCTCATTTAACAACTCACAAAGAAGGCATTATACACTGAGTGGCCAGATTATTATGATCTCTGAATGCATAATAATCTGGCCACTCAGTGTACTTCTCTTGAGTACCTCATTGATTTGATATCAAAGATACTATAAATCGTGCACCTGATCAGTTTTCCCCTTTTCATTGGCTGATAGAAAGCTCAGGGCAAATAGCTGGTTGATCTCCAGCAAAAGTCTAGAATACTTTTGGTACCTATTTGAGATACAAATAGACTGAGTGGCCAGATTTTTATGCATTCAGAGACATAATAATCTGGCCACTCAGTGTATTATGATTCCCACTTAGATGATATCTTAGCCTGGCTTCCACCAGAAAGCAGAACCTGAGACAAGAGCTATGTGCAGACTGTTTGAGGAGCGATGCCAGACAGTAGACATGATGGATGGAGGAAAGAAGGAAACTCAACACAGGGAGATGCTATCTAGTCATCCTCAGTTGTGGTGCTCATCCCTGGTCCCCTTTCTAAAGAGACCATCCTTTCCTGTCCCACTGATTGAGAAGTGCTCCATGGAGCACCAACTGTCTCCTATAATCAGGTAATATATGTGTGAGTATTGAGCAGGCTCTTACATGAATGCTGGGGCAGAAAGCAAGACACACTTTACTGAGGTGCTTACATGAATGCTGTGGACAGTAAAGCTGGTAGAAGCTTGAGCAGAACTATTTACAATTGGTATAGGTGGAAAAGAGAAGAACCCTAGAGTATTTGAGGCAATGGGTGCATAAGCAGTGTCCCATAAAAGGTGAATAGCTAAGACTTATAGAGGTTGTCTTGCCCAAGGTGACACAATTGGAAACAAAAATCTGGTATTCTATTCTAGATCCCCTTCTATTTCTACTATGGTAAAATAAAGAAGATATAGAAAGATAATTATTCAGATACAACATCCATGAATAAAAACCTATCCATGATGTAGCTCCTGTTTGCTCTTCAGTCTCACCTGCCACCATTTTGTTCCTCACCCCTTAAGCTTCAGTCATAGCACAACACTCAGATGTCCTCAAGAAGTTAGTGGCTTTACCAATTCACAACCTGCCAACCCCAGTCTGAGCCCAAGTTCTTATCAGTACTGAGCAATTTTTCCTCCTCCTCTTCTTCTCCCTCTCTTCTTTTTCTCCTCTCTTTCTCTTCCTCCTCCTTCTCCTCCTTTTCCTCCTCTTCCTCATCCTTCTTGCAAAGAACTTTAAATGTTTTGTTCAATTACAGTTCACTTGCATTTATTATTTTGTATTACTTTCAGGAGTAGCCATAGTGGTTAGACAATCATATACTTTACAGAGTATTCTCAATATTTCCAGGACCCACATGGCACCATACAGTTATTACAATATTATTGACTATATTCCCTATGCTATACTTTACAGACCTGTGACTATTGTATCACTACCAACTTATTCTTCTTACTCCCTTCATCTTTTTCACCAAGTCCCCCAACCCTTTCCCCTCTGGCAACCATCAGTCCATTCTCTGTGTCAGTGTGTCTGTTTCAATTTTGTTTGCTCATTTATTTTGTTCTTTAGATACCACATATAAGTGAATTCATATGGTATTTGTCTTTCTCTGAGTCTTATTTTACTGTGCATAATACCTTCTGGGCCCATTCATGCTGTAACAAATGGTAAGATTTCATTCATTTTTATGGCTGAGTAATATTCCATTGTATAAATGTACCATAACTTTTTTATCCACTCATCTGCTGATGGGTACTTAGGTTGTTATCATATCTTGGCTATTATAAATAATGCTGCAATGAACATAGGGTGGATATTTTTTCAATTTAGTGTTTTGGGTTTCTTTGGATATATACTCAGAAGTGGAATCACTAGGCCAAAAGGTAGTCCCATTTTTAATGTTTTGAAGACCGTCCATACTGTTTTCCATAGTGGCTGCACCAGTGAGTATTCCCACCAACAGTGCACGCTGTATTTTTGCTGCTTCCATTAAAGCAAGCTAAGATTGCACCAGTCAACCCACAGGTCTACATACTTCATGACTAGCAGGAATCTGAAAATAAGCACTGCTCCAAGCTCCCAGTTATTAGTAGTAAAGACACTGGCCAAGGATCCAAGAGCCCTGAGTTCTATAGTCCTGCTGCCTCCAGCTCACTGTGAGACTGTGGGCCTTTCTACATTCCCTTGCTCTGGGTTTCAGTTTCCTAGTATAATAAATTGAGTTGAAACAAATCTTTTCCAAGGTTCTTTCCAACATTAATGTTCTATGCATCTAAGTGCATTATAAAAAATATATTTTAAGTCTTCTATTTTTTTCTTATTGTTTTTCTTTAGAAAGAGGAAAAAGTTTTCTGTGGTGAACCGGGAGGCAGGATCAGATCAAACTTCTGGTTTGCACTTCCATCTGGACTCTGAAAGTCAATATTGCTAGGATAAGGCCTATAGAGTCAAGTGACCAGATCATTTCAAACCTGAAGTTCATCTTTTAAACGTCTTTCCAAATCTGGACATCTGTCCAATGAAACAATATCCTCCAAATATTCCCATAGTTTGTGTCCCACAGGCAAATGAATTGCCAGAGCAGAGAAAGACTAAAGAGGTCATTGTGTCTATGCTTTCTCCTCATTTTGCAAGTGAGGTACTTGAAACCCAGAGAGAGATGTGACTCTCCCAAGGTCCCACCATGGGCCACTCACTCAGATTAGAGCCCCAGTGTTTGGACTAAAGCTGATGCAATCTTTCTACAGCATCATACCATCAACTTGAGGAGCAATATTGTTGATAAAAGCCCATCCAGCATGACTCAGTGGTTGAGCATCAACCAGGAGGTCATGGTTCGATCCCCAGTCAAGTCGCATGCCCAGATTGTGGACTCAATCCCCAGTATGGGGCATGCAGGAGGCAACTGATCAAGGATTCTCTCTCATCATTTATATTTCTCTCTCTCTCCTTCTCCCTTCCTACCTGAAATCAGTAAAAATATATTTATAAAAAGAGGTTATTGAAAAGAAAGGAAAGTATTGGACTGAGGAGTCCAAGATATGGATTTGAGTCCTGGTTAGTCTGCTTTCTAATTACCTGACCTTCATTAAGTGTTGAAAGTGAAGATCACATAAGAAAGTTATGTGTAAGTGCCTACATACCTAGTAACCAAAACCAACACATAATGGATGTTTGATAATAAATGCCTTCCAAACAGAACTGCCTCGAGTTTGTATAGTAAGATCTGGTTGAGGTAAACTGATGTGAACATATTATATAAAATGTAGAGTTGTATAGAAATGGAAAGAATTGTATTTTTCTCTAGTAAAACAAATAATTTTTTTAGATGGGATTGCAATGGATGAGGGAAGTTATTGCTTTCCATCTCATGGACAAATTACAGCAACATTTATGCTCTTAAACTACCAATGCTTGCAATTCTGCATCCAAACTCAGAGAGGTGGACATAAGTATTCATCATGACTTGAAAATAAAACCATTTGTTCTGTACCAACAGGAAAGACACAGTGCACAGCAGATATAATGAAATAAATAGCTTCAGTGTCAGCTCTCACTTGCTGGATATAGCTAACTGAGCCAGCCTATCTCTGGAAATAATTCAAGATGCCCTTGAAATAAGAAAACATTACTTAAAATACTCCTAAATATTTTATGGATACCAAAATATAATACATTGATGCTACAGCAGAGTCTTATTCCCTTAATGCTTATGGGGGGGGGGAGATCTGTGAAATGCCTGTTAACCTCTCATAGGGTATGGCAGTGGGAGAGAGAATTACCACTACAGATGCCAGAATTTCAAGCACTCTGATAGAAATTTGACTTATGCTGTCTCATTTAGCTCTCTTTTGCCCTATTATTATTTCCATTTTAGAGAAATGGTCAAAATTTCCTAGACTCAAATCCAGGTCTATCTTTCTACTGCACACAGTCAACCCACAAGGAAACACACAACCTCACATGTACCACAAGCTGTACCTTTCAAATGGGTCAGGTCTAAAAGCCAAAGCTAAGATCTAAACCCTCAAAATGTTCTTTGGGATTTTGAAATGTGATTTGAACAACTAAATTTTTTGTTTTTGTGCTCTGAATAAAACGTTAATAATACCTAGCTATGTAAAGAACTTTACAAAGTATTTTTTATAAATGGCATAGCTAAGATTCAAATCCAATTTTTCTTATTCCAGAACCTGCCTTGAGGGAATCTAAACCAGAGTTCAGGTACTTGAAGGATGACAATAGAGTCCTCCAAATAGTGAAACCTGCTTATTTACTGAGTAAATTTCCAGGGGAAAAAACAATTCCAACAGTATCATCTCCAGAATGGGGCCATGATAGAAGCTGGTGCCTTGATGAGAAAATTAAAAAGCTATGGATAATCATCTATTGTTTTCTAATTTCCTAAATATACAATGTATGTTAGCCACTTGATGAAACCAACCCAAGCCATAAACAGGAGCAAAAACAAAATGGAACCATGTTTAATAAGTTATGAAAAAAATGTAACCCAGTAGAAACACTCTTGGAAATTAATATTAGACTGGGATTGGGGGAGATCCCTGCATAAAAATCTATATGGTATAGACATTTATTGCAATGCCATTTAAACTGTAAAGCACTGAAAATAACCTACAAATCCAAAAATAGAGGAATTGTTTAGTGAACTGCAGTACACCGACTAGATGGTATTTTATATAACTGTTAAATGTAATATTTCTAAACACTGGATGGTTAAAGCTAAAAAAATGTAGCATAAATTAAATTTAAAAAGAAAAATATTGCTATGCCATGCAAAAATAGCATGCATATAAGCAAAGAGTAGAAGAGAACATTAAAATGACAACTATTGATTTGCAAGGGTGACAGGATTATAGATGTTTCTGGTCTTCATTTTTTAATTTCCAGTACATTTATTATAATATAACTTATTTCAAGTAGAGCTTAACATTATTCAAAACTGACTCTATTTCAGCCAAGTAACAGAAAAAGACAAGACATTTACAATCTCTTTGGGGAATCGGTGATTTTTTTTTTTTTTGCCACTGTGTGAAAGTTCTTGTAATTGATCTTTGCCATTTAATTCAATGTCACCCAAATTTACAGATCTTTGTTTCAAGGTAATGTAGATAAATGAGGCTCATGTTAGACTATTGACATTATCTTGGCACCTGTGCACATCAGCACTTTGGGTGTTAGATTAACACGTAATCCAGGCTTGGAGAAGCTAAGAACTTGGTGTAAGATGTTATCTCTCATTTTTCCCAATTTGCATAGTGGCATAAAAGAACACTGAATTTATAATTGAGAAATTTAAAATCTATTGAGCCCTGGTTCTATAATACACTAGTTACATAAATCATTGTGCCCCTGGGTGCCTCGTAGTCATCTCTAACCCATGAGGGTAAAAATCCCAGCCCTACTCACTGCCAGGGTTATATGAGACATAGGTTCTCTGAAGAGCACATGTGTGCTCCACAGAGCTCTGGGCCCAGGCACCCAAGACAGGAAGAGGTTTTCAGGTATTTCATAAATAATAAAAACCGCCATTGACTTAACACTGTCCACATGCCAGGCACTGTGATCAGGACTTTACATGCATCATTCAACCACTTTTAAAGTAAGTATTCTGTATCCACTTTGTAATAGCTGCTGGTACATGCAAAGTACATGGAAGAAAGTAATTCTCTACCCTCATAGATGTTAGATTCCTGTAAGGAAGTCGGGCAATGAACAGCAAACATAATTTAAACAGTAAATTACATGGTGTGGTAGGTGATGATTTGGAAAAAAATAAAGGTAAAGAAAGACCTGAGTAAAGGGACTAGGGGCAGAAGAGATTTTAAATGGGGTGGTCTGGGACATTTGAACAAAGACTTGAAGCAGGAGCAATAAAATCGGTTTGATCAGAGGAGTAACATGAACAATTTTTGTTTTAATTTCTTGAGGATAGACCATGGTGGGCAAGAGTATGACCAGAGGGACTGGTTAGGGGGCTATGGCAGAAACAGTGAACTATCACTACAAATTCATGAACACTACAGAAGGCATAACCCAGGAGGACAGTAGAGAAGCTGGTGAGGAGTGGCTAAATTCTGTATTTATTTTGAAAGTGAAGCAAATAATTTGCCAATGTGTTTAATGTAGGGTATAAGGGCAAGAGAGGAGTCAAGGATAATTGCATTACTTCTGGCCTGAGAAGTTGGAAGGACTACCCGGCCACCTCCTGATGCGGGAAAGACTGACAATGATACTGTTGGGCTTGACAGTCTTCACCATAAACCTATGATATACTTAATGTCTGCATTTTACAGATAAGAAAACTGTTGCTTTTATGGTTAAGTGACTTACCCCAAATCATACAACTTTCCAGCTGTAGGCCAAGATGTAAGCCCTGGTCCCTCTGGCCCCAAAGCCTAACCACTAAATGCTGGATGCTGCTGCTTTGCAAGTGAAAGCCAGGAGTATCCAAGTTTTCCCATCAGTGGCCACAACACAAGAATCCCATAATGTGTAAACATATAAATATTTTATTGGTAAGAGTGGTAAATGTAGAGGGGTTTCTAATACTGGCCATGATGTGAATCAAATGTCCAAAGACACTTAACTGACTCCTATTTATCCTTTTTTTTTTAATTTATTTCAGAGAGGAAGGAAAAGGGAATGAGAGATAGAAACATCAATAATGAGAGAATCATTGATTGGCTGCCTCCTGCACACCCCTACTGGGGATCGAGTCCACAACCCCAGGCACGTGCCTTGACCAAAATTGAACCTGGGACCCTTCAGTCCTCAGGCAGGCACTCTATCCACTAAGCCAAACCAGCTAGGGCCTGTTTATCCTTTAGTCAGGGAGCCTTCATGGTGCCCATGATGTAGCACTCAGAATTATATGTGAATCCTGTTCAGCCTCAATTATAACAACTAACAGGTCTCAGCATGCTGGTCCAACACCTGGAGTAGTTGTTACATGGCTGATTCCCACTAGTACCACCTAAGATGCTCTTTTAAAATTCAGATTCCAAGCCCCATCTCCTCCACTACAGAAACAGACTCTCCTGGGATGGATTCAGGAATCTTTGTTTCACAGTGGATTCTTCTGCAATCACACAGGCATAAATGGTACATAAGAACTTCTGAGTGAAACAAGAACAGTGGAGAGCAGGTGGTTGAGCCCTATTGGGTACTAGGTTAGATGTGCTAGATAAGGGTAAAAAGGGTTATCACTCAAAATATGGCCCCTGAGGAGTAGCAGTGGCATCACCTGGGAGATTGTTAGAAATGCTGACTCTCAAGCCCCACTCCAGACCTACTGAATCTGAACTCGTGTTTTAGCAAGGTTACTGGCTGCTTAGTAGACACAGTGACACTTGAACATTGCTGGAGCATACTTACCAACAAACTTTGAGTGGTCCCTGCCCTGGGGCAGGTGGGTTATTAGACAGTCGACATCTATGTCCAGCTCAGTTGATACTAGACTGGGCGCCTTGTGTACTTGATCTTACTCCTCATGACAACCCTACAAAGTAGGGATCATTATCCCCACTTCACAGGTGAGGAAACCAAGGCTACCTGAGTTGTAGTAACTCGCCAAAGGCCATTCAGTTTCAAAGAGGCAGAGCTGGGATTTAAACCCCAGTCTGTCTATGTCTACAGCGCATGTGCCGTTGTACCGCATTGCATAAATTGAAGAACAAATGAAAGGCTCAGACAAATTGAGAAAAACTCATATGGGCAATCAGGTGCAAAATGGAGTTTGCTGTCCAAGGATGCCTGTAGAGGGATTCGGAACATGTCGTTGAATCAGGCTTGTTCGCCCAAGCCTTAATCACATTAGATAACTGCCGTTCCATTTTCATAAGACAGCAGGCCCCACTACTCTCTATTGCACACATAGTGTGGCATCTGGCGTCTGGCTGGCTCTTGGGATGGTGTAGGCTGTGTTCTACATTAAGTGGGAGGTACCCTGTGCTATTTGTAATGAGTAAACTATTCCCTGGGAGTAAACTGTTCACTCATGTATGGGAAACAGAACCAGAACAGCTGCTTCGGGGTGAGCCAAGCAGTGCCATGTACGTAACATCAGGTTCCCTAGAATTTTGCAGGTAGCAGTAACAACCACCGAAAACTCTGGTAGAGACAACAAGATGGCGGCAGAGGTAAAAGCCTAACTGCAGCCGCACTCAACAATTTCAAAAAATACAACTAAAATATAGAGTGGACACTATCCAGAACTACAGGAAAGTTGACTGACTGGGAATTCTACAACTAGAAGGAAAGAGAAAACCAGAAGGAAAACCAGAGGAGCTGTAAAAGCCTAAGGTACGGAGGCACCATGTGCGCGCCGGGAGAGGACGGAGCCGCGCACATTGCACGGAGAGGAGGGGCGGCTGAGTGCCTGGATGGCGTTCCCTAGCGGGAAGGAGATACCTAAAAGCTCCGGACCGTGCTGAACCCCAACTCCGACTGCACTGAACCCCAGTTCTGGGCGAGACCCTGGGGTCCAGGCTCATACAGAGGGAATCTGGGCTGTAAGGCGGAAGCTCAGCAGAGCGGCAAGAAAGGCAGAGCCCCGGAGTCGCGCACATTGCGCGCAGAGGAGGGACTGTTCGCTGAGCTGCTGAATTGCCCCAGCGGGAAGGACTCAAAAGCTCAGGACTGTGCTGAGCCCCAGTTCTGACTGCACTGAACCCCAGTCCTGGGCAAGACCCTCGGGCTCCAGCCTCATACAGAGGGAATCTGGGCTGTAAGACAGAAGCTTAGGGGAACCGCGAAAAGCAGAGCCCCTGAGTAGCGCACATTGCGCGCACAGAGGACAGACTGTTGTTTGGGCCGTGAGATTGCCCTAGCGGGAAGGAGACATAAGCTCCGGTCTGTTCTTAACCCCACTTCCAACTGCTCTGAACCCCAGTTGTGGGCTTGTTGGGGGAGAGACTACACTGTCTGGTAGCGGGCGAAGCTCTAGGCTGCCTTTCTCTCAGAGGTGCTTGCAGCGAGTACCAAAGGACACTGAGGTACACTGAGAGACTCAGGAACCTCCGAGGGCGGGGCTAACCAGAAGCCAAGGCTGTAGGCTCCACCCTGAAACTCCGCCCCATCCAAGCTGAACTCAGAGAGGCTTTTGCAAGTTTCCAAGTCTAGTGGAATAAGGTTGTCTCCTGGCATAGACACAGCTGATCCTCCCAACCTACCAACTCAGGGAAGCAGCGAAAATGTCGAAACGAGGAAACAGATCACAAACAAAAGAAATGGAGGACAAAAAGCGACTGGATATAGAGTTCAAAGCCACGCTTATAAGGCTGTTCAACAATCTCTTAGAAAAGGCAGATAAAATAAATGAGACCTATAAGGATATGATAAGGGATCAACAAGAAATAATGAAGGGTCAACTAGAAATAAAGAATACAATCTCTGAAATAAATAATATTATACAGAGTCCTAAAAACAGATTGGAAGATTGCAAGAATCAAGTCCAAGATTTGCAACACAAAGAGCCAGAGGACACTCCTCCACAGAAGCAAGAAGACAAGAGAATCCAGAAAGTTGAAGATAATGTAAGAAACCTCTGGGACAACTTCAAGCGAACCAACATCAGAATTATGGGCATCCCAGAAGATGACAGAGAGCAAGATACCGAAAACATATTGAAAGAAATAGTGACAGAAAACTTCCCCCACCTGGGGAAAGAAATAGACTTACACGTCCAGGAAGCACACAGAACCCCAAACAAAAGGAATCCAAAAAGAACCACACCAAGACACATCATAATTAAAATTCCAAGAGCTAAAGACAAAGAGAGAATATTAAAAGCAGCAAGACAAAAGCAGGTAGTTACCTATAAAGGGGCACCAATACGACTGTCAGCTGATTTCTCAACAGAAACCATGCAGGCCAGACGGGAATGGCAAGAAATATTCAAGGTGATGAATAACAAGAACCTACAGCCAAAAATACTCTACCCAGCAAAGCTATCACTCAGAATCGAAGGCCAGATAAAGAGCTTCACAAATAAATTTAAGCTAAAGGAATTCATCACTGCCAAGCCAGAATTATATGAGTTGCTGAAAGGGGTTCTTTAGAAAGAGGAAGAAAATAAAGATAAAATTTATGAACAAACACGTAACTATCAACAAGTGACTCTAAAAACCAAGAGAAGTAAAAATCATGATGAACAATATTAACTGGTGAATATAATAGAATCAGAGGTATGGAAGGGGAGTTGACTGATGATTCTTGGGGAAATGGGGAGTAGAGCGGGGTGGGAAGAGACTGAACATAAACTGCACCTATGGATGAGGATAATGGGTGATGGGGAAAGGGCAGAGAATTGAATGGAAACTTGGTGTAGGGGAGCAATGCGGGGGGGGGGGGAATGAGGAACATTTGTAATAATATGAACAATAAAGATTTATTTAAAAAAAAAAAAGAAAAAAAAAAAAGAAAACTCTGGTAGAGGTCTTTGGAGTCTGAAGAGGCCATGGACATTTATTGTTTCACTCTTAGAGAAGTCCCAAACCTTAGATAGTTTATGGACAAGAAAATTGATTCAGAAAAAAATGATGACTTCTCCAAGATCCCACAGCTAGCAAATGGCCGAGCATGGACTCAAACCTTTGTCTTCTGATTTTAAGTCTTTTGTTGTTAACCCAAGACAATGATTTTAAACTACTTTGAGTTGAGCCCCAGAGCTAAAGGGAGTATAGGGGCTTTGCAAAATGGTTATACTGGAAGTTTCACCCACTGGGAGAAATGTATTACTGCCAAACCAGAATCTAAACATGAGTTTTTGAGAAAAGACAAACCTTTTGTTTCCAATGGCCAGGGAACATCCATTGGCTCCTCATTTCCTGGTCTTCGCAATGAGCTTGTACAACTGAACAGAGGTGAAGGTTCCACTGATAGCAATGTTGGTTCACAAACTCCCTCGCTAAACCCAGGAGGCTTATTGGAGTTATTTCCTTTGTTACATGTAAAATTAAGCGCCCCCACCCTTCCCCATTTCATATACACTCCTTCCTGACCTTCCCTATAAATATGTAAATCAATTAACAGCATCCTTCTACTGGTTCAGTAGGTCAAGTACACTTCACTGTACGATTTCTGGGGCCCTGGGCTTTCTGCTACTCCTCTGCTTAGAGGTCATTCTCAGGTCTTTGCAAAGTTAACACCATGTGTCACTTGTGGTGTGGGTTACTGTACACCATGCACCAAGTGGAATCCAATGTGGTGAGGTCATCCATTCTGGTGTTAGGAGATTTGGGAAGAAGAGAAAGAATTTTACCTGACTACTGCAATTGGAAAACCACAGGGGGGAAGCAGCAGGTCACCAGCCAATTGGGACGGTCACTGACTGGGTAGTTACAAAAATTATACCTTCAAACATGGAAACTGCAGTGCAGCCAATCTGTAGTTAAAGGGCATCTGAAAAAAAAAATAAGAATGCTCAAAACATGAGCTTCTTTTTTTTAACAAAATGGGGGTCTTCTAGAGCCATATGGAAGAGTAGCAATGATAGACTATCCTGGAAACAGAGAGGCAGGGCAGCCCGCCCCGCTACAGGACTTTGATACAGCTAACGGGGCACTGGACTCCTTTGGAAACAGGGAAGGTGCATCCAGAGAGAAATCAGAATATGTTCTTTTTATGGTTCTATTAGAGCCATAGCAAGATGTGAAATAGTTATCATGTGGCATATCTAACAGGAGCCTGAGGAAAACATCGGCAGAAACAAATGTGTTCATGCACAAAACTGGAATTAGACTGTCTCCAGGGTGGCTATCATAAGTCTCCAAGCCAGAGAAATCTTTAAAGGTTTCAATGGTTCATCTGCATGAAGAAGTATGCCATGGGCCTTGTTAAATGAAGCTGAATAGCCTGTTATGGGGACTCTCATATGGCTCCCAGTACAGAATAAGTTCTCTGGGTCGACTAAGAATAATGGGAGGAAGAAAAAAAGGAATAATGGGGAAAGCACTGCTGCCTTGAACGGGGTACTCGGTGGAATTGTGTATGCATACCCCACTGAGAAGACTTCCCAGAAGCAGGGGCAATAATTAAAGGACACAATGCTGTATCACTCTGAGATGGCTTGTTCTCCTCGCATGGGGATAACAAGACCCAATGGCATGGGGGAATATCCAGGCAACATGGCTTTGACTCAGGGAATACTGGGTGGTTTGATATGGGTAGAACCCTGAATTGGACAAATGGATCATGGCCTTGAAGTTGCTCCTGCAGTCTAGAGTAAAGGATTAAAAAGAGTCTGTTCCATCCTCAAAAGGCAACCTACTTCTATTAGTGGTCCAGAGAATGAATAACTTTCCCCAAAGAGCTTCTCCTGAGTGTCCCAGTCACTGGATTGGAATGCAAACTCATCACTGGTTGGAACATATAACTCCTTATCAAACCCAGCTGTGGGATGCTTTATGGACATCCCTCTCTCATGCATTACCATAGAATCAGCTAGAGTCAACAGAAAAAATTTCATAAGCTCCCACGGTCAGGGGATAGAATAAGAAAAGACAGAACCTGATGACTTGGATGTTGGCTTCCTTCCCCCTGTTGGTAACTTAACAAAGCACTAGTTCAGTAAGTGTGGGTTAGCTCAAAAGACCAACATGCTATGATCAGTTTCTGAACTTTTCTGAAGGCTTCTTTTCCTAACAAGGCTACATGCTTAACTGTTCCAGATTGCAGGAGACCGAGGGGTTTCCCAGGATTCAGGACTTAGAGTGCAAAAACCTGAAGGCAGTCCTAGGCAAACCAGGATGGTTGGACACTCTATCAACCAGGGACCTTCTATTCTAACAGTAATACAGTTGGCTCCTGGTCCTATAGTCTCTAACCATAAAGGAGATTTTGGAGGTAGAGACAGCACCCCTCTCTCCTGGAACTCTAACTACAGAGCCCAACTGAGCACTTCTCCCTGTGGGGTAATGAGGTTATGGGGTATGTGCTCATCCACACCTCTTCTTATAAATTTGTCCTTAATTAAATATTTTTTTATATTTTCTCACTTTGACACTTATGTGCACACATCCCTTTGCTCCTGCCAAAGGAATGAACTTCTGAGATTCTGCCTCTGATGAGTGCACAGGCAGCAAGCAAGGCACAGAGTCAACAGGCCAGAGGGAGGAGTCGAGAAAGAGGCAGGAAGTCGCAGATCTATATCAACTCAGAGGAAAGCCACGTGCTACAAGGGCATGAACCTGAGCAACTGAGCAAGACTATACAGCAGAGCCAGCTCCCAGAACCACCCATGGTTTGTTTTTTCCCCTAATTGACGGCAAATGTCTAAATGGCTTGGCCAGAGCGCTGCAGGTCATCATGATTCTCGAGCCCCCTATTGTCTCACTTTGGCCACTGCACTCATTCAAGGCTCCTTGCAGACATAGAAGTGCACAGAGGGACCCGCTAACCTATAGTCCTGGGCACTTGCCAAGAACAAAAGAAATCTTTAGCTTGGGGTACAGTTATCAGAGGGAAGTTTAACACAAAGTAGTTGCAACAGCTTAGAAGGTGGAAAGGCTTAAAAAGTCTGGTAGAGGCCTGGCTGGGGTGACTCAGTGGTTGAGCATTGACCTATGAACCAGGGGGGTCACAGTTCACTTCCTGGTTGGGGAACATGCATGGGTTTAGGGCTTGATCATGATTGTGGGGCATGCAGGAGGCATCCAATCAATGATTCTCTCCCATCATTGATGTTTTTATCTATCTATCTCCCTCTCTAAAATCAATAAAAACATTTTTTAAAGCTGCTAGATAGTGGTTATTTTCCAGATATATCACTGTGTGCTAGGGTGACCAAAACCTGCTACAAACCTGTTTCCATGCTCACAGATGCTCTCCACACAACCTGCCCTGCACAGGGCCATCAGTGTCATCCCACACATTACTGCCAGCAGGTGGCAGTGCAAGCACACAATAGTGATGTATAACTTAATCAAATCTGTTGATTTAAAACTTTAAAGACTCTCTCATCACTATTACTATGATTTCAGTCTTCCTTTACCTGTAGAAACTTCTGTTGAAATGAATTTTGGGAGGGCACCTAAACCACAAAGGAGATAAGGTAGAGCTGCACTGGTTGAAGTGCCAAGGGGGCCTGGAATTTTCCTTGTTGCTCCTCCTCTTCTACTAGCAATGGCTTTGGGGGAGGGGGAGGAAACTTTGTGAAAAATGCTTGGAAAACCACTTACTTACAGGATGAAAGCAGAATTCTAAGGCCCTTCATAATGGTTCTAGGAAGCTTCGCCCTTCATAAACATCTTTGCTGCCAGCATTTTCTGCATAATTAATTAGCTATAAGCCAATTAGTAACCACCTTTAGGAGCTGACTTCTCCTTTCTCATGTCACACGCCTATCACTTTCCATGTTCCGTCCACCTTCCAATAAACTGATTGCCTCTGAATCCTTGGCTCAAGGTCTGATTCTAGGCAACCCAAACCAAAACATGAGAGCCATCGACCTAGGAATAGGAGTCATAAAATGGACTTGTGTCAACATGAGTGCTCAGAGACAATGTGACCAAATCCACATGTGCTGACCTCCTTCCCTGGAAGCACATCAGGAAGTGTTTTAAAATACTACCCCTGATACGCACAGAGCCAACTGTCATGTATAGGAACCATGTGGAGCAGTAGCACATGCTTGCACACTTCACCTCAGAAACTTCAATCCCTCTTCCTCCTGCCAGGTAAGAAGAGAAGAGCAGAGGAGTCAAGCCACCTGTGCTTTCCCACAGTTATAGGGACTCTTCTCTCTCCCTCTTCTCCCGTGTGGCTTCTACTCTCTTATGTCAGTTCTCAACTGACCACAACACACATCACCCAGGGAGCCTCCTCTCGCCCTTCCTTTCTCTCCCTCTTGCTGAGACAATACCCTCCACCTCTTCAGTCCTCCTGTAACTGTCCCTCCCTACATGCTCCACTAGGATGTTAAGTTCCGTGGACAGACAGTGTTTCAGCTTTGTGTTTACCCTCAAAATATGACATGGGGCCTGGCACAGAACCAGGGCTCAAAAATTAATTTTTGCATGAGTGAATAAATAAATGAATGCAACTTTCCAAATATCTGTCTTAATCCTCATTGTTTCTGATCTGGGGTCACATTCTCCTCCGCTTACTGGAGTGACTGACCTAAACACAGAGGATACTTGTGTTACAAAGATTCCAGCAATACTTAAAGAGGTCATTTTCACAGATAGGAAAACTCAAACCCAGTACATTACAAGGCCAGGATTCAGTAACACCTGGCTTCTAGCATGTTTAGATGAATGTCCTTCACAAATCTCAAATTAATTAACTCATTCAACAAACCTCCTCCATCTGTCTCCCCATCTACGACCCTCCCTGTTTCCCCAAAAATAAGACAGTGTCTTATATTAATTTTTGCTCCCAAAGATGCACTAGGTCTTATTTTCAGGGGGTGTATTATGTTTCCATGAAATAGGTCTTATTTTCGGAGAATGTCTTATTTTCGGGGAAATGCGGTAGTATAATGCTGAAACAATTTAATTTGCCTTACATACTTCAAAGGACAGGTATTTTTTCCTCCTTTCTTTTTATTTTAATACATTTTATTGATTTTACACAGAGAGGAATTGAGAGGGATAGAGAGTTGGAAACATCGATGAGAGAGAAACATCGACCAGCTGCCTCTTGCACATCCCCCACAGGGGATGTGCCCGCAACCAAGGTACATGCCCTTGACTGGAATCGAACCTGGGACCTTTCAGTCCTCAGGCTGACACTCTATCCACTGAGCCAAACTAGTTTCAGCTATTTTTTCCTCCTTTCAATGTGTATTGAGCCCTCACTAGGAGCAAGGCCCTCAACCAGGGACTGAAAATACAACACAGCACTCAGCACTCAGACTTGCTCTCAGACACGGAGCTGACACTGGTGATGATCCAGCGAGACAGTGAATGCATCCTGTGAAGGTAGAGACTGGTGTTCAGGAAGGTGTGTTACCTGCCCAAGTTCACACAGCTGGTTAACAGAATAACCAAACGTCCAATCTGACTGTATTCTAAACAAAGGCTACCTTCCCATACCTTCAGCTTCAGCTTCCCCTCTTCTACCTCCCTCCAGTGTGGGGCTCCTATGCACCCGCCTTTGCAGGTAACTTTATATTTCAGTCACAACCTAAGTTTGCCAACGTGCTGGGTGCTATGGCCAAAGTCAGCTAAACAGTAAAGGGATAAAATGTTAGGCACTCAATGAGTACTGGCCACATAGCATCAAATTGAATCCTTTCAATAACTTGGTTTCAGGCGACTTGGAACGTTCAAAGATCTGGACCTTCAAGCACTCCAAGTGTGTATAATCAGCTCAGTTCCGTTCCATCCAATAAGTTTTTACTGACTGCCTATGATGGCAGGACACTGCATTAAAATGAATGGCACAGGATGAACCAGAAGGACTAATGATGACACAGGATGAACCAGAAATAATATTTATTAGGACTAATTTTACATAAAAGCAGCTGCTGCCATGCTTAGAGGCTCCTGCCTGGTCAGTGCTTGTGGAGTGTGAGTGAAAGGATGAGCTCGCATAGTCCAATTGCACCTGCCTTCTTCAAAGAATAGTTGCTCCGAGTTACATAGACGTTTATTTGGATCCCAGCTGCCCACTGAGTACTGGCTGTAACCTGGAGCAAGTGTGTGGCTCCTCTGAGTCTTGGTTTCCTCATCTGTAACATGGTGATAATGCTGCATGCACTGCCCCCCCTCCCCCCTTTGGTAGTCTCTTGAACATTTATAGGAACCAAAGTTTTGAGAAAGTAAGAGGGAGTTTGGTGCTGAATGCACCATTGACAGACTTTGAAGCTCTCTTTGCACCCCTTCTTCCCCGGCTTTTGAGATTAGTCCTTAGAGCACAGGTTAGGACAGGGTCCTGTCTGCAAAGCTGACCCACTCTGTGACTTTGGGCGAGTTTCTTAGTCTTTGCAAGGTTTACTTTCTTCATCCATAAAATGGAGACAATGTTTACAGCTAACTCACAGGATTAGGGTGAGGACTAAAGAAGATAACATGGGGAAAGCTCCCCTCTCAGTGCCCAGCATACAGTAGGCATGCAACACATACTAGCCCCCCTTCCTTATGCTGCCTCCTCCTTGCTGCCTGAACCCCAGCACACCAGGGTCTTGTGGTTTACAACTCATTTCTCCGTCAGGACTTTCCTGTCCACATTTAGTAAACGATCCTGCCTGCATCACAGCTAAAGCAAGAGCAAAAAGATCTCCCTGCACCTGAAATCTACCACCTGTCATAACTAGGGGTGCTGAGGAGCCCCATCTTGGACCACCTAATGGCCCAGGAGACAGACCCCATCCCAGCTCCAGGGCATCAGAAGGAGAGAGATCAACCAGGCCCTCTTTAACCCCAGAGAGAACCAACACAGTTGTGGCACAGCTGGCAGAGTTCAGAGTAAACTTAAAGGAATATCGCATCTCCTGGGGGTGATGAATCTGTGCCCAGGTCCCCGGAGGTACCAGTGGTTCAAAGCGGATGCCGCAGGAGGCTTGATTCCATTGGTGAGCTCGCAGTGCCACCTGGTGGACATTCTGCGATACTACAGCTACTTTAATCCCAAGGTCAAAGCCATCAGGTTCTGGAGCCCAACAGTTCCATCAGTGACAAACAACTTTTACAAGTTTGTACCATGACTGTCTACAAGGGCAATAAATCCATTACCCCAACAGCATGCTTAACTACAATTGGACCATCCCCTCTGGGGAACTGCAGTGTGGGAGGCACAAGGCACAAGCTCTGGTGCATGTGAACCTGAGTCAAATCTTTGAGTTCAAAAGCTACTGACTTGCAGGTGTCTGAGGAAATTTACTGCTTAGCTTTCGCATCTTCGAAACAGAGATGACTACACTGATCTGTCAAGTTTGGGAGAGATGCCAGTCGCTGTTTTTATAATATATAAGCTCTCCTGTCAGAAAATACTAGTACTTAGGAAATATTTGTTCTCTTCTTCCCCATCACTAGCATAAAGTAATGTGAGTGCACTGTGTGGGTAGCTAGGAAGGTTAATGTCAAGTTAGTCTACCGATCCCAACTTCTATAAAGCTCTTTGAGTATTTAAATAACACCTTCCCATCGCTGTCATTATAATCCTCTGTCCCCTGAGAGACCCAACTTAAGAACCATTTATTAAGACCCTTTTATTTCCTCAACTTCACTATGATAGGACACACATAAATTTATATAAGAGGGGCTTGCTTTTTCTAAGATTCAAACAGGATGAAGTCATGAAGAAACAGTAACAATAAAACAGATGCAAACACAGTCCTGGCAACAGATCCAGGCACTGGGTGCCAGGTAAGCTTGTGCCAACAGGGGCTGAAAAAGACCCAGGAGGGAGGAGGAGCCGGTAGCCAATGGTACTGTGGCACCAAAGTACAGTGTTAAGGCTGGAAGGGGATTCATCTCTCCCCGCCCTTCATTTACACAGGAGGAAACTGAGGCCCATGAGGTTGGAGCTTTGCAAAGATTACATGGAAATCGGTGACAGAGCTGGCGACAAAACCCAGAACTATTAAGTCCAGAGAACATGACCCTTGGATATACTAAAGAGGAGGCATTTTGAACTGACGTAGGAAAGAATTGGCCAATAACGGGCACTGGGATAACTGGCTGTCCATCTTAGAACAGAAATAAAGCCAGAGTCTTACCTCACTCTCTACATCAAAATAAGTTCCAGAAGAGAGTCTTAAAATTACATGAGAAGTTAAAGGAATAAAACCATAGAAGTAAAAGGAAAGGAATGGGTTAACAGTTTCATAATCTTAGCGTAAGGAAACACCTTTGTGAGCATGACACAGATCTCGGAAGCCCTGGAGGAAAATATTTCTGATCTGACGACACACGAGAAAACAAAGCTAAAAGGACACATAATCTGGGAGAATATTGGTCATCCTTTGCTAGACAGAGAGCCAACTTCCTTACTATAAAATGAGCTTTTACAAGTCAATAAGGGAAAGCCACACAGCCCAGTAGAAATACCAATATCCAATAGGTTGATTTTAATATGCTCAATTACACCCACAATTAAGAAAATACAAATTAAATCAACATTGGAATATCACTTTACATCCCTATCAGTTTGGCAAAGTAATTAAAGTTTAGCAATACTGTTGTCAAGGATGAGATAAAATAGGCACTTTTATATGCTGTGGGAGTATAAATTGGCTCCAGTTTTTAGAAGTCTACTCCCTCGATGCAAGGTGCACATGCGAGCATCTTTTCTTTTCTTTTCTTTTTAATACATAAGCTCTCCTGTCAGAATTTCCTTCCCGAGGCCCTGCCCCAATTTTCTAGACGTCCAAGGGCCTCTCAGTCAGAAAGAGAGGGGGACTGGGAACCCCGCTCACAACTTCCAGCAGAAAAGAGATCTGGAAGACCAGACGTGTCTGCTCCTGTGGTTGCTTCTCATCCTCATGGCTCCAACCCGCAGTAAAGGCTTGTTCTGGCTCCCCCAGCCCGGGGGTCCCTGCCTCAGTCATCAGGATTCCTGGACGCCCACCTCCCAGTGTCTGCTCAGTGACAGGCTCCTCATCGCACTGGGGCCCTCCAGGTCAAAGCTCTGAGGGTTTCTCACAGCTGTTCCGCTGCCACGGGGCTGGTGGATGCCACACAGTGAAGAGGTGCATGCCCAGGGTCTGCCCAGGGTTGGGAGGGGTGGAGCTAGCACCAGTGGAAGACACCCCAGAGGGTTTGTGGATGGGCGAGACAGTGTCCTCAGGGTGATGACAGATCTGGCCCCTACTAGCCTGGCTGGTGCGGGACCCTTTTCTAGATGCCAGTGGTTCTTTGGAAATCTGGGAGGATCCTGTGTTCTAGCCGGACCAGGGCTTTCAACCAAGCGCCATGGGATCAGCTGTCCTCCCAGTTCTATAAGAGCAAGGGGGCGCAGGCTCAAATACACTGATTACTCTTCCCCAGCGCTAGGCCACCAGCATCCACCCCAAAAGCTCTCCTGAACTCTGAATCCCAGTGCGAAGAGGTGAAGAGGCGTGCAGGAAGGACAAGGAGAAGGAAGAGAACCCCTGCCCCCAGAGGGACTAACCCCTCCCCAGAGCTTCCCATTGGCTCCCTTATGCCAGTTACTCGGGGCAGAGACCCACCTGGCGCACATCTGCTCGTGTAAGAGGTGGCCCTCGAGAGGTGCTTCAGGGTGAGAGCAGCTGGCAGCTGCTGCCACTGAAGACGGAGAGAACAGCCCCTCTGTGGCAGGGCTCCCCTTCCACCAGAACTGTGATTTGTCGGAACCCGCCTTACGGAAACACTTGGACGAGCGTGGCCATTGCAGCAGTGTTTGTAAGAGTGAAAAGCTGGAGACAACCTCAGCGTCCATACGCATGAGCGTGGTTACGTAAATCATAGCCTGTCCATGCCACCGAGCGCCAGGCCGCACTGGAGCAGTGAGGCGGATTTATGTTTGCTGGTGTGGAAAGATGTGCGAGGCGCTTTAGTGAGTGAGGAAAAGCATCCTGCAAAGCAGGACCCGAACACCCTATCCTCCCTTATCACATTTAAGAGATTCTCTATAAAAATAACAAACACCGTATGCCAGGCATTCTGAGTGCTTTTCAGAAGGCCGCTCACTGAATCCTCATCCTGACCCTCGGGGACAGGGGTCCATTGCTCACACAGGAAGACTGAGGCCTGGGGAGGTTGTATAACAAGGGAAAGCTCATAGCACCAGCAGGACCGGGAGCTACACTGGAACCCGGGCAGGCTGGCTGCAGCGACCAGCATCCCGGCACCACCTGCATTGTTCTCTGCAGGTGGTGCGCCTACGCTCGTTTAAAATAAAGCTCTTAACACTAGTTAGCTCCAAGAATCAGGATTAGCAAGCTGAAGGCATGGAAGGAGAATTTTCACCTTTGCACTGTGTGGTTTTCTGTACTACTTGACTATTTTCATAATGAGCATGGATTGCCTTTACAATATTAGATACATATGCATGCATATATACTCATATGCATACATATACATATATAGCATAAACACACACATATACATGTATCAATAAAAGTATACATGTATGTGCACATGTGTGCAAACACGCTATACATAAATATACATGTATGTGCGTAAAACACACATATGTACAAAAATATCTATACATAAATATAACTAGATATACATAAATGCAAACATATACACACACATGTATTTGTTTAGAATGCATCTCTAGACTTGGACTAATACCACATCTGTCTTAGCCCTAATCCCACTGATACTCTCTGCACTGATTTGCCAAAATCCTACTCAGCTTTTATTTATTCAACCACTGACATCGAACCCCCTCTAGGCCTGGCAGAAGCACTGTCCTGTTTAAAATCTTTAATGCCTTTCACCAGCCAGGATTAAGTCTGAGACCCAGGCCCTCCCCTGCCTAAACCCTTGTCACCTCACACTCACACTTCACACATGGCCCAACACTAAACCATGAACCATTCCCTGCTGACAAATTTGTCACTTGCTTCCCTCCTGTTCCCCCTCCCAGATTGCTCCTGTCAAGCATCCACTCCCACCCTCACTTGCTGAACTCAAACTCATCTCCTAAGGACTCAGTTCAAGCAGCACCTCAGCCTGGAAGCTGTCGGAGCTCCTCAATGTCGCCCCACCCCGTCAAGAATGGGGTGTGCCCCTCATCCGCTCCCATCAACCCTGTGCGTCTCTCAGTGCCAGGATCTCACAACTTGGTCTTAACTGCCTGGCATGTGCACCGTCTCCTGGGAGCTCCACTGGGGTTCTGTGCTTATCTTTGCTGCCCAGACAACTAGCGTAAAAACTGGCATAGTGTAGACCAGCCGTGGGCAAACTATGGCCCTTGGGCTGGATCCGGCCGGTTTGGCTGTTCTATCCAGCCCACGGAGCCAAAAGAGCAGAGGGTTCTCTTGCTCTCCCCTCCGCTCCTTCACCAGCAGCCCAAGATGAGAGTGCCAGCATGGTCAGGTTGCTTTTGTTCCAGCCCTCCGGTCCAGTTTAAGAACCCATTGTGGCCCTCGAGTCAAAAAATTTACTCAAGAACATTTGGGAGCTGGTAGAGAATATTAAAAATAATGGCTAGCCCTGTCCTATGCCAGGCACTAATCTTAACCCTGTACATGTATTAGCTCTCAATTAATCCTCACAGAAGCCCTAGGATGGAAGAACTATGATCATAGTTCCAGACAAGAGGCATAGAGTGGTTGCACCATTTGCCTAAATCCTCACATAGATCCGGGCATGTGACCCAGGACCATGGGCTTGATTAACCCTGTGCTACTGCTGCCTCCTGAATGGAGAGCTGAGCGCTGTAGCTCCTGGCCTAGCACTCACTCCTCTCCAGCCCCACCCCACTGCTCCCTAAGCTCTGTCTTGGGAATGAAGCTTTATTTTTTTTACGCATTCATACAGATGCCATTTCCTTGTTCCATCAGAGCTCCCAAAGGTGTTTGGGACATTGTTTATTTGTGTTACCCTGGTGGTCAGCCAGAGCCTAGAACTTGGGAGCTGGCCCCGCAGGGAGTATTTTCAGAAGGAGAGAAGGAAAGAAGGGAGAGATGGCTCTCTGCCCTCCACCCTCAGTGTACACACACACACACACACACACCACCCATCAGATCTCACCTCTTCTGAGTATTAGAGTATTTCAATTTCCAGGAGGGAAACCACTTTATAACAGCACCTCAGGCCCTTTTCTATGTTTCTCCTTTATAATGAAAACAGGATGGTCCTCCTTTCTGGCCTCCAGAATTCCCTGCTGCCTCAGCACTGATACTGCAGCGCCACCTTGTGTTCGAAGGGCATTATGTCACCCCACTGAACTAGGTAAGCAGGATGGAAGTCTCCTTTTTTCCGTCTGAGGAAGGTTTATGATCACACACAGTCGCATACACCCCACCCCTTTATAAAATAGCACTGCATGGTGGACACGGTGTGTCCTTCCGTAAAGAACTTGTCAGCCAGCTGCGGGGTGTGTTCTAGCGAAGGACAGCCTTCGGGTGTCAGCCCCAGGACTTGCCTCTGCTGCAGAGAGCTACCTGGCCCGAGGTCACGCTCTTCCCAAGGGTGACCCCATATACTGGCACCGTGGTGCAGAGGCCTGGCAATCTCGGCTGGACACCTCTAGAGGACCATGCTGGCCCTGGAGCTCCGCGTGGGCTGGCGGAGGCTGTATTTGTGCCTGCACTGCAGCTCAGCCCCCTGCTCTGTCCTATGGGCTTCCATAGGTGCCCATGAATAGGGTACACACCTTAATAACCATCCTGCATGCTCAACTCCTTCACAGACTCTGCTTCTGGAACACAGTGCCTCTGACGTGAGGCAGTGCCCCTGCTTATCTAGTCGCGAGGCATTACTGAGCCTGCATGGATTATGGGATAAACTCGAGGACCTGATTCTCCATTGCTGTAATCCGGGGCTCAAACTACAGTAATCCCCCTTATTCACGGAGGATACATCCCAAGAGCCCCTGAGGCTGCCTGACACCACAGACAGCACCGAACCCCATATATATATACACTAGGTTTTTCTCCTATACGTACAGGAAGTCCTCACTTAACATCTTCGGCAGGTTCTTGGAAACTGAAACTCTCAGCTAAATGCCATAACAAAACCAATTTTGCAGTAGGCTAGTCGAAATACATAAGAGTGAAGTTCCTACGGCGTGTTTCTGGTCACAAAATCACCGCCAAACTTCTCAAACAAAGACCCAAAAACACTCCTATTATTAAACACTAAAATAAGTGTGACCTTGCCGAAACCGGTTTGGCTCAGTGGTAGAGCGTCGGTCTGCGGACTGAAAGGTCCCGGGTTCGATTCCGGTCAAAGGCATGTACCTTGGTTGCGGGCACATCCCCAGTAGGGGGTGTGCAGGAGGCAGCTGGTTGATGTTTCTCTCTTCAACGTTTCTAGCTCTCTATCCCTCTCCCTTCCTCTCTGTAAAATATCAATAATATATATATATTTAAAATAAGTGACCTGGGTGTGCATTTAAGAATGATAATAAAAACAAGGAAGATTATTGTCCAAACTCATTCCAGTATAGGGTCACGTGGGTGGCCAGAGCTTATCCCCCCAGCAGCTGGGGCCCGGCTCAGGGTGTGAGGCGGGAGCCAGTCCGGACAGGACGTCTTTTCATCCCCAGGCTGCTCACACCGCTCACCAAGACTGGGAGGACTGGGCGTGCCCATTCATCTCAGGTGCTCCCCTTTGGGGTGTGGGAGGAAACTGGAGCACGTGGAGAAAACTCGCCCAGGGGTGGGGATAACGTGCAAACTGTACAGGGACAGTGCCCTGGCTTGGAGTTGGGATTGTTTGTTTGTTTGTTTGTTTTGTTTTTTGGTGTGTTTTTGTTTTTGTTTTGTTTTGCTTTCTCATCATCGTTATAATAAAACAACATTACTCAAGGGCCTGATCTGATGTACATGCCTAGGTTAAACTTCAATTTATAAATGAGGCACAGAAACAGGCCAACAGCAATAACGAGTAAAATAAACAAGAATAACAATATACTCTAATAAAAATCACGTGGAGGTGGTCTCTCTGCTTGTGTGTGTGTGTCTGTGTGTGTATGTGTGTGTGTGTGTGTGTGTGTGTGTGTGTGCGCGCACGCGCGCCAAAACATCTCATTGTCCCGTACTCACCCTTCTTCTCCTTGTGACGATACAATAACAAGCGCAGGTGCTGAGGTGAAGTGAGGCCAAGGATGGAGGATTGTGGCAGGGCGTCCTGGCGGCTCTTGGCCTCCGGCTGACGTGGATGTAACAGCACTTCACAGCTTCTCCTTGGCACACCCCAATCGCCAGCATCACTCCTCTTCCTCCTGGGTCCACTAGGATGTAAAATGAGGGCTACTTGCGCACAAACCCTGAGATGCCTGGACAATCAGTCGGATAACCAACTGGTTAGGGAGCGGAGGCGTCTGCAGAGGCCTGAGCCGGTGGGGACCTGGGTGGAGGGGTGGGTTACGCCCTCGGCAGGGCGGAGCTTGTTGGGGCGAGAGGTCATCACTCTAATAGGATGGTGTGAAGTTTCAAACCTAGAATTGTTTAATCCTGGAATTCCCCATTGGATATTTTCAGACCGCCCCCAGTTGGTCATGATAACTGGAAAACCATGGGAAGCAAAACCTCGGACAAGAGGTGTCAGTTCAGCTCCTGATTCTGCCAGCGGGTTTACAGGCAGGTGGGATGACCGACAAAGCAGGTAAATCCGTCTCAACGCCCTCTCTGAGGTCCTGGAGAAGCAGAATAGAACCTCGGAACCACATGCTCTTATTTCTTTTATCTATGTCATGTGGTCTGCCCCTCATGGGAAAAAAGGAATGGCTATGTCCCACGTGGGTTCAGAGAGTACATTTTGAGCCTGTTTATTTAAGAGGGAGAAAAAGACTTTCCTGTGGCAGCATTTTGTAACCCCCTCAGGTTTTACCCCCTTTCCATAATCTCAGCAACTGGGGCATTCTCAGGGATGTAACAGCTGCCACCAGTACCCTGAGCCCTGGTCCTGGGGCTTCCCCACCCATCTTCTCCACAGGAGCTCACATCCCGCATCTTGCATTTCAACATCAGGGCACCAAAGCCTCTTCCCTCATGCCTCACCGATACTGATGTTGTATATAGACCACACGTGCCACCTCGTCGGGGGAGAATGCCAGGAAAGTCAATGAGTCTTCACTCACCTCCACCTCATCTTCCTTCCAAGGTGGAACTCAGGCCAGAGTAATAGTATTTTCACCCACAGGTTTATGTAACTAAAGACAATGAAGCTTCTCTTAATGGTTAGACTCAACCCACCTAGGAACTGAGAAGAGTGAAAAGAATCATATTAAAGGTCCACGTCAGCATATTTGACACCTGGTGGGGATCAGTTTTTAATCTCCTCACCCCCACCCCCCATTCTCCATAATATAAATTTATTTTCAGTAATAATCATGAAATTAAACAAATAAGCAGGATGGGCAGATAAAAAAGAAATACAAGCAGTGAAACTGTTCCTTTCTGGCACAGTGTAGCTATATGCATCAAAATAAAAATGGAATTAAATATTAAGGTATATTAAGGTAAAGGGTGGTTGACAGGTGAAGCAATGCTCCCAAGAGTGAAGTCCACAAGGTTCCAAGAATGAGCTACACAGAGAACTGGAGTTGCTCAGGTTCTGTTTCTTTGTCTTTCAATCACTGTGCTACCCATTTGTACTGGGAATCAACCACTTAAATGCAGAGCTATGTAGGACCCTGGGGAACTGTGCCCAGAATTGGCTGAAGCATTCCACACGATTATGAATTTACATGTAGGGAAGTCCACTTTAGGTGAGGGCTGACTGAATGATTGAAAATCTGAGAATTTACTTCTGTGTAAATTATAATTTTCAGTAAAGGATAAGTAACAAAAATGTACTAGATGGAGCATGTGTGTGTGTGTGTATTAAAGTTTTTCAAATGTCACAATACCCACAGTACAGGCTTCCCCTCCTTCCCTACAGATATTTTGTAAGTGACATTGTTTAGAGTTGCTAGTTTAATGAAAAGTAAACCAATTTCCAAATAGCTTTATTACCATCGGCAAGCTTACATGTGCAACAGACTCACCTCATCACACAATTATGGGCTACTGTTTTCAGATTATTGCTTTGTGCCCAGTGCATGAAATTAGTGCATTGGGGAGGAGGGAGCTATCCCCCACCCAGCCTGTACCCTCTCCAATCTGGGACCCCTCAGGGGATGTATGACTGCTGGTTTAGGTCCAATCCTCTCTCACAATCCTAGACTGCTGGCTCCTAATTGCTCACCTGCCTGCCTGCCTGATTGCTCCTAACTGCCCCCCCCTGCTGGCCTGGTTGCCCCTAACTGCCTCCCCTGCCAGCCTAATCACCCTTAACTGTCCCCCCTGCCAGCCAGGTTGCCCCCAACTGCACCCCCACCAGCCTGGTCACTCCACACAGCCTGCTTGTTCAGTAGTCGTTTGGTCATCCCTCACTAACCCTCCTGCTGGCCTGATTGTAGGCAGACATCTTGTGAGGGTGTGATGGTCAATTTGCATATTACCTCTTTATTATATAGGATTAGCATTTAATCCCCACAACAGTCTTATAAAGTGAGTCAACATACTCAGGATGGTGCAAAGCACTGGTGAGCCCTCAATAAATGTCAATTCTCATCTTCCTCATCATCCTTAATCTCAATCACTTAAAAGTGAGGCTCAGAGAGGCTAAGTCACTCACCAGCTAGGAAAGAGCAGAACCTGAACTTAAATTCCAATCTGCCTGATTTCAAAAGGGAGCTCCATCCACAGTGCCACCGGTAAACATTCTCAGACTGAGAAGCTGCCTACCTGGGAGTGATTCCAGAGGTTTAAGGTTCCAAAAGCCTCTGCCAGCACTTAACTCCTTCTCACACTAAGCTTTCATAATACTTCACTGTGATATTGTGATTTACAATAAGAAATATACTATTGGTCTTCCCCCCAGTTCAGGCACAATTTTCTAAAAACAAAACAAAACAAAAAACAACAACAACAACAAAAAACCACACAAAAAACCTGGAATGTAAGTGCCGAGAGCTTGTAAAGGTGTCTTTTGTTATGTTAATGAGGCGGCTTTTGGATGGGAGCTGGTTGCCATGGGAGCCCAACCAGGCAATTAGTTAGAACTTTCAGCCCCACACCCTGACCTAAGGGAAGTGAAAGGGCTGGAGGTTGAATCAGTTGCCATTGATGATTGAATCAAGCATGCCAATGTCAGGAAGCCTCCATAAAACCCAAAAGGACTGGATTCTGAGAGCATTCGGGTGGTGACTATGTGGAGATCCGGGAGGCGGGGAGAGGTGCACATGGAGAGGGCATGGGAGCTTTGTGCCCTTTCCCATGCCGCGCCCTGTGCGTCTCTTCCATCAAGCTGTTCCTGAATTATGTCCTTTATAATAAATGGGTAATCTAGTAAGTAAGATGTTTTCTGAGTTCTGTGAGCCACTCTAGCAAATTAATTGAACCCAAGGAGGGGGTCGTGGAAAGCTCTGAGTCAGTCAGGAGTTCAGGTGACAACTTGAGCTTGTGAGTGGCAGGGGGTGGGGAGGTGGGGTAGGGGGATGTCAGTCTTATAACTGAACCATTACCTGTGGGATCAGATGCTGTCACCAAGTAGAAAGTATCAGAATTGAGTTGAACTATAGGACACCCAGCTGGTCTTGAGAATTACTCATTGATGTGGGGACATCCACCCTCCCCACCCTCCAAACTGGAATTGGTACCAGAACCTAGTTATTGATAGTTAGCCAGTCATCTCCCTTTGTGGTTTTAAGAAACATGCATGGGCCGAGACCGGTTTGGCTCAGTGGTAGAGCGTCGGTCTGTGGACTGAAAGGTCCCAGGTTCGATTCCGGTCAAGGGCATGTACCTTGGTTGCGGACACATCCCTGGTAGGGGGTGTGCAAGAGGCAGCTGGTTGATGCTTCTCTCTTATCGACATTTCTAGCTCTCTATCTCTCTCCCTTCCTCTCTGTAAAAAAAATCAATAAAATATATATTTTTTAAAAAGAAGGAAACATGCATGGCATTTATTCAGTGTGAAGTTAAATATGTCTGTGAAACTGGGTAAGTGTGTGTCCCACTGCAAGAGGGCAGGGTGGGACCACACCTGCTTTGCACCCAGAGTGTCCCCAGCACCTGCATTAGGTCCTAGAACATCAGAGGCACCAAAAATGCATAAATTGCATGAATAAAACTGAGTGACTGAATTTTTTCAGGTATATTTTCAGACTGAATTTGGTCCACAATAGGGAGGTAACATGTTTAAATGAAAAATAAATTTTAAAAAAGGTTGGGGAAAAAAAAGGAAGATCCAATCCCAACATTCTTTACGTAAAACACTTCCTTGACATTTGCCAGACCCGTGGACCTTCCTTCAAACCTGCTGGGCACCGTGCATTAATCCATCACCGGCCTCCTTGGCCCCTATGTGCTTAGGGGATGTTTCCTTATCTGTGTTCCCTTTACAAGGACAGGGATGGTGTCTTGCTGACTGTCTAACTTTGTACAAATTTTATGTATGTATTCTATATAACACATAGGATATGTAATATAAATAGGTCATATAAAAAGTACAAGTATACATATAATAAATAATAAAATGGTCTGATTTTGAGTCTTAAGTCTGCCTCCTGTTAGCTGTGTGTCCTTGGAAAAGTGAAGCACTCTGAGTCCTATGTACTCATCTGTAAAATGGGGATAATTGCTGGAAGCCAATTCCAGCATGTCATAATTGCAAGAGTGTCATAGAAAGGTTGATAGAACTTGGGGGCTCAACAAGGGCTGAGTCACATATGTGACCACCTGTTGGGAATGGCTGAAGGCATTTCCCAAAACCTGAAAAGGATGCTGCCTGCCCTTAAATTGATTGTTTGCTGCCAGACAGCTCAGGGCATCTTGATCTACACGTTATTGTCCCCTACTGGCCAATCAACTGAACTGCCGTAGGCTATTCCCTAATCTGACCACCAGCATCTAGAAGGGTTCAGGAATTAATGCTAGAAGGTCTAGAATAGAGCCTGACTCCTGGTGAGAACCCAACAAATGCTCAATGCATGTGCTCCTTGCTCTGTTCAGCTGCAGGCACAGAGAGCCTTTGAAGGATAAGGTCAGAAACTGCAGCTCCTGAGCTAGGCTGAGAAACCTGGCTCTGTGCTGTCCCTCTCCCCTCCTGCAGGAAAGCCCTGGAGTGACCCTTCCTTCCCTGAGTCTGGCACCTCGTGTTCAGGGAGGAGCCCTGGATCCTGGTGACTAACTTGACAGTCACCCTGTGCCACACCCCCAATGCCCTTTTTCCCTGTTTTAGGTAATCCAGCTTATTTTCAATGTCTGCTGACTTTGACTCGAGTTTCTGTTCTGCTGTGTTCTCTCTGTGTGTCTCTCGAATGCATTTTACCAATCTCGCTGCAGTTCTGCCTGGTGCAAGTTGCCAGGGACAGGTAGAAAGGCAGATAACGCTCAGGCTTGTCTTTGAGGAACTCACAACCTAGTGGTGGAGGCAGTCATGTAATTACACAGAGAAACTGCAGTTCAGACAGCTAAGAGCTTGATACAGGTTCAAAGGACAGGGTGAGCGCAGTGTCTTCCCTCTCTGCTCTGAGAACGCTGTGTTGTGCACACAGGGAAGTCTTGGGAGGGGCAGTGAACGTGGCTCTTTTTAATGAAAAGAGAAATTTTCTGATAGGTGTCCACGCTGAAAAGAGGATCCTTACCTGCCCTGGGCAGAAACGTGGCACGATTGTTAGCAGACTGACACAGTAGCTCCAGCTTTTCATCCTCGACCCCAGTCTGTCACACTTCCCAAGAGGAGAACCAGCCCCCGAAGGGGGACAAAAAAGATGGTGTCTGATTGTCTGATGGGACTAGACAAGCCCTTTCTTGGCCTTATCCATATCTCTTTGTGTTTTGACTCTCTCTCTCTCTCTCCCTCTTCCTCTCTCTCTCTCTCTCTCTCTCTCTCTCTCTCTCTCTCTCTCTCTCTCTCTCTCTTCCCCCCCCCCTCTGTCTTTCAATCTCTCTCCTTCCACCTCTTCCTCCTTGATTTCCTTCCTCCCTCTCTCACTCCCAGTTCCCCCGGTATCTGGTATATGATATAACTTAGATCCTACAAAGATGGCAACATGGGATAGGCTAGAATGAAAGGCAAGCAAGGCAGGCTGCTTAGACCTGCCTCTAGTCAAAGGGAGGCCTCAACACTGTTAAGGAGTTTGACCCAAGCAGGGTAGAGGCAGGGTAGAGTCATAAAGCAATTTAGGGACCATAGCTCAGGTAGTAACAAGACTATTAAAAGAGCAAGAAATCAACATCTATTGTGTTGAATCATGGGGGGGGAGGGTGTCTTTCTGTTACCAGAACCTAGCCTACACACACTAATTTTAAAACTGACTATAATACTAGTTAGAATGAAGTAAATGCTTGATACAGATATGAACCATGTGCTTAGAAGAGAACAGACAGAGGAACAATGATATTTTCTACATAATATGCATTGTCTCACATAGCAGATTGTATCCTCACAATAACACTGGGTGGTACAGCTCAGGAGACTTAGCTTAGAAATATTAAAGAATTTACACCCCATCATAAAACTATTGGTAGAAGGGAATACAAATTAAGTGCCACTTCAAAACCTATAGTCTTTCTACCAACACCATGATACCCCTTGTAGTGGAGGCCTAAGATGGTTTGTTTGACAGGGGCTGGTGTTTGAACTAGGCCTGAGACAATGAGGAGGGTATACAAACCAAGCATTGGAAGCAGCCTAAGGTATCCTGTATATATCATATTCTTATGCAAATTAAGCCATGTATAAGTTATCTAGAGTTATATCACCGTGGCTACATACTGGAGACAACATTTGTTTACATCGTTAAGTGGCTTTCTGGAGAGCTGATTAGTATGTTTGACTTGAGTATGCATTTTCCCTCCTTGTGCAGGTACACACGTCTCTGCGGTGATGGGCCGGTCTACCATCTGTCTAGGTAAATAACTGCCAGAAATCAGGGGCGGGAGCTCTTAGCAGCGAGGACACTCTGGTCTTGGCAGTCAGCTTATGCCTCCTCATGCAGAACACACCAATTAAAGGGACTATTAGGCTCCCATTAGATCCCAGTGGGATTCATTAGAAGAAAATCTTGTAGACTATTTCATCCCAGAACATGTAGTTGGCTAACCCAGAAGAGTGATTTAATTAGAGGATTAAAAGCTCATTGAAGTAGATTCCAGAATGAAATGGTTTCTGTCAAAACTACATGGAGATCATTGTCCTGGGGGGGGGGGGGGGGGGGGGAGGGGAGTTGAACATAACAAGTATCCTCGGCTCTCTTTTTTAATGGGCAGATGGTTGCAGGGCTTCCTGGCTTAACCACTGTTGGTCCAAGCATATAAGCCTAGTTTTCATTGGGTCTGTCTTGTCGTGGTTAAACCATATTCATATTGTAGATCTCCATTCCCCTTCCCTGCACTACAAAACTGCGAAGTCACTGGGGGCCTGGATCCCCAAACAAAATCCATGTTCAGGTAGGCAGCTGGCAGCCTCAAAGAGGAAAGAGAAGCTTCAGTTTTGTAACAGGGACAGTCCAGAAGACAGTGGGTGGGTGGGAAAGGCCTGGGATGATAGAGCACTAAGTCACAGGCCCTGTTCCCACGCCATCCAGAGGCAGCCATGGGAACCCGCAGTGCAATCTGCTGTGGCAGGTAAGGACATGTGGTGGCTCACACACTGCAGGTGCATCTGAGTCACCTAGGGAATGCGTGATCACAGATTGCCAACCCCCTGGTGATGAAAGTGTCCTATTGCTGCTGTAACAAATCACCACTTTTACTGGCTTAAAACTGATTTAGGTATGATCTGAAAAAAAGTTTCAATTCACTTGAGGTTAGAATAATTTTTATTATTTTTCTCATCTTATTTATTGCTTTTGCTTGAAATTCTTTTACCTTATCTATATTTTCTCTCAGTCCTTTGAAAATGACTAAATTTAAATTTGTCAAAATATGGTTAAATCAGAAGTCTGGAATTTATTGAAATGTTCCAAAACATCTTTCGGAAGTTCAGTTTAAGTACTATATTAAAATTTTAGGAGACCGAAACAAGATGGCGGCCTAGGTAGTCTCCTAAGCTGCCACCTCATCAACAATTTGGGAAAAAACAACAGCTAAAATCTAAAGGAATCACTTCAGACCCACAGGAAAGCTGGAGGAATGGGATGGCCACAACTAGAGACAAAGGGCGCCACTGCCACCATGTGGAGTTTAAAACTGCGGTGTAACCGGACCCGCCGGAGCCACCGCCGCAGCGAGTGAGGGAAGCCCACCAAGAGCAGAGCTTCCTCCGCCCCAGGCCCAGGGAGTGGGCCTTCCTGGCCGGCCCACCTTGGGAGCCAGGGAGCCGATGCCGGGCCTTGGCCGCACCTTCCGCTCCTGCCCTGAAAGAGACGCATTTGAGCGTGGTCTCCCCACCTGCAGCCATCTCAGCCCGGCCTCCAGGCCTGTCGTGCTGGTGAGGAGCTGGCACAGTGCCTTCCGTTTGCGGCCCCAGCGAGCCCTTCGCCCATCAGGTCCACAGCCGCAGGGCTTAGTCGGAGCCTCTGCGGAGACCCCAAGGAGGGGTGCTGCTGCTGCCATGTGGACTTTAAAAATACAGTGGAGCAGAAGCCGGTTTGGCTCAGTGGTAGAGCGTCGGTCTGCGGACTGAAAGGTCCCGGGTTCGATTCCGGTCAAGGGCATGTACATTGGTTGCGGGCACATTCCCCGGTAGGGGGTGTGCAAGAGGCAGCTGGTTGATGTTTCTCTCTCATCGACGTTTCTAGCTCTCTATCTCTCTCCTTTCCTCTCTGTAAAATATCAATAAAATATATATTTTTTTAAAAATACAGTGGAAGAGGAGCAACGGGGGCCACCACCACACCCGCCACCGCCATCGCCGCCGCCGCCGCCGCGAGTGAGGGAAGCCCACAGAGAACAGAGCTCACTCTGCCCCGGTCCCAGGGAGTGGGCGGCTTCGGAGCTTGGCCTCCGTGTCCGCAGCCGCTCCGCTCCCGCGCCTTACAAGACACCTTTGAGCACCGTCTCCCTGCCTGCAGCCGTCTCAGCCCGCCCACAGCCATCCCAGCCAGCCCGCCCGCCCTGCTGGTGAGGAGCTGGTGAGGCACCTTCTGTTCGTGGCCCCGGCGAACCCTTCGCCCATCAGGCCCGCCGCCACAGGGCCGAGCCAGAATGTCTGCTGAGACCTCAAGGAGGGGTGCCACTGCCACCATGTGGATTTTAAAAATACAGTGGAGGAGGAGCCGCTGCCATCTCGAGTGCCCCCCCGGGCCCAGGGAGAGGGCTGCTTCAGAGCTTGGCCTCCGTGTCCGCAGCCATTCTGCTCCCGCCCGGAGCGAGACTCCTTGGAGCTCGGTCTCCCCTCCCGCAGCCGTCCCAGCCCGCCCGCCATACTAGCAAGGAGCTGGTTCGGCGCCTCCCGTTCACAACCCCAGCACCCCAGGGGGGCCATATTCCCCGAGTGAGCCATGTGCCCCAGGGGGCCATGTGTCCCGGGTGAGCCGTGTGCCCCAGGGGGCCGGGTGTCCTGGGAGAGCCGTGTTCCCCAGGGGGCCGTGGTGCCCTGGGTGAGCCGTGTGTCCCAGGGGTCCATGTACCCCGAGTGAGCCATATTCCCCAGGGGGCCGTGTGCCCTGGGTGAGCCGTGTGTCCCAGGGGTCCATGTACCCCGAGTGAGCCATATTCCCCAGGGGGTCATGTGCCCCGGGTGAGCCATGTGCCCCAGGGGGGCCAGGTATCCCGGGAGAGCCGTGTGCCCTGGGGAAGCGGTGGGACCCAGGGGTTGGGGGTGTGAACCAGAGGAGGAGCAGATTCTATCCATGTGGTCCTGAGATAGTTACCATAAAACAAGCAGATTGTCAAATGACAGCGGGGAGGGGAAGGAGACCTGGGGGGAGATAAGAGATCAACCAAAGGACTGGTGTGTATGCATATAAGTACAACCAATGAACACAGAACTCTGGGGAGGGAGGCCATGAATGGGAGGGGAGGGGCAATGGTAAGCTATGTACACATATAATACCTTAATAAATTTTATAAAAATAAAAAATAAAATAAAATTTTAAAATTATATAGGCTTTGAAAAAAATACTAAGTGTATTTCTGACAAGAGAGAAATTCTATTTTGACAAAGGGTCAATAAGAACTAAAAAATCTGCTAATAACTTTATGCATCTAATGGTTCACAAGAAATTTATACAGACTGTCTCCTTACAGCTTAACATTTCAAACCTTGTTTCTCCTCTACTGTTCACATTTCTCCTGGATCAGTCACTTTAGAACAGGTTCTATTGCCTCTGACCCTGCACCTTTTAATGATGCTCAGGAAGTGTAAGAGGATTCCTGGAAACCTTTCCTGTGGTGAACAGCTATCAATACCATCTCTCCATGGAGGAGATATAAAACCACATAGATACATCCACTAAATTCCACTAAATTCAAACTAAATGTATCCCCACTTAACTTCCCATTAGCGGCATATGGAAAATTCCCGTCGCCTCTCTAATAGCATCCAACACAAAGTAAAGTGTGCTGGTGGGGTGGTTGAAGAGAAAAGAGACAGGTATTCTAACCAGTTGCACAAAGCTAAAAGTATCTTACTGTTTGCAGACAACAGAACGGTGATGTCCAGAGAAAAGGATGAGTGGGGGGGCGCAAACTGGGTAAAAAGGTCATACATACTGTGCCCTTGGTCCCAGATCTGTCTCTTGTTTCAACAGTGTTTGGATGGAACAGACCCAGGGACGCCCCTTCTTCCAGCCTCCCACCACCCTCCAGCGTCTTATCCAGCCACCACCTTCAGAACCACTTCCGGGACCAGCCAACACAACGGGATTTTTTTCTATCTTAACTTCTTATTGCCGACCAACCATGAGCTCCCAAATTCATTGGAATTATTCCACAGAGGTGGAGGCTGCGGTCAACTGCCTGGCCAGCCTGCCTCTGCGGGTCCCCACACCTCCCTCCCTCTGGGCTTCTATTTCCACCACAAAGATGTGGCTCTGGAGGGCATGGGCCACTTCTTCCACAAGTTGGTGGAGTAGAAGCCAAGGGCGCTGCTGAGCATCTCTTAAAGTTGCAAAACCAGCGCGGTGGCCACATGCACTCCCAGGACATGCTGAAGCCTTCCCAGAAGCCTTCCCAAGATGAGTAGCCAAAACTCAGGACACCATAGAAGCTGCCCTGGCCTTGGAGAGGAACCTGAAGCTCAGGCCCTAGTTCTACCTGAGCAGACAGACCCTCATCGCTGTGACGTCTGCAGAACCACTCCCTGGGTGAGGAGGTGAAACTCATCTAGAAGATGAGCGACCACCTGACTAACATCCCCAGGCTGGCCAGCCCCAGGCTGTGCTGGACTAGTGTGTCTTTGAAAGGCTCACCCTCAAGCATAACAAGGAGCCTTTGGAACCCAGAGGCCTTTGAGGGGCCCCTCTGCATTCCCCTGATGTCTGGCTTTTACCTGAGCTTCTTCCAGAAACTACTAGCCATTCTTTTAACCATCCTGAAGCCCTCTCCCATACATCAGACCAAATGAAACAATAAAGCTTTTTGCAGTCAAAAAAATAATAATAATAAGGTCATATATATATAAGGAAACTAGACTTTTGGTGATAAGTATGCAATAGAGTACGCAGATATCAAATTATAATGTACAGCTGAAATTTATATAATGTTAACCAATGTTACCTCAATAAATTTAATTTTAAAAATAATAAAAAATACAAGTATCTTACTTTTGCCCTGGTCGGGTGGGTGGCTCAGTTGGTTGGAATGTTGTCCCATGAAACAAAAGGATTGCAGGTTCGATTCCCAGTCAGGGCACATGCCTCGGCTGCAGGTTCAATAATGTCAGTGTGCCTACAGGAGGCAACCAATCCAGGTTTCTCTCTGTGTGTCTCAAATCACTGGACATATTCTTAGGTGAGGATACAAAAAAAAAAGTATCTTACTCCTGAAAGTTTTATAATGCAAACTACATGAACACATTGCCAGGGGACCAAACACACACACACACACACACACACACACACACACACACACACACACCCTGGGCCTGTGTAAGGAAGGAACCTTAAAGATAGATCTTCATGGGCCTTCATGACAAATCTGTCTCCAATTCCCATTGTTGATCCAATTAACCACCCCACCCCACCCCCACCTGTACTGGTCAAGATAACCCTAACGTCTGTAACAAATAGTCACTAAGGTGTGTAATGGCTCAAAGATGATAGAGGTTTATTTCTTGCTCACGTGAATTCCAGAAGAGGTTTTCTTCATTGACACATGCCCTCCTCTAAATGGGGACATGGAGACCCCGATTCCTTCCATCTTTGGCTCCATCTTCAACACTTGAATCCCAAGACTACCAGAACCATCTGTATCAAACCACCAAAGGAGAAAAAGCACAGAAGATCACACCAGGGAGGTTTTATGGGCCCAACCCACATGCGAAGGATCCCACTTCCATTCACAATCCGTCACCTAAAGCTGAGTCACATGGACGTTTCTAACTGCAAGCCAGGAGCTAAGGGTGGAAACCCTGACTTTGTCACAGTTCAGGTCTACAGAAGTTCCCGGGTTTCACCCTGCATCATTTTGTTTTTGTTTTTGTTTTTGTCTGTCTTTTTTAATTTAAATTCCTTATTGTTTAAAGAATTATATAAGTCTTCTTTTTCCCCCCATTGACTTCTCCCCAACCACTCCCACCCCCCAGCACATGCCCTCACCCCCCTACAATCTGTGTCCATTGGTTACGCTCACATGCATGCATACAAGTCCTTTGGTTGATCTCTAAACACCCACCCCATATCCTGCCCACATGCCTTCCTTCTTATATTGGATGCTTCTATGATTCTGGCTCTATTTTTGTTCATCCATTTATGTTGTTCATTATATTCCACAAATGAGTGAGATCATGTGATATATATCTTTCCCCAACTGGCTTATTTCACTTAGCATAATGCTCTCCAGGTCCATCCATGTTGTTGAAAATGGTAAGAGTCCCTTCTTTTTTACAGCAGAGTAGTATTCCATTGTGTAGATGTACCACAGTTTTTTAATCCACTCATCTGCTGATGGGCACTTAGGCTGTTTCCAAATCTTAGCTATTGTAAAGTGTGATACGATGACTATAGGGGTGCATATATCCTTTCTGACTGGTGTTTCTGGTTTTTGGGGATATAATCCTAGAAGTGGTATTACTGAGTCAAATGGGAGTTCCATTTTTAATTGTTTTAAGAAACTCCATACTGTTTTCCACAGTGGCTGCACCAGTCTGCATTCCCACCAGCAGTGCATGAGGGTTCCTTTTTCTCCGCATCCTCACCAGCACTTGTCATGTGTTGTTTTGTTGATGATAGTCATTCTGACAGGTGTGAGATGGTACCTCATTATCGTTTTGATTTGCATCTCTCAGATGATTAGTGACTTTGAGCGTGTTTTCATATGCTGCTTGGCCTTCTGTATGTCCTCTTTTGAAATATATATTTAGGTCCTTTGCCCATTTTTTAATTGGATTGTTTATCTTCCTTTTGTTAAGTTGTATGAGTTCCCTGTAAATATTGGAGATTAAACCCTTATCTGAGATAACATTGGTAAACATGTTCTCCCATGCAGTGGGCTTTCCTGTTGTTTGGTTGATGGTTTCTCATCCTGAATTACTTTGAAGTCAGTGTACAAGCAGACAAGATAGACAGTACCTTAACCTCCATTTGGTGGTTGCTAGAGCAGGCACAAATTTAAGAGAGGGAGAAAAATCCATTCCTGTTACCTCTATGCCAAGGAAGCAAAAGACAATGGAGTCATTCTCAGGTGCTACCACTAGATGGCTCTTTAGGTCTTCGTATTCCTCAAGTTCTGATGTGAGTTGCTCTTCAGTGGAGCAGGATAAAAGGATTTTCCAGTCATCTGAGCAGCAATATAAATGGCCCTATTCTTCCTGGCCTCACCCAAAGAACGGGTCTGGGCCTGCCTCCACCTCGGGCAGATTAACAACCGAGAGAAAAGAGAAGTCAGCGCTGTTAAACAGAGCGTGAGAGATGCCCACTGGAGGCGGAGACATTGAGCACACAGGGCCTGGCCAAAGCCCCAGCTCTGCCCCAACCAGCGGGACAGAGCCTCACACAGACTCCGTTTCAGCATCTGTGAAATGGAGACTATGGCACTATTGTCATTTAACACAGGCTTCCTGCCTTTTCACGTTCTGTCACTAGCACCTGCTATTTTTGTCCCCATGGCATCCGGGTGTGGCCAGTATTAGGCATGGTTGGTCCCTCTTTGCAGGTGGGAGAAAACTAAGGCATTAAAATGAAAACTTGTCGAATGTCACAGGGCAAGCTACGGAGGGAGGATGCAGACTCCAGATTCCTCACATTGTTCCCTGCTTTGCTTTCTATAAAACACAGACAATGCTTTCCTTCCTTGCACTTCACTAGGGCATCATGAAGCAAGCCAGATGTATAATATCAGTGTATCCATTTTATATAGAGGAAAAAGCACTGAGATTCAGGGAGGTGTAAGCAATCTGCCCGTTTGGGCAGAGCTAAGGCTGTAATTTACAGGTTCAGATTTCCTCTTTTCAACATCAAACACGTTTGCTGGCCAAAAGGACTGATTTTTGTCCCTTGCTGCCACATAGAGTATAAATATTTAAATTCTTTTTAACTGTGTCCAAAAGACCTTATTCCTCTCTCCCATCAGATATTATCCTGTGATTTGGCCAATGCAAGATTAGCCCCACCTTTTACATGCTCTCGTTGTACATTTTGACAACTACGTGAGGGGCCATGGGGGACAAAACAAGTGAAAACCGAGGGGCAAGCAGCCAGTCCTCCAGCGCCTCTGTACGAAGCACCTGGCAGAGCAGCGATTTTCAAATGGGGTTCCCGCCAGGCCCAGCTGCACCAGCCACTTCAGCGGGTGTTGGTGGAACCCTGGGCTGTTTTTCAAACCCTCTTCTCCCATGAGGCGATACTTAAAAAACAGCCTGGACTGAGGACCGTTCTGCTCTCCAAGGTAAGATCAGTCCCGAAAGCCTATGATTTGCTCTTATATCTGAAACTTTAACCTTAGCCGAAAGGAAAGGAAACTCTCACTCAGGAGAAATTATATCAAACTGACCTAAAAGTCAGCTGCCCATATTAGCTTAGAATTGGAAACCAGTAACTAACCAACAGCACTTTGATCTTCCACAGACTCCAGATGAAATTCACGGCGAAAGAGGGCATTGTGTTCTCCGACCTGTGATTTTCAGAATCACGAGTGTCTGCTGATGCCTTCGCGTGGCAGGTGGCAGACACTATGCTGGAGCCTGTTTTAAGTTTCAGTTCCTCTCAGGACCACCCAGAGACCAGGGTGATAGCTGGTAACACTGATACAAATGGCCAAGTAACTGATGTACCCATTGCCTGTAAATAGCGGAATTAGTTATAGCCAACTCTTAGCAATGAGGACACCAGCCATTGCTTGGGAGTCTGCTATGCGTCTGCCCTATTGCCTGTAGTATATATTTACTAATCCTCACACTAACCCCGAGACTTGAGGAATCTGATTATTATCTCTCTCCAGATGAAGGAAACAACACTTAAAAAGGGTCAGCGATTCTACCCAGGGCATCACTAGGAGAAGGCAGTGCAGTGTGGCTTTGCCAGGTCCGGGGTTGCTGTGTTGTACAGATTTCCTACAGGTCCTACAGAAATCCTGTAGTTCTGATGTCTCCCGTGAGTATTTAACACACAGGAGCAATGGTGAGGCCTTCCCAGCTGAGCTCAGAGTGAGCGAGGACAGGAATTAAAGTCATGCTGCAGCGCTTCCTGTTCCCTCGTGCCATTGTGTGGCCCGGCTTTGTGCAGAATGGCTTTTCTTACAATGTGCTGGCAGCAACCCCTGACCCGGGCCTGTGCCAAGGTGATTCAGATTCTGCCTGAGTTCTGGGCTCCCATTCAAACGCGTCCTGAGTTCCTCCGGGCCACCACTTTATCCCCAGCCTTGCACTGCAACCCCGTTGTTATGGCAGAATGGATGAAGAGATGGGATTCCGAGCAGCGCTCCGCGTGGGGACTGGGTGTCCCGGGGCTCCCTGCAGGCCGCTCCTGCGGAGGGTCCGGGCGCAGAGCACGCTGGGAGCACCCCGCGCCTGCCCACCCAGCCACTACTTCTGTCCTTTGTGCGGGGGCTTTGCTTTGTTTTCTGCGGGAAAGGCTCCCTCCGCCAGTGCTCCCTAGGAAGCCGCTCCCAGCTCCCGGTGAAGGGGCCCGTTAGTCACGGATTCCGAGTCATTGTGGAGGGACCGGGGCGTTCTCAGTGCCAGAGCTTCCAGTGACCTTTTAAATCCTGAGATTAAAATCCTGGGGCTTCCAGGGCCCTTCCTCCCGGGATGCAGGGAAGGGAGGGACCGGGAAGTCCAGGACTCTTTTCCTGCTCTCTGCCGAGGCCTCTTTGGGCAATAATGGTAACAATAATAGGGTTTTAAAAATGTCTTGATAGTATGCGGGGTCTTTATAGGAATCATCTGATGCACCATTCAAACCACCTGGCTAAAGTAGGCAGGCCCACCCACGGTGGCCTCTACAGAAGGCAGGTGGTTCTTGTCTAGTCACAAAAGTTGCCACCTAGACTGGGATAGTCAGGAATAGGAAATAAACTGGGAACACTGGGGGGGGGGGGGGGGCTCCCTTTAAAAGTAAGGAGCCCCATTGTCTTAGCTCAGGCTGCTGCCCTTACCACCTGGGGGTCCTCAACAACAGACACTTACTGCTCACGCTTCTGGAGACTGGGAGTCTAAGATCGGGGTGCCAACGTGGTTGGTTCCTTGGTGAGAGCTCTCTCCTGGTTTTCAGATGCCTGTATTCTCTCTGTGTCCTCACCTGCAGAGACTGAGCTAGCTCTCTGGCCTCTTCTTATAAGGGCGCTAATCCCATTCATGAGAGCTCCACCCTCAGGACCTAATCACCTCCAAATACCATCACATTGGGGACTAGGGTTTCTCAGTACATGAGTTTTGGGGGGACACAAACATTCAGCCCATAATACCCACAGTTTTGGGACAGGGTTTAAAAGAAAAAGCTGATGACTCCAGTAGATGCTGGAAAGAAGGGAAGGAGAGCATTGGTGACACTGGGTCTCTGAGGTGACAGGAGCCAGAACCAGTTCTGGCCCAGTGCTCCTAGGCCCTGCCCCTGAGGGGGGAGATCACCCTCCCGCAGTGCACACGGGCCTTCTCAGCAAATGGGAGCAGCTGCACCAGCGTGTCTATTCTGAGTAGGACCCGTTTTCAGCCGTGACCTTCAGGGACAAACCAGGTGAAAACAGGGGGGCTACCTATACGGTGCCTTTGTGCAGATTTTAAAAACAAGATATCCCCTTTCTGCGTGCATTTCTTGGCGGCCGTAGAGCAAGCATAGGTTGGATTTCGGTCGGCACTCATCTCCTTGGCTGTGCAGCCTCCACGGTGTGTACAATTTGTACAACTCTCGGTTGCATAACTAGCAATGACAGAAGCAGATTTAACAGATGCCAGCTCTAAACTCACTTGGATGTCAAAGCCAACCTGGATCTCCTTTTTGGCCTCTTTGTCTTTTGGACTATAGAAGCTTCCAGTGTTCTGGCAACCTCGAGAAAGAAGGGAAAGACTCTAAAGGCAGTGGGTGCTTGAGCAATCCACTGGACATGAAAGAAGCTTAGCCACAGCTGTCCCCACATTGTGGAGATGTTCCTACAACTTAGTCTACTGCTCACTGCATGCTGATCTGATTTCCATGTCTTCTATGTAGCAGATACCAGGGGTTGTCCTGGCCAGGCATAAGTTATTGTGGTTTATGTGTCTTGCTACATATTAGCAATAGGACTTATAGTTTATACTTGTGAACTTGGACAGTGTGAGTCATTTTCCCAGCATTGGGTCAGTTCTGGGTCAATGACCAAGTAAATACCAGTTGGGAAACGGGCTTTAACATGGGCAAATGGTACTACCCAGAGCTAAATTCAGGTGCAGAGAGCAAGAGTGCCCTGTCGAATTAACAAGGTCTCACATGCCTGCCACTCTTTCGCCAACCTTGGGCCACATCACTTCTGCAAATGCCAGTTTTGTCCTGCCCCCCCTTTCCCATAGGGCCTATGGCCACTCTCTTGCACTTTCCTCACACACTGTTTCTACTGCGTGAAGCTAACCAGAAGTTGTGTTGGGCAGGGACCCTGCATGTTTCCATGTCCATCTTTCCCATCAGTTAGAACAGCGCCTGCCCTCAGGAGGGACTTAATAAAAATGAGTGACTAACTGTCCCAGTTTGCCTGGGACTGAGCAGTATGTCCTGGTAAGTGGAACTTTCTGTGGTAAAACTGAGACAGTCCTAGGCAAACTGGGATAGTTGGCCACCCTAAGACTTAGCGTGGTTCAAGTTTAAGTAGCAGGTGAGATGGAGGCAAAATGTGTGGATTCTTTTCCTGAGGGAGACTCGACTCTAAAGAGAAGATGGAGTACTATCTAGAAAGGGGAAATAGGGTTGAGTTTTTCAGCTTTCTATCCCCCCTCTTTCTTATTTTTAAACCATTCTAAAGCCTTATTTCTAGGATGAGAGGAAACGTGAGGACAAACCTGGAGATAGAGGAGATTTAGGACCATTGAAGGAGCCGCATCTTGTCCTTATGAAGTGAGAGGGTTAGGATGCTGAGCTAAGGGCAGGAGAAAGTCTTGCCTGTAGAGAGAACTCATGTGTGAAGGTGGGGCTGGGAAATGGGGGGCAATTACAACAGGTGTTCTCCATATATTGTCAGGACATGTGTGAGGAAAGGGAGAGAGTGGAGGCTTGAATAGAGATGAGAAAAGGTTTGGGACAACCATTCGAGGATGCAGGAAGACACCAAAACACACTCCAGGCACCAAGGGATGCCAGCAGAATTGCGGGATTGTGACTATGCAACATACAGTGTAATTACTGACGATGCTGAGATCCCCTGCCTGTCCAATCTGACACAATGACAAGCCTATTACAACACATTATTGGTCTTGAAAAAATATCTACCATTTCACTTAAAAAGAATGGTCAATGGGCAAGTATGTGGCTAAACAGGAGATGCAAATGCTTTCTAACAGGCTGCAGTAGAAAATGACACAAGAGAGGAAGCCTTTGGTAGGACTGTTATTAATGGGCACTACTTACTGTACTGTGGTAGGTGTCATGGTCAGACACACATGTGCTCAGACTGAAAGGCAATGTGGGGAGAAGAAGAATCAGAGATGGGGCCATTGGGGGGCTGCATAGGGGCCAAACACACATTCTTGCCATCGTGGATAGTGGGATGGTTTGGAACCTTGGCCTCCTGGGACTAGAACTACTCTCTCCCTCTTGGTGGGAATTTATACATACCCTATTCCAACTCCCACAATAACCATTTGTGATAGTTACCAATTTCACCAATGGAAAGACTGCATTTTAACATAGCTAAATAATTGGCCCATGGCTGGTGAATTAGCAGAGATGAGATGTAGCTAAGTGGATTGACTTAGCCCCTCCCCTTGTCCTTCTTACTTTTTACCTATATAATAATAAGGATACTAACAATACCTACCCACAAGCCTTAGTAAGAATTAAATGAGATCATTTATGTGAGTGTTCTAGGCACCCTTATATATTCTTCCAGCATAGAATAGTGGTCCTCAACTAGTAGTGATTTTGACCTCTAGGGGACATGTGGTGATGAAGATTTTTTTTTTGTCGTCACAACTAGGGGAGTGTTATTGGTTTCTAGCAGGTAGAGGCCAGAGATGCTGCTAAACACTTCACTATGCACTGGACAACCCCCACAGCAAAGAATTATCCTGCCCAAAATGCCAATACTGGTGAGGTAGAGAAGCCCTATGGTACATAATGCAGGGGACTGGGAACCATATACACTAACATAACACAATAGAGCCTCACAAGTAACAGGAAAGTCTTGGTGTTAAGACACTTGTAGATCTGGATCCTGAACCCACTCGTTACTTTTAGCAAGTTGTTTAACGTGTCTGAGCCTCACTTTCCAAATGGGAATAACAATAGCACCTAACCTCACGGGATTGTCAAGAGACTTAGTGAGCGGGTGCCTAGCTCAGTGCTGGCGCATGGAAACAGTGCTTTCATCGTTAATGAAAGGCAGGGCAAGTAAGCTGCTGGGAGAGAGGTACCTTGTTTTAGTAAACCAGGGGAGAAGAGGAAATTAAGAAACGTTGCAGTGACACTATAGCCTTCATAATGGCCATAGGTTATCGTTTTCCTACTGTGCAATTTTATCCTGGATGATACTCATCACCAAATTATACTGATAAAATTAAATGATTGTTGAACAATATTCTGCTAACACAACAGAATTAAGCAGTTTCACTGCTTTGGAAGAAATTCTACAGACACCAATTTTCTGGAGTTACAAAAGTTCTTTTCATTGTTAATAAGACTCATTGCTATATTACCCTCTGGTGCTTTCTTAAGAAATGTTTTATTCAAAAGAAAGTGATTTAGTGGTGACATTTTAAGTTGTATGCTATGGCTTGATAACCATTTGCTTCCCTATCATGCCCCCCTCCCAAATTCCCTTCTGAAAACATTGCAGTACTTTCAATTCCTGTACACATTGACCTGGATTTTAAAATCTTCTGCAAGGGCATGGAGGTTTTGACTTTCTCGGATGTCGATATTCTTATAATCCTATCGTGGCTGCCTTGGACAGAGGCAGCTCTCCTTTGCAACACAGGCAACATCTCATATTTTCTGGGTGTTGGTCACTTTGGGCATTCTCCTCATCAGTGCTCCCCGTTTCCTCTCCAGCTGCTCACGTCCCACCCAGTCTTTCCTCCTCTGCCCTCAGCCACCCAGGTCATGCACTGTGTACACTTCGTGGCTGGGCAAAACACGTCTGGCTTTTCCCAAATCTCTCTCAGATAACAGATCAGCCTCCTCACTGGGGGGAGATCCCATTCATCAAACCTGTTTTGTTTTTTTAAGGAACTTCACACCCTTCACCATTCCTTTCACTGGGGAGAGTGTGGGTAGAGGGAGTGAGGAAGCACAGGGAGGGAGAAAGGAACAGAAGGAGGAATAGAGCAGGAGGAGAGCGGGAGGGAGGGCACACACACGGGTGGCTTATAAAGAAAAAGGCAATCTGCAGGGAATAGAGGAGCCAAAAAAGAGCAAGAGACTTGGCATTCTAATGGCTTCCATAGCAGCCTAAGGAACCAATCAAGCACTGCAGCGGCTTTGAGGAGAGTTATGTATTTCCTCTCGGAGCTGCCCAGCCAACTGAAGTGAGAAGTGGAGGGACAGTGCCACCCGCACCCTCTCTGATAAGGAAATTTGGATGCAAAGAGTTTGTAACTGGCCCGGGATGCCCCTCTCAGAGTGGTTGAAGAATGGAAGGAGAGACATGGATCCCAGGTTTGCCCAACGGAAGCCTCTTATATAAGAGGTTTGCAAGAAAAGCTGAGAGAAACAGAATCTTCAGAGAGCCAGAGAAGGAAAGAGAGGAAGGACACTGATTTGAGTGGAAAAGAGAGATAAAGATACGGAAAAGGGAGGAGAAAAGCGTAAGAGGAAGAGTGACAGAGAAGAGACTCACCCTCAAGGACCAGTGCAAGGGAGGTCATGGGAGGACCACTGGCCTCCTGTCCTTAGTAACCCTAATGAGGAAAAGAGACCACATGGGAAGCCATCCGAGATCCATAACTATAACCCTCCGCTCCAATCTTTCCAATGCAGGCTTTCACCCACGGTGCGCTCAGGAGAGGGAGGGAGGGGACCAGGGCGCCGCCGTTTGGAAGTGGCAACTACATAACACACACTGACCTTTTGCTGGAAAAGCTGGAGTGGGGACAGGTGGCTACGGAAGCCACCCCCTGCCCCTTCTGCCATCCCCACTCCATGACCCCAACCCTGGCTTGGTGTCTTGGCTCATCGGTCCCCGTTAGAACCTGCCAACCGCTTTTTTTTTTTTTAATATAACTTGAGACTGCGATGAAAACAATGCCCAACTCCTCTTCATCTCTTTTTCGCGTTTCCTTTTATTAATGGAAGCTTTTCATCCTGTTTCACCTCCACGTGCATTTTCCAATCGCATTTTCCAATCGTTCTCTAGTTTTGGGGGAGGCCCCGGAGGAGTCCACACAGCAGTCTCTCTCCCGGGAGGGAGGGTACCTCGCCTCCCGTCAGTCCCGGGGCGCTCCCTCCTCCCCCGGGTCCCCTTCCCACACCCCGTCGGGTCTCCAAAGGCTGGAGTACGCGGCGCGCCCGTAGCCCGCGCACAGATCGTAGGACACCTGGCGGGGCGGCGGCGGCGGCGGCGGGGGCGGCGGGGGCTGGGGCAGGACGCAGTCCGAGAAGAAGGGCCCGAAAGCGGCCAAGGGGCCGGGCCCGTCCTCCCCGCCGCCGGGGGAGTGGACCGCGGCGGGGTACAGGAGGCGTGCGGGCTCGGTCAAGGTCGAGCCGCCGCGGGGGGCCGCCAGGGACGGCTTCTTGGTCGGGGCACAGGCCGGGGCGCTCCAGGGCTCGGGGTACGGCAGGCTGGCCCCCATCGCCGGCGGCGGCGGCGGCTCGAAGAGGCCGGGCTCCAGCTCCGGGGGTCCCCGCAGGACCGTGGCGCCGGCGGGGAACGCATCCAGGGGCTCGGCGGCGAGCAGGACGCCCGCCTCGGAGCCCGCGCCGTAGTCGGGCGCCAGCAGCTCCAGGAACTCCAGGGTCTCGGGGCCCTTCTCCAGGTCGCACAGGGTCAAGCCGCACCCCGACGGGCCTCCGCACCCGCACCCGCCGCGGCTCGTCCGGGACGGCTCGGTGAAGAAGGACGGCGGCAGGTTGCGGGCTCGCAGCGGCACCTTCCGGGCGCCGGGGGCCGCCGTCCCCGCCGCGGGGCCGAGGGCATCCCCTCCCGCGCCCCCCGAGCCCGCTCCGGCGAGCCCGGCGGGGGGCGCCGTCCCCGAACCGCCGGCGGAACCGGCGGCGCCGCCGGGGACGTGGCGCAGCGAGTCGAAGAGCGCGGCCAGGCTCTGGCTCTGCAGGCTGGCGGCGGCCGCGGCCTGCGAGGCGTCCCGCCGGGGGCCCGCCTTGCCCGGGGCCGGGGCCGGGGCCGGGGCCGCCTGCGCGCCGGGGGTGCCGAGCGCCCGCCTGGCGGCCGGGGTGTCGGCGGCGCCCGGGGAGGGCGGGCCGGGGGCCGCGGCGCCCATCAGGCCGCTGCAGCGCTTGATCTGCTTCTGCAGGTACTTGCGGTGGTTCACCTTCCGCTTGGACTTGCCCGGCTTGTCCAGGGCCAGCTTGATGTTGCTGGACGCCGAGTCGATGAAGCTGAGCAGGTCGCGGGTGGCCTCGCGCGCGTCCCCGCCCTCGGGGCCGGCCAGCAGCGCGCCCGCCGGCACCCCGGGCTCGTCGTCCTCGAAGCAGCAGCCCTGGTCCAGGGCTCCGAAGGCGCCCCCCAGCCCGTCCGGGGGGCCCCCGAAGCCGAAGGGGACGAAGGGGTGCGTGCCGAGGAGCGCCGCCTGCACCGCCATCGCCTCGCCTCCCCGGCGGCCCCGCGGCGCGGCCGGTGCGCCCCCGCCCGGCTCCCCCGCCGGCTGCCCAGGTCCGGATACCGGGTCCCGGGTCCCGGATCCCGTCCCGGCGCGGCCTCCTAGCTCCGAGCCGGCTCGCTGCTCGGCCTCCCGGGGGAGCTCATTAGATCTTGTAAGGGAGGGACCCGGGAGGGAGCGCGCGGCGACCGCCCCCGTGGCGGAGGGGCGGGGCTTACTGGGCCGGCTGGAGGGGGCGGAGGGGGGTGGGGGTCCGCTTTTCTAATTTTCTGGCCTTTCTCAAGCGCATCGCTTTAACCCTTTCGTTTCCCGTCGCCCCGCGGGTTTCTCTGGGCCAGTTCCCGCCGCCGGAGGTGAGGAGGGGACCGCCCCTCGGAAGACCTGGGTTTCACTCCAGCTACTGAGCACTTGCTAATGCCCTGTGGTGTCCATTCTTTGCCTCGTTGAATCTTTGAGCAATAGCCCCGTGGAGTATATACATGCTATCACCGCCAGCTAACAAAAGAGGAAACTGAGCCTTGGAGTTTCAGGGAGGTGGCCAAAGACATATGCAGCCTTGACACCAGAGCCATTCTAAGCCCTAGACAAAATCTGTGGCCTCTCCTGGCCTTGCTTTATTCATCTGTAAGTTGGGGGAAGGACACGCGAGTCTCTTCACACTCCAGCCTTGGTGCTAAGATTCTAACTGGTGTTTCCACAGGACTCTCAATGGTTGTGCTCTGTCTTCTACTCACGGATTGTCAGAAGTAGTAATTAAAGTAAAGTAAATTGAGGCCAGGCTTGGCTCCCTTTTTTTATTAGTAGTAGATAGCAGGAGGCAAGGAAGAAAGGAGTTGCTTCCACTAAGCCAGCTGGTGCTTGAGAAAGAGCTCTGTGTGTATAAAGCTCTCAGCATCTTCGAGAAAAAAAAAATATGGGTTGGAATCTGTAAGTTATACTATTTATATTGACCTTCTGGAACTTCTGTTGCATTTCCAGAATCACCTTGAAGTTCACTTAGACCCAGTTTCACCTGGGCAATCCTCTTGGGATTAGAGAAAATGAACAATGTGGTAAAATGTGGAAGATGCTTCAGAAAAGACTTGGGTTCTGGTCTTAGACCCACCACTCAGTAGCTCTTGACTTGGGTTGAAATCCTTGCTCTGATAAGGATGGATTTGGGCAAACCAATGGACCTGTTTCTGACTTAGCTTATTCATGTAAAATGCAGGTAAGGTTGCCCACCTCACAGGGCACTTGTGATATTTAAAAGAAACATGCTGTGGAAAAATTCTTATCTGTTGACTGTCCCATAGCCTGTGATAAGTATTTGCCTTTATTTCTCTAAAACACAAAAAAGTTACTTTCTTCCCTTATGTGTCTTCTCTATCACATTGTGCTCATGAGGATTAAATGAGATCATATATATGAAGACACTCTTTGAGTTCTCTAAATAAGTTTTTGTAAGTTAGGTACAGAGTCTGCATGGGGAGATATACACCATCTCTTTCAAAACTTTTTCCTGTAAGTCCCATTTTTTCAGAATATAGTGAAAGCAATTAGTGAGTACCCTGAAGGTGTGCTTACCACAGAAGAAAGGCTGGGTGAACACTCTTCATTTAGGAGATGAAGTAGACACTTCCCAAGCCATCATAGCTTCAACGAACTACTTTTTAATTGGCTCAATTATATGGGTCTTTCATTTGGATTTACACACACAGGATTTTGTCCGTTGTGTTTGGACTATTTCATTCTTGGTGGTATTTGCACTCAGAAAAATTGTGTGGGCCTGACCTTGAATTTTACTTCTCACCCTTCAGATGTGGATGTCAGCTCTTCTCTTCCCCTTCCAGAGAGGACCATTCCTCTCAGGGTCTGGCAGCCAATAACACTGACTTTTTTTTTTCTTTTTCTTTTTTTAACCTTCTTTCAACTGACCAGCTCTTGCAAACCCCAGCACAGATTTCATGGGAAGACACATGTAATTGATACATTTAGTCTGAAATATCTTTCTTAATACCCAAAGAGTTAGTGAAGCCCTAATATAATCATATTCAAAATCAATGGAATATGGAAAGATTCATATGTAAAAGTCTAAATTTCCAGATCGTGTTCTAAGCATCAAAGTGGATTTGGTGTTAGATGAAGTGAGGCTCAAACTCTGGCCTGCCATTTGCTAGATGAGTGCCCTTGTGTAAGTCAGTGCATCCTCCTAAGACTCAGTTTCCTCATCTGAAAAATGGGAAGTCGTAACTGTTCTCAGAGTCTTTGTGGGAATTACATGACACAACTGGCAAATAATACATCAAAATCTTCCTTTTTTTCTATCAGTACAATGGAGATCATCCCAACATTTCAAAATTATTTTGAAATGGTATATATGAAAGCTCCTGGCACAGAATACGGTCTCCACAATGTCCTTGCTTTTGATTCCTTAGACACCACCCATTCCTTACCAACATCCCGCCCCCCCCCCCTATAAAATCAGCATCAATTGCTCTTTCCCCCAACAAAGTGAGTGACTATTCTCAGATTCAAGAGAGCAGTAATACTTGCCAGTTATAGACACTTAGAAAAAGGCAGTGTGAGAGGGTGATGAAATCAGAGCCAGATATTGAGACTGGAGAGCAGTCTAACCCTTTATTATCCAACTGACTATAGGAAAGTCACTTAATCCTCTAGGCCTCAATGTCCCCATCTAGAAAATGGGAATAAAAATGAGTGTGAGTGTAGTTGACCAGGCTATTGTGAAAATCAGTGAGATAATGGAGTGGGAGTTCTTTGTCAACCATAAAGGTCCATATAGAAATACCAGGTTTTTATGGCATATAAATTCTGTAGCATGATTCACAAAATTGATTTGTATACATAAAATATGCATCCGGTCACTCATTCATTCAACTGAAAGATATTGACAACAATAAGGTGCTCAATACTATGCTCCTATGATGAATTCAGAAATCAGAAGCCATAATTTCCACCCTTTCTGGTGGAAAGACAGACCTGCAAACAAGCCACTATCATGTAATATGATGCTTCTCAATGGAAGTAAATTAAAGTTACAGTCATTGAGGGAATAAAAGGACCTTCAATTCAGCCCAGAAAACTTGAGGAAGGCTGCTAGACAGGTAGTAACTGAGCTAAGACTTTGTGCCAACCAAAGAAGCAGTATCTCTGGGAGTAGTCTGGGCAAAGGCATAGTCATAGCAAAGCATTGGTGTTTATGGACACTACAGATAACAAGGCAACCACAAAAGTGGCTTTGAAATAGCTCTAAACCTACAACCAAAATAAATCTTTGAAGTTTCCAATAACTAACTAAATTGTACATGTAGACCCCAGCTCGTGGTCTCAATTGCTTTCTTCCTTGATCTTTCCTTTAAGGAAGAACTCTGTATGGGATGAAACTCGTTTCAACAAAGTCAGTGGCCAGCTCCTGCCAGACCCACAGCCCCTCCTCCTATACCCAGAGTGAGCACACTCTCTTGAGTGGCTTTGACATCAATACGTTTCACTTCCTCTGAGGCAGAAGGAGCCCGCTTCAGGCTGCGCTAAGGGCCTCTCTGCAGAGCTCCAAACTGGAGCTCTTTTGCTCCAGTGATACCTAATGCTGAGCAAGTGGGATTAGTCTCCTTGGGAACCAAGGCCCCAGGGGCTCAAGAGCTGAACCCACCCCAAACTGTTTGGGAGAATTGAGATTTCACATTGTTCTTTTACACTTGGATTTCAGGACATTACCTAGACAAAAGCCCACCTGAGAGCTGCCTCCTTTCTTGTGGGTAAATATAGCAGCGGGATCAAAAGCTGATTTACTTATTTTGTTTTCCTCTTTGTAACTTTAATCATATTCCCTGCAGGACAAGCTCAGTCCTCTGAGATGTCAGGAATGCACATGCTTAAAGGGAGAAATAATTAGGCGTCTTTTTTTCTCACTCTCTCTCCCCATACCAATTTCTTGTCACTCACTAGTTTGAAGCCTCAAATAAAACAAATCAATTCCTCCGTTTCACCACACAATTTATAAAGTATCAATTTCATCAGAAATGTTCCTTTACATCCCCCCCTAAAAAGTATCTATTGTTTTTTTAATGTGTGTGTGTTTTTTTTAATTTTCTCATACTTTCCTTCTGCAAACCACATTCTACTGACACTAGATCTTATTTTCCATATTAAAATATTAGATGTTTATCTGGTCACCTGTAGTTGCATAACAAACTACACCCAAATAGAGTGGCTTAAAACAATAACTTTTATTATAGCTCACAATGTTATGGGTCAGTTATTGGAGCAATGCTTGGCTGAGTGGAGAAATTACTATCAAAGAAATACATTTTTTTAAGTGTATAACTGAAGGATTCTACATACTGAAGGATTTATTGTTAAATACATAAGGAAATCTATTACTTCCCTTTATTTTTCTTGGAGACATCACTTGCTTCTCTAGGGAATCTCCATATCCTGTTCAGTAAATGTGGATTGTCACTGGGCCTGCTGTATACTATTGCTGTGATACATTTGTCATTACCCAAGGAATTCTCTTTGCTTCTCTTCCACGATGTATCCCCCTGTTTCTTTGAATACCCTTCTTTTATATTTTCTTCACTATTCAGTGGGTCTGGAAGCATTTCCAGATTGAAAGAACCCATACATATCTACCAAACTTAATTTTTCAAAAAGATCCACAACACAGCACCTCATGAATTTATGGAATATTAAGGAATACATTTTTAAAATCCCACATGAATCAGAATAGCATCAGACTTTTATTAACAACACTGGAATTTTGGAGAGAAAAAAAAGAAAAATATTCTTGAAAATCTGAAAGAAAATGATTTTTTTACTTAAAATTCTATAACGAACCCAATGACCAATCAAATTTGAGGATAGAATACCAATATTTAGAGATATGATGTCTTGTAAAATTTCTTGTCAATGAACTTTGATCAGGGAACCACTGAAACAACATGCTCCACAACTGCACTGGGAGGACTAGGAAAGAAAGAGAGGAGCACCCCACAGGGGGAAAAGGTGTAAGTGCTCTATAAGTAATAAAGGGTTCAGGACAAGTGGGTTTTTAGGTATAGCACCTAAGAAATATAAAAGGGAGAGAAAGCAGAATTGGACAAGGAATGCTTCAGAGTATTCAATGCAAATCTAAGACTGTGAAAGTAAAAGAGGAAGCTAACTCCAGTAGAGAAGGCCTCAGTTTTATAGACCTGACAAAAGTCTCTACAAGACTACAAGTGGTCATCTAGAGCAAAGATGACTCATTCAAGGAATGCTGCAGGAGGCAGAAATGGCTAGGCCTTTGCGTCACTACCTTGCCCAGTCACAGGTGGCAGCACCTCAAGAGGAGTGTGGCCTCAACTTAGAGGAGGGAGAAGAGAAGGAGTTAACACACCCGAAGGCTGCCAGCCACACTCAGAGCAGCTGGGTGAAGAGTTCTTTCTTGAAGAGGAACCAGAGCAGGGCATCTCCGTATCTGCCGCAGAAGATTATTTTCAAACATGTAGGTAAAACTAGAAAGAAGGCATTTTTAAATGTTCAAAGTGAGAGGAGAGATAATGTGGAAGAAACTATAACACATCGCTATTTTCCTTTCTAAACTGTGCACATATTTATTTTAATAACAAATTTGAATTTAAAAAGTCATTCTATAGGCGCTCTTCATTTACTTCACAATCACTCTATTCTTAGTAAAATAATGACACTGTAATGCCAATAAGGATATTGTAACGATGTTAAGGGTATTTCTTAAGTGCCTTATCTTAGCAACATATTCAGTATTCTGAATAGCCAAGACTAATCACTTTAGAGATGAAATATCAAGATTGTTTTATGTTGAGGATAAGATAACAGGATTTTATTAATAGAACTGTGGTGAAAGCAACTGCTTACCTAAGGTTTGATTTTTATCTTTCCTTTTAGGTGATGATTCACACTTATCCAAGAAAGAAATTAAAGGCATATTATTAAAAAATATTTCAAAACCATATCAACATGCTGCAATGAGAGCAATGAAAAGGATTCCTAGAACCAAGTGCAGTCAAAAGTAGAACTGGAAGTGCCTTCACTGTCATCTACCAAATTAAAATAGTCAATTGTGTTATGCTTGTACAATTAATATCTGATGGGATATGAGGTAGAAATTTTTATGATTGTGTTATTAGTCATAGAAAACCAGATAGATAGATAAATGATAGATAGATGCTAGATTGATAGATAGATAGATAGATGATGATAGATAGATAGGTAGATAGAGAGAGAGAGAGAGAGAGAGAGAGAGAGAGAGAGAGAGATAGATCCTAATGTGAGCAATTTCTGGCATCAATTGAGCTGTTTATTGTTAACACAATGAGCCCAGACTCTATTTTTATGCTCCATCTTCCATGATGTGTTAGTTATACTTCTCTGGGTGCTTCATGGTTGCAAGATGGCTGATTCACTTCCAGACATCACAATCCTATTCTGAAAGGGAAAAGGGCCTTTTCCTAGAGATGCTTTGATTTTATGCAGAAAGAGTCCCGCCCCCTCCCCAGAGAAAAACATCTCCTAGCCAAAACTTGATTATATGCTTACTCTTGCACCACTCTATCACCATAGGAAAGATTATTACCATGATTTGTTTAAACCAGTCATAATTTAACCCCTAGCGGTGGGTAGGTATCTACACTTACTGAGATGAAGGGAATCTCTCTAAAACCTAGACTGATCAGTGTTCAACTTGCAGAAGAAGGGAGAAGGATAGCTGTTGGGCATATAAAGGACAAGATGCCTTGCTTGATTCAAATACCCAGAACTGTCTAACAGGACCACCAAAGACCTGCTGTCATTCCCAACAACCTATAACTGCGAGCTAGAACTTCTAATTTGTATGGACAGACAGTAAGAAAAAATGCTTAGTTACAGAACCTGACCTACAGTTGAAGAAATCAGATACTGATCTGAATATCTGCAAATAACCTGAAAAACTGATATGAAATCAGTCTGATATGAAATATTTTATTATCATTTAAAGCTGTGTTCTCTTGCTATAAGCCATGGTTAACTTTTTAAGAATTTATTTCATTTGCCTAAAATTGGTGATCTGTGTTAATGGGTGTAGTATTTCTTTTTTGAGGTGATAAAAATGTTCTGGAATTAGATAGCGTGATTTGTATTAATGGGTGTTTATTTTTGAAGTGATAAAAATGTTCTGTGATTAGATAGTAATGATGGTCCTACAGTGTTGTGAATATATTAGAAACCACTGAGTCACACACATTAAACAGTCAATTTTTATGGCATATGAATTATATCTCAAAAAAAATTGGTGCACGCATGTGTGCGGAGTTCTCATTAAGAGGTGCGCAGATGTCTAAAGTGTGAGGAAGAGCCCCAGAGAAGATCTACAGATGAGCACTAGATCTCTGAGGAGATGGAGTCAGCAGTGAGGTAATAGATCTCCATAGCCTGCTTTCTTCCACACAATTTTCAGAGAAGAGACAGTGAAGAGACAGACCCTTATTCATGTGGGCAATTTTCAGAGAAGAGACAGTAAAGATATAGATCCTGATTCATGTGGGCTGTAAGAGCTGTTCTACATAATGCTGGACAACCACATTCATTAATCCAATCAATGAAATGATCAATTTGCAGTCTTTAATTCCTCTCTTCACAGAGCACACTGTTTGGATCCTAGAACTTCCAACAAAAAGCTGTGCATTATCCCATATACAAGGACCTCAGCATCCAATCTGTAATTGAGGGAAGAATCGGGCTTGTGGCAACACAGGGGAATAATTGCTAGGTTGTCAGGGAAGGCTTCACATAGGCCTAAAGGCTGGGAAGGAACCTACCACAGGGAAAAAAAAAAAGGGGGGGGGGGGGGGAGTGTGTGAAGTACATTTCAGGTGAGGACACAGCCTGGTCAGAAAACACAGAAGTAGGAGACGGAATGGTTTGCATGGATGGGAGTAGCTGGAGGTGAGGCCATAGCCAGAGCAGAAGGTACTTGAATGCAATATCAACATTTGGGGCATTATTATGTAAGCAATGGGGTACTGTAAGAGATTTTAAGCACAGAGAACGGTCAGTTCTTTATTTTAGAAATATTATTCTGTGACATGATAGAATGGAATATATTTGATAAAAAAAGTACAAACTATCGTGAAACTACATGGTTGAATCTCATAAGCATTACCTTGGGCCAAATAAGCCAGAGATAAAGGAGTGCATACTGTACTTAGATTCCATTTATATGAAACCCTAGCACAGGAAAACCAGCTTATGGTGCTGGAAATCAGAACAGAGGTTGCCTGGCGGGGAAGGGGTTGATGAAAGGGGGGACAAGTTGGTTACAGGGGTATATGCATTTGTCAAAACTCAAGGAACTGTACACTTAAGATCTGTCATGTCCGTGTTTGTACATTATGCATAAGACACAAAAGGAAAGAAATCTCACTGGCGTTAGTATGCCCGATGAATTGGCAGAGAGCAAGGTTGAAGAAGATTAACCAGCCTTTCAATTCTTTTTTGTTATGTATTTCACGCAAGCCCTGCTCAGTCATGTGGTCAGTCCACTGCAGGCCTAAGCAGATGAGTCCAGGAGAGAGCTGAAAATACTCGATTTCCAAGTAGCGATTACACCCCTTCTTTTTCCTAGAAATGGGAAAAATTACACAAGACCCTCCACATGGAATCTTTTTCTGTTCAGACATCATTCAAATACCTGGTATCTTACTCCTCTTAGAAGCACTAGACTTCAGTTGAATCGGTGTGGAACAATTCCATCTGAACACAGTTTTTAAGGCTGCTTTGAGCCCACAGAGGTTTACACCACAACGGGACAAGGGCAAACACCGGACACCAAGTAAAGCAGGGTAACTTGAGCAGCCCTCAGCCCAATATCCGGTGTGGCAGACAGAAATGCTTAAAGACCTAGATCCTATTATATGAGGTTGAATTCATTCAATTAAACAGCTAAGTAGCTCACTCAGCCCAGCCGCTGGAACACTTTTCTGAGGAGTGCTAAAACAAGGGTCTGAGGGGTAGCTGAAGTTTCCTTTCTCTTGTGTGAGGCCAGCTGGGGTTGCCTAGCACAGGGCCAAGCTGGGGAGGGCCAACATCGCATAATTGCATTAAACCTGCCTGGTCTTTCAGGAAAGCACTTCCTGACCGTATCGAGGAGGAAATGAGTTAAAGGGAATCTTTTCAAATCTTAGGATACCAAACCTATCTTTCAATCCCCCTGCGTCAACCCCTCAAAAACACTTTAATGAAAAGAAAATCTGAATTTAGATGCCTCTCTGTAGTGTTAGTTTTGCTATATTATAGTTAGTCTATCCTCATTATGATTAAAGTGACTTTTGTTGGGGCAGCAGGAAACAGATTATATTTCTATTTGGGGCAGCAGGAAATAGATTATACTTCTGTAAAGTAGAACCAGGCTATCACTAATTCCATTGTACTTCCTGAGTATTCTATTCTGCTTTCAAAATCCACATTAAAGAGTAATGTCTCTCGAAAAGTCCTCCTGATTCTTTGTTACACCAACTCAGGGTGTCATATCTCTCTCCCTCATGCTTCCCCAATACTTTATCGTTTTTATGGGACTCCTTCATCTGTCCATTCCCCCAACAAGCATTCATTGAGTTTCTACCTTATATTTAAAGCAGCATTGGGCACTTTCACATATTATTCATTTAATCCTCACGTTAACCCTTTCAGGTAGTTAATATCATCCCCCATTTTATTGAAGACACCTAAACTCACAGAGCTGAGGAGCAGGATGAAGGTCAAACAGCTGGTACTACAGTACTTAGCTTTAAATCTAAATCCGATGCCCAGTGTGCCTTGAATCAGCTAGTACTTGTCTATAGTCATCACTTAGTAAATATCTACTGGGGCCTACTCTGTGTGAGGCTCCATCTTAGTCACCAAGGATGCACACGTCAAGTCCTGGTCCTAAGAAGAGAGACATATTTCTTGTGATTTTTTTTTTTGAGTACAGCAATCATGTCATATATTTACTCACTCATCAGACATGTGCTGAGCACCTGCTATATCCTACGTACATCATGCTTAGGCATAGACATGCTTCCTTTCCTCAGGACAGTGTTTGAATAAAGGCACAAGCAGACTGGCACTGGAGCACATTGTATATGGGAAGAAGGCTTTGGAGAAGGCTTATAAAGAAGATGCCATTGATTGAGTTGGACCATAAAGGATAAGGAGTGTTTTTAATAAGTTACAAAAAAAAAAAAAAAAGACAAGACAGGGATGGGGGTAGGAATCCTAAAGAGAGTTCTTATGAGCCAGGACACGGGGGTATAAAGCTGCAGGGCAGTGTCCGGGTAATTTAAATGGTACTCTGTGGCTGGAATGTAGAGTGTGAGGCAGCGTGTAGAGGAAGATAAGATCGGAAAGTGTACCTCGAATACTGTGCAAAGGAGTGTAGATTTGGTCTAATGGGAATGGAGAGATTTCTGAGCAAAGGAACTTATCTTTCCTTGTGCTCCCTGGTGTGCGGCACACTGCCTTATTCTTGGTAGAAGTTTTTAGCATTTGTCACTTTCCTGGCACCAGAAAAGACTCTGGCCCCCAACCTGATGCCATGCTCTGTTTACACAAGCCAAACAATGCCCATGCTCTTGCATATAGCAATTTTCTCGCCAACCCCTCTGCCAAGGCATCCCAGATCTCAGACCAATCTTTCTCTTTTATCCAAGGCCAAATTGCTGCCTCCATGTTATTGTCACTGCTATAGACTCTGCTAATTTCTCCTTGGAGATCAGAAGTTGGTCCAGTGGAAGAAACACTAAACTGGGAGGTTTAAGGAAACAGGGTTCCTATTCTACAAGGAATGGAACCTTGGCCTGTCTCTCCTCTATAAAACCGATAAATGATCTCTAAATTCCATTTCAAACTTAAGAGTGTCTGGTTTTCATTTCAGAGTCAATGTGCTTTTAGTTAGGCCAGACAGTGTCTGTATCTGCAAAGTTCTGCTTTAACATGTTGTTGTGCCCCGTAAATTCTAGAACCTACAGACCACCAGGGAGCCGAGTCCGATGCAAATGCAGAAAGTCTTTATTAAATCTAACCCGGGTTAGGGTCCGAGCCGGGGCATAAGCACAATGGCACTCTCCCGTTCCAAACTTGGACCCCATTCTAAGTTTCTTCCCAAATTTTATACTCTAGGCCAGCTATGCAAGCCAGCCCCCTTTGCCTCCCCCCTTCCCGTTCCTCTGGGTAAGTCCTTGCCTGCTGTTGAGGCACCTCCGGGCGTGGTCTTTTCCCATAATTGCAAGTTAGGCTGGTCTCTTCCTGGCAGGTGCATTCTGCAGTGGTCAGCTCAGTTCCCAGGGGGAGAATTCCACAGCGGTCAGGGTGGTGGTCATAAGATGAGTATCAGGAGATGTTGTATCTACAGGATGAAACCTCCCTCGGAACCTAGCCCTGCTTTAATGTTTGTCATAAAATATTGCATTCTGGCTTTACTAAACCTTATATTTGTATTCTGATTTTACTCAACCTTACAATGTGACAAAATAATTTCCTATGGTTGTAATCTGTTTTATTCTCCCTGTAAATTACCTCACAGCTCTACCTCCTTCTTGTCCATTCTAGGAAAGTTGCCAGGGATGTTTGCATATATGCCTCAGGAGAGTTTTGTGTTGCTAAGCTAGGAACAGAATTTGCTAAAGAAATCCCTCTCTGCCAAAGAGGATATTCTTTGAAATCCTAAATGCAGTGAGGATGCCAGGCCAATTGTCCCAAATAGGGTCCAGAGAGAAGAGAGCACTTTTCAGGAGAGAGAGAGGCAAGAATAGCCACATTGAATAGAATTTCTTTCTTAGGATGATCATAAAATTGATCTTTTGTGGGAGGACATTTTGTAGATAAAAGGTGACATTACTTATTAATAATTACCCTGGAAGCACAAACCTGTTAGTCACCCACATCACCATAAAATCCAAGAAGAAATGTGGTGGCACACCCCAATTGTCCTACAGCAATCACTAATCAATTCCACACTCTTTCTACTGAGCCCAGATGAGCCTAGGACATTTTTCAACTAGTGTTCCTGACACTGTTAATCCATCACTGTGAACCCTTGAGTTGAAATCTTATTACTACAGTTAACCTTGAAAATAAGGCCTAGTGGATACTGTGGTATTATGCCCAGATCCCCTCTGGAAGCTCACAAACCCATTGCTTGGCAGTTGAATCTACTGTCTGCTGATGGCTGACTGCTTGACCCTCCGACCAAGCATTGCCCGCAGAGCTTAAGGAAATTGCTTTGCCCAAAGTCATATTGTCTCTCAAGTCCACCTGAGACCAATGACTGGCTGGATGATGCAGGGATGTAAATGTCAGACCCACCTTGCTTCAATTTGAGTCAAGTCTGAAAAGGTCATTTCAGCTCCAGATCAGTGGAGGCTGACAGCAGGGTAGTTTCTCTTTCTTCCCAATGTTGACTTCCTTACTTTCCTATAGAAAATTGCTCTCCAGAGTCCCTTTCAGTCAATCTTGTGCTCATAACTGCCCATTTCAAGCTCTGTTTCCAGTGATTCCTGTCTAAGGTACCAAACTACTTCTGTGCTGTTAGTATGAAGTAAACCCCTGGACATAAAGAAGACCAATAGACATATGAAAATGTGCTCAACAAATTAAAACCACAATTAGATATCACCTCACACCTCTCAGGATAGCTATCATCAATAAATGAAAAAACAATAGGTGTTAATGAGGATGTAGAAAAAGGGAGCCTTCATGCATTGTTGGTGGGATTATAAATGGGTGCAGCCCCTATGGAAAACAAATGGAGGTTCCTAAAAAACTAAATAAATAAAACTACTATATAACCTAGCAATTTCATTTCTGGATATTTATCCTCATAAATTTTTTTAAAAGTTAATTTAAAAATATATATGTTTCTCTGTATTCACTTCAATGTTATTTACAAAGCCAAGATATGGAAGCAATCCAAGTGTCCATTGATAGATGAGTGTATAAAGAAGATGTACATTTATACAATGGGATATTATTTGGTCATAAAAAAGAATGAAATCTTGCCACTTGTGACAACATGGATGGACTTAGCATCATTCTAAGTGAAAGAAGTCAAACAGAGGAAATCAAATACCGTATGATTTCACTTACATGTGGAATCTAAGTGAACAAAACAGAAACAAACTCATAGATACAGAGAATAAATTGATGGTTGCCTGATGGGACAGAATTTGAGAGGATGGGGAAAAATATGAAGGGATTAAGAAGTATAAACTTCCAGTTATAAAAATAGTCATGGGGTTATAAAGTACAGAACAGGGAATATAATCAATAATATTTTAATAATCATGTATGGTGTCAGATGGGTACTAGACTTATGGTGATCACTTTGTAAGTTATATAAATGTGCCATTACTATGTTATATACCTAAAACAAATATAACATAGTATGTCAACTATTACTGGGGGAAAAATTACAAAGTCGTAAACGCCAAGATTAACTTTTTAATTTGTATCTTAACAGAATGGGTCAATTAGCATATTTCTTATTCCCACATTTAATTGATCTTAATATAAAAGCTTCCCTGGAAAATATATGTTCCTTCAATATTTGCAATCAGAAAAGTGAAAGTCTTCTCTTTCTCTTGTCTCTAATGGAAAAAACAAGATTATTATGTGTTTCCACAGCAATAAAGAGGAACAGGAGATCTGGGTTTTGGTTCTGCCTTTGCCAATAACACACTATGATGTACGCAAATCATTTACTTTCTCTGGGTAGGTCCAAATTTACTTGTCTATAAAATATAGGACTTATTAGGAAAACTATCCAAAACTTGGAAATAAGGCAGAAAGGTGACTCTCACATTCTTTCAATGTTATTCAGAACAAAGACCATAGATTGTCCAGAGGAATGTATTTAACTGCTCTCGCCGTTGCTATTAATTGAAGGTGCCAAAGGTTGCTTATGGCCTGGTAGAGTTGTGTCCAGTAGATATGAAAATAATTTCTGTCCATGAAACAGATAGCCACAAAAATTTATGACCTAGTTTTTTTTTAAAAATGTAATCCAGTAAACTTACCCTTTCAATGCTTAATTTATATACTTGGCTTCTTAAAAATGTTCTTTGAACCAGTCATCCTCTTAGTGATTCCATTGCTAATTCCTGAGTTGAATAGACTCTCTTATGTGTGGTTCATTTTATATTTGCCTGAGAGATGTTTTACCTTTTTTTAAAAAAATTATACTTTATCAGGCTTGATGTGCTCCATGATTATTATACTGGAAGACAACCCATCTGCACACCCATCTTGAGAACTCAGGGATCTTATGTTTTAATAGAACACAAAAGCATCTAATACATCATGATGTAGCAATCTTCTGGACCATGATAGCCTCTAAGGAGTAGTCAGCAAGACCAGAGTTACTAGTTCTACCCTCCTAATCACTGTGGTCGGGGTGCAGGCTGGAAAAAGAACAGCACAGCAAGGCTTAGTGAGGGACTTTCCCAAGGCCTGCAAGGTTCAAAAGTTACATATTACTAAGAGGCCTGGTGCACAACTCAGGGAGGAGGGAATCCCTCAGCCCAGACTGCGCCCTCTCGCCGGTCCAGGAGCCCTCAGTGGATGTCTGACTGATGGTGGGGAGTGAGCCTAAGCTGTCAGTCGAACATCCTTAGTGCTGCTGGGATGGAGGAGGGAGAGATTCCTGCCAGCAATGAGTCCAGCTAGGGCTTCTGGCTGAGTGGTGCTCCCCATGTGGGAGCACACTGACCACCAGGGGCCAGTTCCTGCATTAAGCGTCTGCCCCATGGTGGTCAGTGCACATCATAGCGACCAGTCGTTTTGCTGTTCGGTCGATTTTGCATATTAGCCTTTATTATATAGGATGAGATCTGGGACTCACAGCAGGCTTGTCTTACACTAAAGGCAGGCCCATAGCTACACTCCTCACACATCCATGCCATGTCTCATCTGCCTCTATCCCCAAGGTATAGCACATATACATAGTACATAGTAGGCACTCAGTATTCACTCCATGGAGTTAAGAATTTTCGAGTATGCCTAGAGATGTTTCCAAAGGAGCAATCTATCAATTAGTCTCACTTCAGAGCACTAGAAAAGACAGCCACCAGGAGCCAGACAGGCCTATGCTCCATCTCCATCTTTGCCATTTTGTGGCCAATTTTGCAGGGCAACCTCAAACCAAACATGAGATCCTGTGAGCCTCAGTTTCTATCCTGTCACATGGGATTAATCCTTACATAACTGATGATTCATCCTTGTTGTGAAGATCAAAGTAGGAAAAGGAATGAAGAGCACTTAGCGCAACACCTACCCCAAAGGTGCCCCCACCCAGAATGGGATTTTGCTCCTCTCCTCCCCTCTCAGAACAACCTGGAAGGCTTTGAGGCCCTGGCCATTGTTGCTGCCTCCACCAGCCCCCTCCCCAGCCACACAGTGATCAAGGGATGGGAAAATCGCTCTGTTCAAACAGGTGTCACTGTTCTAAACCTATACAGTCTCATTTCCTGATCGTGTCTTAATCTGCTCGCCGGTGGTGAAAGTTGATTTCTTGCGCATTCTTATATCAGTGGGAATTTCTGCCCTTGGCTGACAGGCATTATGGGCTGGCTTTGACATACAGCCCTACAGGGCCTGAACAGCCCCTATTCTTTCCCAGTCCTGAAAGGGAGCTTTGTGCCAAGGATTCATTAAACTGCACTGCACAGCCCCTTCATAAATGGAGCTCAATAATGAACAGTCGATTTAACTGGAAAAGCTGCTGGAGCTGTTAAATTAAAGGGAAATAAAGTGCACTTTAGGCTCAGTCTGCCAGAAGAAATAGTGACCTAAAAGGAAAAATCTTTATTTTTATTGAATTGAAGTTTTTTTAAAAAAAGTTTTATATGTCCAGGAAGCTTCCTCATGACAGACAATGAGATGGGAAGACTCAGAACGCAGGCTTGAAATAGTGTGTGCTTCTATCCACCACCATCATCCCCAAGGGAGTCTCGGGGGCTCTTAGAGGCTGCAAAGGAATGATCTAACTTTGAGAAATAAATATCAGGGGGTGCTGTAATATGTCACACAAGAAGTGGGTTTTTAAATTTTTTAAAAGGTGTTTTAAGACCAGGCTTTCTCTTTCACTCCTAATATTTGAAGGACCAAGAGCCATTCTTTACTCTCTCTCAGGGAGGAGACCAGTTGTTTCTCATACTCCAGCTCAGTTATATTTGATTTGAATACGTGTGATTCAAATGTATAGCACATATACATAGTACATGGTAGGCTCTATCCCAGGCGTGGGCAAACTACGGCCCACGGGCCGGATCCGGCCTGTTGGGCTGTTCTATCCAGCCCGTGGAGCTGAAAGAGCGGAGGGTTCTCTTGCTCTCCCCTCCGCTCCTTCACCAGCAGCCCAAGATGAGAGTGCCAGCATGGTCAGGTTGCTTTTGTTCCGGCCCTCCGGTCCAGTTTAAGAACCCATTGTGGCCCTCGAGTCAAAAAGTTTGCCCACCCCTGCTCTATCCCCAGCAGGGGGAGTGTAGGAGGTAGCCTCTCCTTTAGGTTTGAGATTTTCAGAAGTATGCGAAAGCGCTTCAAAGAACTTTCTCTTCAACTTCATCTCCTGAGTTACAGAACTTCTTAGCATGATAAGCAAGAACTTCTACTCACATATGCTAGGATGTGTCATTTTTAATAACTCAACGCACAAGAAGCCAAAGCCACCGTGCTTTGTCAGGTAAAATGACCATATGGTCATCTTACCCTTCTCTGCTAAGCGGTGATGAGCTGGGAATTCTTGACATGTTCCTCCATCCTCCTTGTTTTCAGATCTTTACATAGAATCTGCTCCTGGGTGTGTTACAGGCATTATAGTCCTTGTCGAGGCTGTTTTTGGTTTTCCTCTGAAGCACCGTTTTACCAACAAAAAGGATGAAGTCACTCACGTTGGAATTTAAAGAGAAATCTGAAATAAAGGCCCACGTCCAGCCTCATTGTTCAGGGTCACTGGAATCCAAGCACTGATTTTCAGTTGCAAAGCAATATGGAAAAGGCAAAAACTTCCTAAGAAGTTTTATATACTCTTTCTGAATCTACTTTATTTTTCATTTTCAAACCTAAGGCATCTATAACATTTTTTAGGATTCTGCATTATGCAATTCAAAGCTACCTTGAAAATACCCTGAAATTGAATATATAAACTGGTACACGTATTCATTTTAATAGTAACTATGGTGACCCACTAAATAGTGTTGTTTTATTCTAATGAGTCATAGTCAACCAAAATAAATCCTGGGCTCTCCACACCATAAAATTCTGGGTTCATAATAGAACTGTAGCTTGTGACCACTCCTGGGATGGATTTTATGCATTGTGAGCCCTAATACTTATGGGGTCCATATCTTCAGCAGAGAAAACCAAGTTTCACTCATCTTCCATTCAAGATTACCAATGTCCAATCCTGGCTGGGCTCCTCAGTGATTGGAGCACCACCCTATACACCAAAATGTTGTGGGTTTGTGGGTTCAATTCCAGTCAGGGCACATACCTAGGTAGTGGGTTGGGCAACCAATCGATAGCTCCCCCCCTCTCTCATTAATTAAACACACACACATATACATATTCCCAGGTGAAGATTAAAAAAAACAGATTACTGGAGTCCAAATTGACTATACCATTCTATGTGGATTGCGTGGGCCTGATTACTTCTTGACATCTAGTAGTGGGGTAATTATTCATTAAGAAATACATTTTAGAGGAGCTCCAGTGGCACAATCAGTTAGCATGTGGTACTTATAAAAAATACATATTCAAGCCCAGCTGGTGTGGATCAGTGGTTGAGTATCCGCCCATCAAGTCATCAATTTGATTCCTGTTTGGGGCACATGCCTGGTTTCAGGCTCTATCCCCAGCAGTGGGAGTATAGGAGGTGACCTCTCTCATCATGTGTTTATCTTTCTCCCTCTCCCTTTCTCTCTCTCTAAAATTATTATTTTTTTAAATATTAGAAAAAGGAATACATATTAAACCAGGCCAACTTTTACATATGGCATCGGCTATTCAAATGCACTCTTCTACTGTGATTCCCTAGCTGCCCCAGTGTGCAGGAGGTAAGCCAGGGGGAATGCCTGGGGCTTCCCTAGTGATGAGGGTCCTCCATCCCGTGGTTTTTCTTCTGGGCCCACCAATGAAGTGGGTACATTTAGTTTTTGTTCCACACAAAACTGTGCCCAACCAGCACAGCCAAGGATGAACCTGAGTGGAGGCGGTGAATGATTTAGAAAAGACAGACAAGAGAACGAAAAGCTGGGTCTCAGTGAGACGTTACTTCTCTGCTGGAGAGACAGTGCTGTCACCCACAAGCCAAGTCTATTTTATAGCCAGATTCCACGAGGTAAAGTTAAGGGCATGGTCAAGATGTTAACAATGTTCCAATCTACTCAATTATATGCACCTGAATTCTATCAATCCCACATTACTTAGACACCTGGATCCACATGTTCAGACCACAGGTTCAAGCTTACAACTATGGCTATCACTATGCTGGCTATAACTGTGCTGGGACTCGCACGTGACTTTGCCATGAGAGGACACTGCCCTCTCATTAGTCCGAGGCTTGAACCTGTCCAAACACTGTAGCTGCTCTCTACACAAAACAATGAAAGACCCAAATTTGTAGCAAACTCCATGGCAATTTTAAGGCTGAGCTGCTATACAAACTGGCATTCCTGATACCTGAATATGGAACATGTCCACAGGAAAAGGAAATAACTTTGCTCTTTAAAAAAATGATCTTTATTGCTGGGAGTATTACAGATGACCCTCTTATTTTTCACCCATTTCCCCCTCCACCCAACTCCTGCCCTGCCCCAGGATTTCACCACACTATTATCTGTGTCCCACGGGCAATGCACTTATGCAAACATGTTATTTGGTTAATGCGGGGGCCTGATGTGGTGGGATCTCCCTTCTCCGTGTCCCGCACGGAAAGAGAGATGAACGAACCGGTTCTAAGGGGAGGCGGCCAGGGATTGAGAAATATTAGAAATAAAGAGAGAAGACACAGAGAAAGATTTTAAGCTGGGAGCTGGGAGGGCCTCTGACCTCCCCTGCTGGAGAGGCAGACTGACAACCTCCTGAGCCACACAGCACATCTATTTATACTCCGATCCAACAAGGGGGTTTCACAGAAAAACAAGGAGCCTGGGAGGGCCCAGGGCCCACCCACTCCTTCCTCCTGGACAAACACAAGCCAGGAACTAAGAACATCTCCACACTCCCAGGGCGGGAGTGCAACTGACATGATTCTGCCAAAACCCCTGGCCCAGTCAGCAACAATCTAAAGAATGTCCAGGTATCTTCCCATTTGGCCCTCTATAGGTTAATCTCTTCCCACCCCATCCTCCTTCCCTCTGACGTTTGTCAGTCTGCTCCATGCTTCTATGTCTTCTGATCTAACCTCGCACTTTCTAAGCACTATATTGTAAGTGGAAAATGCAATGTCTTAAATCAAAATGTATTTGAAATTGGCACACAAAACAAATAAAAAACAAACCAAAAATCACAAACTTTTTTTTTGCATCCAGATACAGTTATCTTTTCAGGATATAGAACAAAACAATGGAAGTATGTATCCCTTGAGCCTGAATAGTGTTAATTATGAGAGTGGATGTTTGAAGTTGAAGCCCTGATTACAAAGTGACAGTGTTGTCTACATTTTTAAAAATAAATACATTTTGTCTGAGTGTGCGACCTAAGCAAAGACCCATCTTTTCCAGATGTTGCAAGTATTATTAATAAACTCATATGACAGAGGTAAAAACTGGAACTTTAATGTATCAGTCAGCATAAAGTATAGGAAACAGAAACATCTCTAGTGAATTCAAGCAGAACAGGAATCAATACACAAATTATAAGTTCACAAAACGGTAAGATGGCCTAAGGCATGGAGATAGAAGGCTATTTTCTTCATTACAACAACAACAAAAAGAGAAATTATAGACATATGAAATTGGGCTTTGTTGGGGAAAAATGGGTATAGATATTTAATGGATATAGAGTAGATGAAAAAGTTTCCAACCAATGGCTTCTTCTGGTCAATAAAATGAGGCAGGTGAGAAGACTAGCAGAATGAGTAGGTGGTTTGAGAAGAAAGAAAAGGTATGAGATATGATGTGGAGAATGTTCAAGAATGCTAGTGTGATTGCCAGACAGCATTTCAGATTTAGTTGATGCTGTTAATCATTAATTTATAGGCAATCTCTCCAGTTATGTGCTCTTTATTTTTATGACTTTAGCCAACTACATCTTGTTATCCATTTCATACTCTAAATATAGAGATAAAAAAACACTCAGAGTATTGCTTTGTGAAAGCTACTATTTGCACATGTACAGTCCCAGCCAAAGTCCAAGTTCCATCAGAGAATGAATCTTAGTCTCATGAAGTTCTTTTCCTTTCAGCGCCTCTGGACATCCTTCCTCTAACCCAGATGACACCCAGCTCCCAGCTCAGAGCTGCTGAGAGACAAATCTCCAACCAGAGCTACCACAGATCATGAGAGACTCAGCTCCATAGCACAGGCAAAGGTAAGTCTGGAACCTCGACGGGGTGGGGGGTGTCAGTCCCAAAGTTGGAAGAGGAGGTAGTTTGAAGAGAAGACCAAGTTAGTGTTCTGTGAAAGGTTATATTGCATAGATGAGGTGTGGATTGAAATAGCTGTGCTTATTCACAGGAAAGTGGAATGAAATAAGACAGAAGAAGAGATAGGAGGTAGAGATAAAATAATTATACTAGCTAAAAGTTTTTTTGGGGGCATTTGTAATTCCAAGAGGTGAGATATCTCTTTCTATGTGCTTGCTCTCTATTACTTAATCTGTGACACCTAGGCTAGTGGTCTTCAACATAGGGTATATACACCTGAGGCTATGAAAAGACTTTGCAAGATACTCAGATAGGAGTAGCGTGAATAAGGTGAGTGTTCATACCCTCAAACCCCATATGTGCTCTTCCTTAAAACTGGTTGAAGAGGCTTATTCCCCATTCTGTCTCTCACAGTTGTCTTTACTTTAAAATCAAGGGATAGCCTTCCCTCCTTTCCTATTCTATTTTTTTTTCTCTTTCCCTCCTCTTCTCTTCTTTTTTTTTTTTTTGAAAATATATTTTATTGACATTTTACAGAGAGGAAGGGAGAGAGATAGAGAGCTAGAAATGTCAATGAGAGAGAAACATCGACCAGCTGCCTCCTGCACACCCCCCCACCGGGGATGTGCCCGCAACCAAGGTATATGCCCTTGACTGGAATCAACCCGGGACCCTTCAGTCCGCAGACCGACGCTCTACCACTGAGCCAAACCGGTTTCGGCATCCTCTTCTTTTCTTAAACAACCCAGTCTGAAACTGTTCAGAGAGGCATAGCAAAGTCCACATAGGTGCTGGCAGTCAGACAGGCAGGGTGTAGAAAAGGAACAAAGGTGGCCCCAGCAAGGAGTCAGAGCCCATGTAGTGAAGGGATCCAACCCATGGAGGCAGCCTGATGTGGAGGAGGTGAGTCTATGGGGAAAGGGAGCTCTCCAATGAGAGTCAGTGCCCAAGCACAGTGAGGCATAGGTAAGACCTGCCAGAGCCCACACAAGGTAAGGAGGCATCCAGGTGGAGGGAATGCTCAGCATAGTGCTGGAGAGGGTTGAGGAGGGCCTTCATGCAGGAGAAGGGGTAGAAACATTATGAGAAATTGGCTTCGTGCTGTCAGGGTGATCAAAGAATAAATACATTAGGAATCAAGGGCCAGGACTCTCACTTTCAGAGTAGAAAGTTACAAATATTGAAGGGATTTGGGGAGACTAACATAAAATTACTAACTGGTTAGTGATTTCAGGGTAGCCTGAGGAAGTAGCCATTGTGGACCAAATGAAGTCCCTGAAGGAATTTACCAAGAACATCAGATAGATTTAACAAATTATGATTGAGGGCTGGCAAAGTACTCTAAATCCCAGGATCCCTACCTAGAGATAGGGTGCTGACACTTGAGAGTTGCCTGAGAGAACCCCAAACTACCACATGATCTTCCAGGTCCTCCTGAGACTTTATAGAACAGTAAGTCTTGTTCCTGCTTTCCTTGTTTTCAAAACCATTTCTTTTGGGAAACATACCATGTGTGGTGTGGAAGAAGCACAAAGGAACAATTGGAGAAACTGTATTGGGCATTTTAATTTTGCAATGGGTTCTTATGAAAAGATTTTGGTCAAGTCTGACCTATTTGAATAGCTCAGCACTAATAGACTCAAACTTTTTGCTAGGTCCCCACTTTTCTCTATCAGCTCTCTCAATAGCTTCTTAGCTCTCTGCATTGTTTCCACAGTGTCCCCTCCCTGTTACTGGTGGGGAGCTGTTTTGTGCTGTTATGAAGCTGGGACCAGTTAACTTCTCTTGCCCAAGTGAGATAGTTGCCATAAGATGTTGTTCTTAACCTGATCTTCCCTATACTTTCAAGAGATGTGGATACTCGTAGGACTTCATATTCCATTCTTATATAGATTTAAAGGATGTCTTATATCAATTTTCCCACCAGTTGATCCCTTAAGATGGCTTTACAAGATGAGCAGCAAATGGGAAGTGCAAGTTATGAGAGCCTAGTTGGTGAGAACCAGGACACACTCTGCTTGATCGAACACCTAGATTTAGTTTTTGGCCAATAGCACTGAGTCCCGCTGTCCTTCAGGAAAAGGATCCCACAGAGCAACAAGAGTTCAAAATGTAGGTGCGGGAAGTGCCCATATATAAACCTACCTGGGGTGGATTGGAGGAATGAAGAGGCCAGGCAGGGATTCTGGTGGAGCTCAAAGTATAAGCACCCAAACTCTGTCCTTACATAAGATTTCTTTTTTTGTTAATTTGAAGTTGAAATGTGCAAACTAACTGCAATGTAGTTAAGATATAATTATCTTAACATTGCATGCAGTTTCTACAAAGTAAACTCCTTATTTTGAGATACTGGATGAGAAAAAATTCAATTGGTTTTTCAATATATTCAAGTTTTACAATAAATTTCAACATTAAATTTGTTCATTTTATTTTATTTCATATTTTCTGTCACCATTTATCCCTTCTATGGCCTCTTTCATTCTTCCTTGTATTAACTCATGAACATTACATTTGTAAATGAAGGAAAACAAAGAGCTGTTATGTTCTTTAAATAACATTTAAAAGAATGGGAATTAAAAAGATTTTAAAATGTGTATAATTTACTTATGCAACTAAAATATATTACCAATGGTGACTGTCAAGAAGTAAAAGAGATTATCATTGGTAATAATAATTGAACATTGATAATTATCTGTAGTCATTTCAAGTATACAATTAGAAATAAAAAAAGCTGTATTTACTCAAGCAACCTCAAAATTATAAAAATTTAAGATTTTTAAGTACATCCCTTCTAATTATATATTTAATGTATTTATTAAATAGTATATATTTTTTCTTATAATTATATAATATACAAAAAGTGTCATATTTTTTCATGAAGCCCATATAGCCTAATCCCCTTCCAGTTTCCAACAGTGAGCCAATAAAATAACATCATTTTTCTCTGTTTGCCATGATATTAAAAAAGGTTGAGAAGTATTGCCTAATTCATGGAGAAGCAATATATGTTCCTTCTCTGTAGTAGCTTTCATGGTCCTTAAGACCTTACACGATTATATACCACAAGCCTCTACTAGTTCAGGATCCATTCCCCCCCATATAGAGCAAGTGTATTGCCCCTCCACTTAAAGAGACCACAGCATTTTGAATGTCTTCCCCTCCATTTGGGTCAGCCCTTCCTAGACACTCTCTGAGCAGCAAGATCTCAGCCCTGGGCCATGGGCAGCAAACTTCACAGCCATGGACACAAAATTCCCAGTTGTTGTGGTTATTGAGGTGTTACAGCCTCTTTCTCAGTACTACTACTAATTTATATCTTTTGAAAGAGGGTATCAAAAGCCTGCTTTGGCCAGGCTAGGAGAGGTAACGAGGCTGGAAATGTTAGAAACCACCTATTTTTCCTATTGGTCCGAGGCAGAGAAACCCCTAAGCTCCAGGACTCTCTAGAAACAAGGTCCTGTCTCTGGATCACCAGATACTATTTACAAAAGGTGTATATTGGGGGGTGAGTCATCAGCATGTAGATAGTAGCTGGAGCCACGAGATTATAAGAAATCTGATAGGAAGAATATAGTATAAAGTGGGATGAGAAAAGGATCCAGGACAGGGCCCTGGGGGAGGCACATTTGAGCTATGGGGTCAAGAAGAGGAGCAACAAAGAAGACAGAGTTGGAGCAGACATCCTATATAATAAAGAGGCAATATGCTAATTGACTGCCCCACCCTCTAAGATGGCAGCTCCCAGTCACCTTAGCCCCCGAGCCACCCAGGGCCAGCCTGAGGCACAGGCAAGCCTCGGATGGCAGCTGCCCAGCTTCCCAGGGCTGGCCTGAGGTGCAGACAAGGTTTGGATAGCTGCTGCCCAGCCGACACCCAAGGTGCAGGAAAGTCTCAGATGTCAGCTGCCCAGCCACCCAGGGCTGCCCAAGGTTCAGGTAATCAGGGCCAGCTAAAGCTTGCACTGCCAGCAGTAGCATCAGCAGAGGTGTGATAAGGCATCGCCTTGCCCTGATCACCAGGTCTCTTTCCACCCCTGCAGGCTCCTGGACTGTGAGAGGGGGCAGGCTGGGCTGAGGGCCCCCCCACCTCAAGCACATGAATTTTCATGCACCGGGCCTCTAGTATATACATAAGGAGCAGAGAGTTTGGAAGTGTGAGTGCCCTGAGTAGTCCTGAAAATCAAGGGTCCCAAAACTTGTAGAAAAAGAAGCAAGAATCTTACTCTGTCCTTCACCTTAGTCCCATAGATAAGATGAGCCCCTTACTCATCCAATAGTGAGATTCCTTCGTTCCTTTCTTTCTCTGCCCCTTGACTTAAGTCTCAGAGTTCTCTTTTCATCTCAGTCCCCATTACAGTGTTTCCCTCCCTTTCCAAGGAGTCATCTGCACAATGCCTTGGGATCACCCTGCCTCAGTGACATGAGGAGGCAGCGAGACTCTCCAATTTATCATGGCAGCCTCATCTCACTCTACCTCTGCCTCCAGGTGTTCATATTGGTTGCAGGTAAAAATATTTATATGGGAGTCTGATTCTCTGATATAAAAGGGAAAGGAAAAGATGAAAGGGAGGGAAGTTGGAAGACAAAGTTTGACAAAAATACAAATGCTACTTTCAACAATAAAGCTTTAAAAAGCAAAAAGAAAAACAAAATGAAATACAAATGCTATGAGATCCTAGGGGAAGTAAAGAAGTTAACTTTATTCCACTTACTAAATATCAGGCAGTATACTGGCATTTTTATTTGTATCTCCTGGTCCAGACCTGCTGGTGTGTGTGTGTGTGTGTGTGTGTGTGTGTGTGTGTACACCTGATGAGATAAGTGAGGAGCTTAGGGCCCATTTTTTTTAAGTCCTCACATGAGGATATGTTTTTCATTGAAGGAAGACAAGAAAGAGAGAGAGAACCGATGTAAGAGAAACATCTATTTGTTGCCTTACCTATGTGCCCTGAAGGGGGACTGGTAATCAAATGCACTACTTGGGTATGGGCCCTAATCAGGAATCAAACTGACACCTTTGTCTGTATGGGATGATGCTTCAACTGAGTCACACCAGCCAGGGCTAGGGCTCATATTTAAAGGGGCACTTGCTTCCAGGATCTTGAGGACCCTGCAGCTGTACCCCAAAAGTGAGTGCCTCCTCAAAATGTGTGCCCTAAGTCTTTTTCTTGCCTCATTCAGCAAGGCCTAGACATCCTATTTCCAACATCTCCTTTTATCTCCTAGCTCTGTGTGGATATTCATGTCAGAAAAGAGATCCCCAAGATTCAGCAACTATTCCATTTCAGACCTGGTCCCTAGTAGTTGATTACAACGGAAGTAGCCAATCATATATGTAGTCAACACCCTTTCATATGCCCTCAGCCCACCCTGGCTCTATCTCTATTTTCTTTTCAGGAGCATTTCAAGTCAAGGGGCCCCGTGAACCCGTGGTGGTCATGCATGGTGGTGGAGCTGATCTGTCCTGTATCCTTGTGCCTCGTCAAAGTATTAAATATATGAAAATAAACTGGACCCGGACCCTATCCTCTCAGGTGGTGCATCTGTATGAGTATGGGCGGGACAAGCCTGAAAAAGCCATGGAAGAGTATTTAGGGAGGACAGAGCTTGTAAAAAATGCCATGAAAAAGGGGATCACGGTCCTGAGAATCCTCAATGTCCAACCCTCTGACAGTGGACAGTATCGCTGTGCAATCCAGCATGGCTCCTTCTACAGTGATGCAGTGATTGAGCTGAAAGTGGCAGGTAATGGCCCATGTTTATTCCCTCGACACCCCACAGGGGCTTTTTTCTCTGATCCAGTTTTCCTGGGAAATACAAAGAAGTCATAGGAGAAAGGGAAATAGTCATAATATCTACTCACCCCATCATCCATATATTACTGTGTGGGACTAAATAAAAGATAATAAAGAGACTTACAGTGGGAGTCAAGAAATAGGCAGGGACCATTTATCTTGGACTGTGTTGGAACCCTTTCTAGCCAAGGAGTCTAAGCCCCCATTCTTGTTGCCAACATTTCTTCAGAGTTCCATGTTCTGCACACTGAGGTCTAGTCTGCAGCAGAAACTCTTCAGAAGCGGGGGAGGGATATGAGTGCAGGAAAATGAGCTTAGGACCTGACTTTTCTCTCTTCCTCTTCCCAGCTCTGGGCTCACATCCTCAGTTCCACATGGAAGTCACTAAATCCCAACAACTCCGATTAGAGTGCAAGTCAGAGGGCTGGTTCCCTCAGCCAAAGGTCCAGTGGTTGGACTCTGAGGGAGGAGAAATTCCAGCTGAGTCTGAAACTCATACCCAGGACAAAAGTGGCTTGTTCCATGTAACAACATCACTGCTCCTCAGTGAAACTTCTCAGAAGAATCTGACATGTTCTGTCTGGAACCCAGTTCTAAATCAAAAAAAGGAAGAACAATTGTCCATGGCAGGTCAGTTTTCTCTCTCCCCTCACTGTGACCACAAAATGAGCTTGATACTCATACCCATGGGGGGGTGGAACCCCTAACCATATAAGCTATGTTCTGTTCTGTTCATCACACCTATATCAGTCTCCCTTCCAGGACTCAACTTCCCTCCACTCTTTCTATCTTTTCCTATCCTTTCCTGATATAATTTCCAGTCTTCACTTACTTAAGCTCTCCATAGAATTGGACCTTTTTGTCTTAGTTAATTCAGGCTGGTATAACAAAATACCACAGACTGGATGGATTATAAGTGACATAATTTTATTTCTCACAGTTCTGAAGACTGAAAGTTCAAGATCAGGAGGTCAGCACAGTCAGGTTCTGGTAAAAGCACTCTTCCAGGTTGCAACAGCCAACCTTTCTTTGTGTCCTCATATGGTAGAAGGGATAGGGAGTTGGAGGGGGATATGAGGTTGTCTCCTTTAAAAGGACACGAATCCCATTCATGAGTTAAGGACCTCATATTGGGCATTAGGATTTCAGCATATGAATATTAATGGGCACAGGCTTTCCAACCACAGCACTCTTCATCAAAAACCATTTTCAGATGTACTCCTTACCAGCCCTCCAATAGGTCAATCTCCCCTGCTTCTCAGTTTACAAGGTTTCTCCTCAGTCTTTTTATGCTGTATTCTTTCTCTATTTAGATGAGCTGTTGCAAAAATGCTATGAGCCTAAACATAGATCAAGTCCTGTTGATATACAGTATGGTCATGATATTCCTTGCTGTACATATATATTTCACATCTTTCCTGATTTCTGCCAGGCACAATTGTCTTGCCACATTTTTCTTAAATTTTTATATTCTATTATTAGACTATTATTCATTAATAATTTTTAAATTCATAGCTAAATGTTTGACTATAATATTCATCTATGCTATGGCAACATTTTTCTAGTGAATCTTAATTATCCTTTTTGTCATTTTTTCATGTGTAATCTTTGTACTGTTCCTAAGCCAATCTTACTGCCTTACTTGTTATTCTATGCATTGAATTTTCCTGGGCCAGCTATTTCCACAAGTTTCCTGTGAGGTAGGAACGGTAGCGCAGTCTTCCACAGTAGCTCATTCTCACAATCCTACTGCTACCACAGAGACAGGCTTCTTCCTACCAATATGGCCCATGTGTGTGAATATTTGCATATTATATTCCCTTTTTCTCCAAACAAAAATAGTTCTAGAATGCACACCTCAGTTCCTGAGTCATTTGTTACAAACATTAATGTAGCTTTTGATCTTCAAGGTATGCCTCTCTCCTCAGTAATTCTGTTTTTATTAGTACTTCCTGACATTGGCTATTGCGTGGTCTTCTAACCATTCTCCACACCTCTCTTCACTATTTCCCACATGGAGTGTAGGTGATCATAGCTATTTTTAGCAGACTTTACACTTATTTTAAAGTCTGATGTTTGCAGTTTTTTTTAAATTTTTATTTACTCAGTTATTTTTTTTGCTGATATTTTATTTGCAATAAAAGAATGGCCATGAGAGCAGGAGGAGAAAAGTGGGATCAAAGTGAATACCTACATAATGTGCCCTCTCTCTAGCTCTTAAATTTCATACTGTTTATTTGTTTTTCTCTCACACAGAGCTCAGGCCTTTTCATTTGCTGTTGTCTCTTACTGGAACATTCCATTCTGGCTTTCTTCTTAGTATAATTTATTTATAATTTGAGAGGGTGACATGGTGGAGTCACACCACAATCCTGCTATGTTCCTACCTCCAGTCTCTCATCTCTATCCATACTCACTCTTCATTGCTTAATTCATTCCTTCCTGAACTGTGACTTAATCCCCCTCCTCCATAAACACACACACACACACACACACACACACACACACACACACACACACACTCTAAGTTATTTACTTCAATTATAAAGGAAAACTCAACTTTCTTTTATTCTTGCCTCCAAATTTGCCTATCCAGGCCTATCAAAGCCTCAGCCTAACTGAGGGCCTTTCATCTAGTACCCTTAGTTCTTAGAAATATGTTAAAATAAAATATTGTACCTGCCAGTACAATATCCACATACATTCCAAAGAGCAAGTCAAAGGACACTGACAGGTAGACAGGGAACAAGGCTTGTCTAAGGCAATTTATCCACCCAAACCAGGTATTGCTGAGCACCAAACTCTCACCAAATTCAAGTTCTCAGTCTCATAGCCCAGAATAATTTTCAAAAAAGGAAAGATTAACTAGGATGAACTTTGAGAGCTGGAGAGAGAGCAAATTACATAGGTCTTCACTTTTTAAAAGAATATATATTTTATTGATTTCAGAGAGGAAGGTAGAGGGAGAGAGATAGCAACATTCATGATGAGAGAATCATTGATTGGCTTCCTCCTGCACACCTTCCTTGGGGATCAAACCCACAATCTGAGCATGTGCATGACCAGAATCAAGCCTGGAACCTTTCAGTCCTCAGCTTGATGCTCTATTCACTGAGCCAAACTGGCTAGAGCCTCCCTCTTTACTCAATAATGTCAATTTTGTTACATTGCTACTCTTCTATGGAAGAAATGAATTTATTTGCTTACATTTATTTTCTGAACAAGTAAGCTGAATATGATAACATTTGAATGGAGGATTGAATTTACTAATCTATATATGTAAAAGGCTAATTAATGTGCAGTGTCCCCTTGGGAGTTTGATTACTCACTATGATATGCTCTGACCACCAGGGGGCGATGTGGAACAAAGAAAGGAAAGGCCCCAGCTGGCAGCTAGAAGGCCTTGATTAGCCCTGATCACTGGCCAGGTCTAGGGACCTTACCTGTGCATAAAATTCATGCACCGGGCCTCTAATTAACCATAACTCAAAAGAGAAATAGAAATAGAGATAGAGGGAGAATCCATAACGTATTCCTGTTAGGGGAATCTGGATGGGGATTGACTAAGCCAGAAGTGAATGTGGGAACAACTGTCTTCAAGGAAACTGATTGGGGGTGTCTGTATTTCAGTTGCTGTACCCATCAGTATGATTGAGCTCACCAGTGCAAAACTCATCATACCGGGTATATGTTTGGCACTTCTGGTACTGCTGACTTTCATCACCATTGGACTTTATTTTAAAAACAGGTTAAAAAAACAGCACTAAAATCAGGTAAAGGCATTCTTTATTTTTTATTAAATTAAAATATTCCTTCTTGCAGGTATCTGTCCTTCATCTTTCTGTTTAGGAATAAGATCAAAATCAGCAAAATTCTGCCCAGTGGAAGTCACATTACTACCTCAACTATGAAATATAGAAAATAATACATTATTTATATAAAATTCTTTGTCGATTATAAAAAATAATTTACATAAAGCATCCTTGCCTTGCAACAACACAAAAGCATTCAATGAAAGGCTATTATAATTGTTGTTATTATTAAATAGAGGCCCAGTGCATGAATTCATGCCCCAGTGGGGTCCCTTGGCCTGGCCTGAGGATCGCGCTGAAACTGGCTCTTTGACAGTTTCAAGGGTCCTAGATTATGAGAGGATGCAGGTCAGGCTGGGGGACCCAATCAGTGCATGATGGGGCTGAGGAGGGATGTGGGATGTTGGCCAGTTGGGGAGAGTCTGTGGGAGGGCTCCAGGGCATGTCCCAGCTTGTCTTGCTCAATCACAATTGGCTAGACCCCAGCAGCAAGCTAACCTACTAGTTGGAGCATCTGCCCCCTGGTGGTCAGTGCACATCATAGCAAGCAGTTGAGCGGCCTTAGCATATCATTAGCATATTATGCTTTGATTGGTTGAACAGCCAACTGGATGACTGGACACAGCATATTAGGCTTTTATTATATAGGATGTTGTGGGAGGAGAAGAAGCAAAGGTGATGGAAGGATCAAAGATAATGGAAGGACTAAATATTCATGATACACTAAACATGCACAAGGAATATGAAGGGTTCATTTATGAGGTCTTAAATGGACCACTGATGGGTAATACACATTTTGGTATCATACAACTTTTGCCTAAGAAATAAGTGTATCACCTGCTAGTATGGCTCAGTTGATCTGTCTATGCATCAAGAGGTCAGTAGTTAGATTACTGGTTGGGGCACATGCCTGTGTTGCAGGCTCAATCCCCAGGAGGAAGCATGCAGGAGGCAGCAGATTGATGTTGACTATTATATTTAAATGTATAAACACTATGAGGTATACCTGAAACTAATACTCTATAATAAAAGGGTAATATGCAAATCAAGCAGATGTTAGAATGACGGGTTGCTACGACATGCACTGACCACCAGAGGAAAGATGTTCAATGCAGGAGCTGCCCCCAGCCCACAGGCCTCAATTGCCCTATGAGGGCCTTCTGGCCAACCTTTCAGTCCCTTCCCCAAGCCGGCATGCTCCAATCACTTAACAGGAAACAAGGAACTGGAGGTGAGTGGTGGCAGATGCGGTTGGCGCCAGGCCAAGGCCCCCGCCCCGCCAGTCACCCCATACACAGAAGGTGACTGGCAGGCGGGTGGAAGAGCCAACCTCTTGGTCTCTCCCCCTGGCCAGCAGGCTCTGATTGCCCGCTGGCGACGGGGCAGCAGGGGACAGGGACAGCTGCTGGGGGTGGGGGAAGCACGTGGGCTGCTGCCAGCAGCTGGGGAAAATGGCCCTGATCACAGGCCAGGCTTAGGAACCATACCATGCACAAATTTCATGCACTGGGCCTCTAGTATAAAATAATGCAAATGTCAATAAAATACTTTATCATTGGGCTTTCAGAACCTTCCATTTTAGATGAGTTTGTGGACAAATTAGGTAATTTCACAATGGTTGACTAATTATTCTCTCCAATATCCATAACTATCATTTACATATCTATAAGGGTGCAGGGAAAAGGGGGTCAATAGGAAAAAAGGGGAACATCCGTAAAACTTTCAACAATAAAGGTAAATTAAAAAGATAAATATCTATCATTAAAAAATATTCAAACCCAATGCAAAATAAAGTGAATAAAATGTCCTGTTTGTATTTTTTAGTCTATATTAAAAAATATTTGAACCCAATTTAAAATAAGATGAATAAAATGTAAAAGATAAAATTTCCTTTAGAGACTGCTTTAGCTGTATCTTATTAATTTTAATGTATTGTGTTCTTTATTATTCAGTTCAAATATTTTCTACTGTTATTTCTTCTTTGACCCATGGAATATTTATAAATGTGTTATTTGATTTCCAGATATTTGGGAATATCCAAGATATTTCTAGTTAAATGTCATTGTGGTCAAAGAACATGATTTTCTTTCTTTTTTTTAAAAATTTATCTTTATTGTTAAGAGTATTACAGATGTCCCCCTTTTTCCCCCATTGATCCCTACACCTTGCTTCTACCCACTCCCTACAAAAAATATTATTTTCTATTATTTTAATCAGTTTAAGTCTATTGAGACTATTTTCTTGCTCAGCATATGGCCTATCTTATTAAAAGTATTATGTGCACTTACAAAGAATTTGTATTGTACTATTGTTGGGTGTAATATTCTGTAATATCAGTTAGGTCAAATTTGTTGATAGTTTTATTGAAGACTTCAAAATCCTTTCTGATTTTCTTTTATATATATACTAGAACCCCGGTGCATGAAAATTCATACACTGGAAGGGGGGAGAGGTCCCTCAGCTTGGCCTGCCCCCTCTCAGAGTCCTCAGGGGCGGGAGGCAACCTGGAGAACAGGGGAAGATGATGCCCCCATCACACCTCTGCTGCTGCCACTGCCAGCAGTGCAAGCCTCAGCTGGCCCTGCTTACCTGAGCCTCTGACCAGCCTTGGGAAGCTGGGCAGCCACCATCCGAGACTTGCCTGTGCCTTGGGCGGGCCCTAGGCAGCTGGGAAGCCGCCATCCAAGGCCTGCCCTTGCCTTGGCCAGCCCTGCTTGCATGAGACTCAGTCAGTGCGGGGTGCAGGAAAACCTGAGGACCCCGGCAGGGCTGAGGGGACTCTGACAGCAGGTGCACAGAGCAGCTGGTCCTACCTGGGGGCAGGCATAGCTGCTCCACACCCTTGCCACTCCCCCTGCCATCCTACCCCCCAGTGGAGCAGAGGGGACTCCAGTGGCAGGCATATGTAGCAGCTGGCCTCACACCCACTGTGAGCACCACCATCTTGTGATGATGTAACAATTTGCATATTACCTCTTTATTATATAGGATATACATATATATGTATATATATTTATATTTTATTGATTTTTTTTACAGAGAGGAAGGGACAGGGATATAAAATTAGAAATATCAATGAGAAAGAAACATCTATCATAGGAGTGGGCAAACTTTTTGACTCAAGGGCCACAATGGGTTCTTAAACTGGACCAGAGGGCTGGAACAAAAGCATGGATGGAGTGTTTGTGTGAACTAATATAAATTCAAAGTAAACATCATTACATAAAAGGATACGGCCCGCTCTTTCGGCTCCACATGTGGGCCGGATAGAACAGCCGAACGGGCCGTAGTTTGCCCATGGCTGATCTATCACCTGCCTCCTGCACACTCCCCAATGAGTATGTGCCCATAACCAACGGACATGTCTTTGGTCGGAATAGAACCTGAGAACCTTGAGTCTGCAGGCTGATGCTCTATCCACTGAGCCAAACCAGGTAGGGCTCTTTCTGATTTTCTGTCTACTTGTTTCAGCAATTACTAAGAAAGGAATGTTGAAATTTTAAAGTATAACTGCATTAGCCTATTTGTCCTCTTCAGTTTTTATCAGTGTGCTCTATTTATTTTGTTTTCTGTCACTGCACCAGCCAGGACAGCTGTCCCACTACCACCGCAGAGGCCTCTACCATAAGACCCACACAGTTCAACAAGAGGTCTGGGTACAAGTTTCCAGCAGAGGTCGAGACCTCTCTCCTGTCCAAACACAAAGAAGTGGAACTGCAAAGCTGGATTGAGGGTCTCACAGGCCTGTCTATTGGTCCCAACTTCCAAGAGGGTCTGAAGGATGGAATTATTCTGTGCGCACTCATGAATAAGCTGCAACCAGGCTCAGTCCCCATGATCAATTATCCCATGCAAAACCAGCACCAAGTAGAACAGATATATGACCCCAAGTACTGCCCATGAGGCCCAGTGGCCAATGGACTTCAGGGCAAGCTAGCAATTCCCAAAGCCCAGGGAACATCCTTGAGTGCCCTCCTACTACCAGAAGAAAGCAGGCTACTGAGGTCTCCCTATTGGGGTATCTCCCACATAATCACTTTATTTGGGTTTTCATCTTGTTTTTTCAATGTGTTCAAATGATTCCAGCTGAGTGTCTGCAAAGGCCAGATCCAGATGTGTATGGGGTGGTGGTCACTGCCAGGGCACATAATATAGCGAATTTCCCAGCAGGCTTTAAGTAAAGCAGACTACTATCTATAATGTGGGTGGGCCTCATCCAGCCAATTAGAGGCCTTAAAAGATTGAGATCCCTCAAAGAAGGGATTCTAAATCCACACTTCATTCAAACTTAACACTGCAATATCTACTCTGGATTTTACAAATACCTTCTGGAATTTTCAGCCTGTGGCTAGCTCTGAACCTTTCGGACTTACCAGTCCTCACAACAGCCACAAAAGTTAATTATCTAAAATACATATATATATATATATATATATATATATATATATATATATATATAACCTGACTATATATGGGGTAATGGCAAAGGTGTATTTTTTTGTGTGTAAAGAGGTTCTAAAATGTATTGTTGTTGTGACAAATACACTACTCTTTGCATATAATAAAAAACATTGAATTACACACTTTAAAAGGGTGAATTGTATGATATGTAAGTTACATCTCAGATTGGTTAAAATATCTACCACTGCAAAATAAAAATATTTTAAGCATATTAAATTAAAGATATGAAAGTAACATCCAAGAAAAATAACTATAAGAGATAAAGGTTATTTATTTGATGAACAGAAATTACAGATGAACTTATACAACTTAACAAAACGTAGATAAACAACTCAATCAAAAAATGGGTAATGGACCTAAATAGATACTTTTCAAAAGAAGACATACAGAAACATGAAAACATGCTCAAAGTCATCCGAGAGATGCTAATCAAAATGACAATGCGGTACCATCTCACACCTGTCAGAATGGCTACCATCAACAAATCAACAAATGGCAGGTGCTGGCAAGGATGTCAAGAAAAAGGAACCCTCGTGCACTGCTGGTGGGAATGCAGACTGGTGCAGCCACTGAGGAGAACACTATGGAGTTTGCTCAAAAAACTAAAAATGGAACTGCCATTTGACCCAGTGATCCCACTTCTAGGAATATATCCCAAGAAACTAAAAACACCAATCAGAAAGGACATATGCACCCCTATGTTCATAGCAGCACAATTCACCATAGCTAAGATTTGGAAATAGCCTAAGTGCCCATCAGCAGATGAGTGGATTAAATAACTGTGGTATATCTACATAATGGAATACCTAGCTGCTGTAAAAAAGAAGGAATTCTTCTGATTTGCAACAGAATGGATGGAACTGGAGAGCATTATGCTAAGTGAAATAAGCCAGGCAGAGAAAGATAAATATCACATGATCTCACTCATTTGTGGATTACAATGAACAACATAAACTGATGAACAAAACAGATCCAGAGACAGAGAAGCATCAATCAGATGCTCAAACCTCAGAGGGAAGGTAAGGAAGGGTGGGGTAAGGGGGAGAGATCAACCAAAGGATTTGTATGCATGAATATAAGCCTAACCAATGGACACGGACAGCAGGGGGCGGTGAAGGCATGAGTGTGTGTGTGGTGTGTGTTGGGGGGAGGGGTAAGGACACATATGTAATACCTTAATCAGTAAAGAAAAGAAATGGATTATGGAAAGGCAAAGAAGATAACTTAAAGTGTGATTTTCAAAATTTTAAAAACGTGATTCTCATGAAATATATAGAAATAAGGGGCCATAATTTTAATTAACTTGTAAATGACAGAAAGAACAGATGACAAAACTGGATTTTAAAAAAAACAGTAAAAAAAATTCAATCATAAATAAGACTGCTAAGTTAATGTTCTACTGGTTAACGAAACCATAATAAAGTTTTTTTATTTCCCCAAGTCACATGATCATTCTAAATCATTTATTATATAATGTATTGGTCACATGATACCTAAAAGACATGTTTGTTTTGCCTTATTCCCATGTTTTAGGCACTTTTTCTCATCGAAAGCTTCTCTGAGTTAATATTGCACCTGCTGACTGAAAAGGGAGTAGAAGCCGTCCAGTAAGAATGGTAAAGGGAAAGGCAACAAGTGTTCCAGAAGTAGGGACAGTGCAGAAACCCACTTCAATCATTCACTTCCAGTGACAGACCTTCAGCTTGATCCAATAAAAACTATTGTAAAGTATCACTTCACACCTGTCAGAATGACTATTATAAATAAATCAACAAACAGCAAGTGCTGGTGAGAATGTGAATAAAAGGAAACCATCGTACACTGTGGGAATGCAGATTGCTGCAGCACTGTGAAAAACAGTATGGAGTTTCCTCAAAAAATTAAAATGGAACTGCCTTTTGACCCTACAATCCCACTTCTAGGAATATATCCTAAGAATCCAGAAACACCAATAAGAAAGGATATATGCATCCCTATGTTCATGGCAGCATTAATTACAATAGCAAAAATCTGGAAACAGCCCAAGTGCCCATCAGTAGATGAGAGGGTAAAAAAGATATGGTACACTTGCACAATGGAATACTGAGTGGCTATAAAAACGAAAGCACTCTTACCCTTTGGGACAGCATGGATGGACCTGGACATTATTATGCTAAGTGAAATAAGCCAGTCAGAGAAAGACAAATAGCACATGATCTCCCTAATCTGAGACAAATAATGAACAAAATAAACTTACAAACAAAATAGGATCAGAGGCATGGATACATGTAATAGATTGACCGATCTCAGAGGGAAGGGGGGGAGGAGGTCTGAAAGAGATTAACCAAATGCATACATATACATGGACATAGACAAAAATGTGGTGATGGCCTGGGGTGCAGGGAGAGGTCTGGGTTGGAGAGGAGCAAGGTGGTGGTGGGGGAGGGATGAGGGATATCTATAATATTATTAAAATTTTTAAAGGAAGAAATTCTACCATTAATTATTAGTTTTTCTAAACAAGAACCACCAGCCTGATAGAAATAATTGGCCCTGAAGCAGATATAGTCTTTCACTACCTACTCTGATTACAAGCCAGGTGTGCTCTTTCAAGTTTATGATGTGGAGTGCACTAAAACCAAGGATAAAAACCTACTTGGCAAGTTTGAACTCACGGGCATACCACTTGAATTCTGTGATGTTCCTCAGAGTGAAGTTACCGTTGATCTGTTGCCAACGGCAGTTTCAACGGCTTTCCTGTGGATAAGAGAACAAAAGAGAGATTACCACTAACCACAAGAACCGTTTGACCAAGGAAGGCGGTAAACATATGGGCTTGGGGAGTACAAAGCTGAAGAGAAGAAGCAGTGGGATAAGTTATCTTCCAAAAATTCACTTAAACTCTTTGCAATCAACTTAAAGGCAATTGCCAAAGATGAAAAACTTCTGCTAAGCTCAAGGGTAAACAAGATTCTTGACAACTGTAATGAAATCATCACCTGGCTTGATAAGAATCAGAGAAAGAAGAATTTGATCAGCAGCAGAAAGAACTGGAGAAAGTCTGCACCCTTGGGATCCCCACGCTGTTCCCGAGCACAGGAGGTAAGCCAGGGGGAATGCCTGGGCTGCCCTAGCAATGGGGCTCCCTTCTGGGCCCACCAGGAAGAGCTTGATTAAGGCAACAGGAACAAGCACTTAGTTGTTGTTCCATTCAAACCATTGAAAGATTCAAAGTGTGGTTTAATAAATGGGAGTTTTAAGGCTGAGCTGCTATAGTGAGTAACTGGCAATCTCAATACTTGAATGTGGAACATATGCACAGTAAACAAAAATAACCTTGCATTTTTTTTCTAAGCACTGCAGTGTAAGGGTAAAAGGCAATGTCTTAAACTGTATTTGAAATTCACACACACACACACACACACACACACACACACACACACACCACAGTGCAGACCATAAACTTTCACTGCATTCAGATACCATTTAGTTCTACAGGATACAGGCCAAAACTATGGAGGTATGTTTCCCTGTGCCTAAATAGTGTTAATTATGAGAGTGGATGTTTGAGGGGACCCTTTGTACTGAACACTAATTACCAAGTGACAGTGCTTCTACATTTTCTTTAAGAAATTCATTTTGTATGTGCATATGATAGGTGAGGGCTCTAAAGTGTGGAACTCAAGGAAAGACCCATCTTTCTCAGATGGAGGTATTATTATTAAACCTATTTAATAGATGGAAAAAAACTGGATCTTTAATGTATCAGTCAGCATAAAATGTAAGAAATTAAATATTCTCCAGAGAGTTAAGGCAGAACAGGATTCAATACACAAATTCTGAGTTCACAAAATGATAAGAAGACCTAGGGCAAGGAGATAGAAAGCTACCTTCTCCATTACAACAGAAAAGGAGAAATTATAGATGGAAGAAATTGGGCCTTGTTTGGAGAGAGTGGGGACATGTATGTAGATCTGATGTACAGGAAATGAATAAGTTTCCACTCAATGGCTGCTTTTGGTCAATAAAATCAGGAAGCTAAGAAGACTAGCAATGAGACAGTAGAATTGAGAAGAATGAAAGGGTATGAAGTGCATGTGGAACATGTTCAATGGAACTAGTGTGGTTGACATACAAGCTCTCAAAATGAATTGCTGATGTTAATCATTAACTTACAGGAAAATATGTACCTAGTTACATGCTCTTTATGTTCTTAACCGTTACCAAGATACATATCTGGTTTCATATGCTAAACTAAAGGGGAAAAGAGCCCTCATAATATTGCTTTGTGAAGCTTAGAATTTGTTTGTAATCTGCAATATGTGTATCCAAAGTCCATTTCAATTTCATGATGGAGTTCCCTTTTTTTTTTTCCAGCACACTGCATATTCTTCCTTTAACCCAGCCCACCTCCAAGCTTCCAGTTCTGAGCTCCTGAGAGAAAAGTCTCTAACCAGAGCTACATCAGATCAAGAGACACCCAGCCCCACAGCAGAGCAAAGGTAACTCCGGATCCTCTACCTGTGGAGGGTATCTGTCTCAAAGTGGGAGGAGGAGGCAGTTTGAAGAAAGGACCAAGTTAGTTATCTGTTAAAGGTTCTGCTGAAGAGAGGAGGTGTGGATGGAGAGAGCTCTGCTTCTTGATAGGATAGTGGGATGAAAGAGGTCATGAGGAGGTAAAGGGATGGGTGGTAGAACAGTGTTGTTAGGGCAAATTAATTGTGAAAATTAAAAGGAGGGGCTCTTTGCCAGGATTTTGAGGTGGGAAATATCAAACCCCATATGGGCTTTTTAAAAACAGGTTGGAGAGAATTGTTTCCCATTCCATGTCTTAAAGTTTTATTGTATTTAAAAAAGCAAGGGGCGGAGACCGAAACAAGATGGCGGTCTAGGTAGTCTCCTAAGCCGCCACCTCATCAACAATTTGGAAAAAAACAACAGCTAAAATCGAAAGGGATTGCACCAGACCCACAGGAAAGCTGGAAGAATGGGATAGCTACAACTAGAGACAAAGCAAGGCACCGCTGCTGCTATGTGGAGTTTAAAACTACGGTGGAACTAGACCCGCCGGAGTCCCGCCGCCACCAGGAATGAGGGAAGCCAGACCTCGCTCCGCCCTGGGCCCAGGGAGTGGACCATCCCAGCTGGCCCAGCGTGGGAGTGAGGGAGACGAAGCCTGGCCTCCGCCGCGCCTTCGGCTCCTGCCTGGAACGAGACGCCTTTGAGTGTGGTCTCCCTACCCACAACCACCTCAGCCCGCAGCTGTCCAAGCTCACCTGCCATGCTGGTGAGGAGCTGGCGCAGGGCCTTCCATTCGCGTCCCCGGCAAGTCCTTCCTCCGCCGCTGCATGGCCGGGCCGAAGCTTCTGCCACTGCCGCCATGTGGATTTTAAAACTACAGTGGAAATTGAGCTACGGGAGAGACCATCGGTGCCTCACCCACCGCCGCCACAAATGAGGAAAGCTCACCAAGACCAGAGCTCACTCTGCCCCGGGCCCAGGGAGTGAGCGGCTTCAGAACTTAGCCTCCGCATCCACAGCTGCTCTGCTTCCGCCCTGAACAAGACACCTTTGAGTGTGGTCTCCCCACCCACAGCCATCTCAGCCCGCCTGCAGCCATCCCAGCCCGCCTGCTGTGCTGGTGAGGAGATGGCCCCAGCAAGCCCTTTGTCCATCAGGCCCACCGCCGCAAGGCTGAGCCAGAGCCTCTGCCGGGACCCCAAGGAGGGGCGCAGCTGCTGCCATGTGGATTTTAAAAATACAGTGGAAATTGAGCCACAAAAGTCACCACCTCTGCCACACCCGCTGCCGCTGCCATGAGTGAGAGAAGCCCACCGAGAACAGAGCTCATTCCACCCCGGGCCCAGGGAGTGGGCGGCTTCAGAGGTTGGCCTCCGCATCCGCAGCTGTTCTGCTGAGACTCCTTGGAGCGCAGTCTCCCTGCCTGCAGCTGTCCCAGCCCACCTGCTGTGTTAGCGAGGAGCTAGCGCGGCACCGCCAGTTCGAGACCCCAGCGTCCCAGAGGGGCCATGTGCCCTGGGTGAGCCATTTTCCCCAGGGGGCCATGTGCCCCGTGTGAGCCGTGTGCCCCGGGAGAGCCCTGTGTCCCAGGGGGCCATGTGCTCTGGTGAGCCGTGTGCCCCAAGGGGCCATGTTCCCCGGGAGAGCTGTGTTCCCCAGAGAAGCAGTGGGACTCGGGGGGAGGGGCGGTGTGAACCAGAGGAGGAGCAGATTCTATTCCTGTGGTCCTGAGATAGTCACCATAAAACAAGCAGACTGCCAAATGAGGAGCAGATTCTATGCGTGTGGTCCTGAGATGGTCACCATAAAATAAGCAGATTGTCAAATGACATCAAGGAGGGGAAGGAGACCTGGGGGGAGATAAGAGAACAACCGAAGGACTGGTATGCATGCATATAAGTACAACCAATGAACACAAAACTCTGGGGAGGGAGGGCATGAATGGGAGGTGGGGGGGGAGGAGGGGGCAATGATAAGCTATGTATACATATAATACCTTAATAAATTAAGATCAGGTGGATGGGGCTAATGGGGGGGGGGCGAAGGCTGGGGGATGGGCCATGGGAGGTTGGGAGGGGATGTTCAATCGGGGCATTAATCAGGGCACTTGGCCGCTGCAGTGGGCATCATAGCAACCAGTCGTTCTGGTTGTTCTTTTCCAATTTGGATGCCTTTTATTTCTTCTTGTCTAATTGCAATGGCTAGTACTTCCAGTACTATGTGAAACAGGAGTGGTGAGAGTGGGCATCCCTGTCTTGTTCCTGTTCTTAGAGGGAATGGTTTTAGTTTTTGCCCATTGAGTATGATGTTTGCTGCGGGTTTATCATACATAGCTTTTATTATGTTGAGGTATGATCCTTGTACTCCCACCTTGTTAAGAGTTTTTATCAGGAAAGTGTGTTGGATATTATCAAATACTTTTTCTGCATCAATTGATATGACTATATGATTTTTTCTTTCAATTTGTTTATGTGATGTATCACGTTTATTGATTTGTAGATATTGTACCATCCTTGTATTCCCAGAATAAATCCCAATTGGTCATGGTGTATGATCTTTCTGATGTTCTGTTGGAGCCAATTTGCTAGAATTTTGTTGCGGATTTTGGCATCTATGTTCATGAGGGATATTGGCCAGTAATTCTCTTTCACTGTGTTGTCTTTATCTGGTTTTGGTATTAGGGTGATGCTGGCTTCATAGAAGGAGCTTGGAAGTGTTCCTTCCTCTTGAATTTTTTGGAATAGTCTGAGGAGGATAGGTTTTATTTCTTCCTTGAATGTTTGATAAAACTCTCCTGTGAAGCCATCTGGCCCTGGGCTTTTGTTTGCTGGAAGCTTTTTGATGACTGCTTCAGGTTCTTCCCAAGTCACTGGTCTATTGTGATTTTTGGATTCCTCCTAATTGAGTTTTGGAAGGTTGTATTTTTCTAGGAATATGTCCATTTGCTTCAAGTTGTCCAGTTGTTGGAATAGAGTTGTCCATAGTATTTTGTAACAATCCTTTGTATTTCTGTGGGGTCTGTTGTTATTTCACCTCTTTCATAACTGATTTTGTTTATTTGGGTCCTCTCTCTATGTTTCTTGGTTAGCCTGGCTAGAGTTTCATCTATCTTGTTTATCCTTTTAAAGAACCAGCTCTTAGTTTTGTTGATCTTTTGTATTGTATCTTTGGTCTCTATGTCATTAATTTCCGCTCTGATTTTTATTATTTCTTTCCTTCTGTCTCACTGGGATTTTCTTGTTCCTCTTTTTCTAACTCTTTAAGTTGTAGATTTATATAATTTGTTACCATTTTTCTTGATTTTTGCAGTAGGCTTGTAGAGCTATCAACTTCCCTCTCAAGATTGCTTTTGCTGTGTCCCATAGATTTTGGATTGTTATGTTTTCATTATCACTTGTTGCCAGGATGTTTTTTTTTAATTTCTTTCTTGATTTCTCTGGTATCCCAGTCCTTGTTTAATAGCATGCTGTTTAGTCTCAATGTGTTTGATTTTTTGGGGATTATTTTTATTGTAGTTGATTTCCAATTTTATGCCACTATGATCTGAGAAGATGCTTGATATGATTTCTATCTTCTTGAATTTGAAGAGACTTTGCCTATGTTGCAACGTGTGGTCTATCTTTGAAAATGGTCCATGTGCACTTGAGAAGAATGTATATTCTGTGGCTTTGGGGTGAAATGTTCTGAAGATGTCCATTAATTCCATCAGGTCTAGTGTGTCATTTAGGATTGATGGTTCTTTGCTGATTTTTTATTTAGATCATTTGTCCAAAGGTGATAGTGGGGTATTAAAATCTCCTACTATGATTTTATTGCTATTAATCTCTCCCTTAATGTCCTCCAGCAGATTTTTATGTATTTGGGTGCTCCTGTATTGGTTGCATATATGTTTACCAGGGTTATTTCTTCTTGTTGGATTGCTCCCTTTAGTATTATGAAGTGGCCTTCATTATTTCTTGTTATCTCATTCACTTTGAGATATAATTTTTCAGATATAAGTATTACTACCCCAGCTTTATTTTTCATTTTCTTTTTCCTGGAAAACCTTTTTCCATCCCTTCACCCTCAGTCTGTGTGCATCTTTTTTTCTGAGGTGGTTTTCCTGTAGACAGAAGATATATGGTTCTTATTTTCCTATCCAGTCTGTTATCCTATGTCTTTTGATTGGGGCATTTAATCCATTTACATTTAAAGTTATTATTGATAGGTACTTTTTTGTTGCCATTTTTATTCTATACCCCTGTGTTCCTTCTTTGCTTCCTATTTCTTTAATTTTTACAGCAGGCCCTTTAGCATTTCTCACATTGCTGGTTTGGTGGTGATAAATTTCCTTAGTCTTTTTTTTGTCTGTGAAGCTCTTGATTTCACCTTCAATTCTGATTGATAACCTTGCTGTGTACAGTATTCTTGGATTCAGACCCTTTCTTTGCATGACTTTGTATATTTCATTCCATTTCCTTCTGGCCTGATGAGTTTCTATTGAGTAATCAGTTGCTAGTCTGATGGGAGTTCCTTTACACGTAACTTTCTATCTCTCTCTGGCTGGTTTTAAGATTCTTACTTTGTCGTTGGTGTTTGCCAATTTAATTATAATATGCCTTTGTGTTGGTCTTTTGGTGTTCATTTTTTGGGACTCTGCGAGCATCTTGGATTTGTGTGGGTTTTTCTTCTGTATCTCAGGAAAGTTTTCTGTCTTTATTTCTTGAAACAGGTTTCCCGTGACTTCCTCAGTTTCCTTTCCTTCTGGAACCCCTATTATGTGAATATTGTTTTATTTTTTACTATCCCAAAGTTCCCTTAGGCTCTCTTCCTGCTTTTTAATTCTTTCTTTCTAGAAGCTGCTCTATTGAGTATTTTTTTTTTCCTATCTTGTCAAATTAAAAATGGAACTCCTATTTGACCCAGTGATCCCACTTCTAGGAATATATCCCAAGAAACTAGAAACACCAATCAGAAAGAATATATGCACCACTATGTTCACAGCAGCACAATTTACAATAGCTAAGATTTGGAAACAGCCCAAGTGCCCATCAACATACGACTGGATTACAAAACTGTAGAATACTATGCTTTTGTAAAAAAAAGAATGAACTCTTACCATTTTCAACGGCATGGATGTACCTGAGATCATTTTGCCAAACAAAATAAGGCAGTCAGAGAAAGATCAATATCACATGATCTCACTCATTTGTGCAATATAATGAACAACATAAACTGATGAACAAAAATAGATCCAGAGACATAGAAGCATTGAACAGACCATCCAAACTATGAGGGAAGGCAGGGGAAGTTGGGTGGGGAAGGGGAGTAAGAGAGCAACCAAAGGACTTGTATTCCTGCATATAAGCATAACCCAAGGTCACAGACAGTAGGGGGTGAGGACATGGCTGGGGGATGGGAACTGCCAGTGAGAGGTCAATGTGGGGAAAAGGAGACATATGTAATATTTTAAACAATAAAGAATTTTTAGAAAACCTTAAGCTTTTTAGAGATATTCCTTCTACATTTATATTTAACATATTTCATAATATATGTTTTTTTGGAGAAAGAGAGAGAGAGAGGGAGAGAGAGAGAGAGAGAGAGAGAGAGAGATCCAAGGGAGAAAAACATCAATTGGCTGCCTCCTACTCACCCCTCTGGGGATTGAGCCTGCAACCCAGGTATGTGTCCTAAGCAGGAATTGAACCAGCAACCTTTCAATGCACATGATGATGCCCAACAAACTGAGTCACACTGGCAGGGCACGTATTTTTTGATAACTTCTATTTTTTTATTCTTAAAATTATATAATATAAAGAAAATCATTTTTTCCCATGAAGCCCATATAGCCCAATTTTCTGTCAGTTTAGTACATTTTGCCGCCCCCCCCCCAAAAAAAAACACACCATGTTCTCTGTGTGCCATGACATTAAAAAGGTTGAGAAGTGCTGCCTAGCCCATGGGTAGGTAATATATGCTCCATCTCTGTAGTGCTTACATGGTCCTTAAGACCCTGCACAATTATATACCACATGCCTCTACCAGCTCAGGATCCATTACCCCACATATAAAGTGTATTACCTCCCCCTAAAAACATCATGACCTTGAGAATACCTTCCTCCCATTCTTTGAGCCAGCTTTCTCTAGACTATCTTGAGCAGCAAGGTTTCTGAGCTCTAGGCCTTGGGCAGCACACTTCACAGCCAGGCCCACTAAATTCCAGGATTTTGTGGTAGTTGATGCATGTTACAATCCTTTCTTACTACTGCTAATAGAATGGGATATCATAAGCCTGCCTTGGCCAGGCAGGGGAGGTAGTGGGGTGGGAAATGACAGAAGCCACCTACTTTTTCTATTGATCCAAGGCAGAGGGACCCCTTAGCTCCTGGTCCCTAGAGAAGCAGGGTTCCACCACTGGGTCACCAGACATTATGTCAGACGATGCACATTTGGGAGTGAGTCATCAGCATGTTGAAGGTGATTGAAGCCATGAGTGCCCTGTAAATTCCTGAATATCAAAAGTCTCAAACTTGGCCGAAACCAGTTTGGCTCAATGGATAGAGTGTCGGCCTGTGGACTGAAAGGTCCCAGGTTCAATTCTGGTCAAGGGCACGTACGTTGGTTGCAGGCACATCCCCAGTAGGGGGGGTGCAAGAGGCAGCTGATCGATGATTCTCTCTCATCGATGTTTCTAACTCTCTATCCCTCTCTCTTCTTCTCTGTAAAAAAATCAATAAAATATATATATTTTTTTTTAAAAGTCTCAAACTTGTAGGGGGAAAATGCAAGAATCTTACTCTGCTCCTTACCTTACTCCCATAGATGAAATGTTCCCCTTCCTGTCCAAAAGACAGATTTCTGCCTTCATTTCTTTCTCTGCCCCTTGACTTAAGTCTCAAAATTCTCTTTTTTCTCTCTCTCCTCTCATTACAGTGTTTGCCTCCTTTTTCAATGAGCCACCAGCACAATACCTGGGGATCACCCTTCCTCCTTGACCTGAGGTGGCAGCAAGTCTCTCCAATTTATCATGGCAGCTTCATCTCTCTCTACCTCTGCCTCCAGATGTTCATAACGGGTGCAGGTAGGAATCCTTATATGAGCCTCTGATTCTCTCTTATGTAAGGAGAAGGAAAAGAAAAAGAGAAGGAAGATGGAAGCAAACTTTTGACAAAAATACAAATGCTATGAGATCCTGGAAAAGTAAAAAAGGTAACTTTATTCCACTTACTAAGTACCAGAAAGTGTACTAGGCATTTTACTTGTATCTCCTGGTCCAAGGCTGTGTGTGTGTGTGTGTGTGTGTGTGTGTGTGTGTGTGTGTGCAGCTAAGTATAAATGGGCATTTGGTGGGATAAGGATTGAGAGAAAATGAAAGTGCCCATATGGTAAGCATAAGTTCTTAGAGACTCCAGATCATGTAGACTAATATTGGCAAAAATTAGTTTGTATGCCCCAGTTTTCTCATCCCATGCTCACGGCAAACATTACTAATGAATCTCAGATATCTTTTCCACTGAGCTGCTTCAGATTCTTTCTCAACACACTTATCCAACTCTCCATCCAGAGGTCAGCACCTGACCTGAAGGGATTAACATGTCTATTATCCATCTCCTGCGATCGCATTCCTCAGGCCCCTCCCCACAGGGTAAGTTAAATGAGGAGCCCAGGGTCCAAATTTTAAAGATCCACTTGCTCTCAGGATTTTGTGGACTGTGCACTTGTACAGCCACGTGAGTGCATCCTCAAAGTTTTTGCCCTTGCCTAATTTTAGCTAGCCTAGACCTCCTATGTCTAACATCTTCTGCATCCTCCTAGCTCTCTGTATATTCAGGTCGGAAAAGAGATCCCCATAACCCAGCAACTATCCACTTTCAGACCTTGTCCCAAGAGTTAGTTATAATGGAAATAGCCAAATGTATATGCAGTCAACCCCACTTCATCTGCCCACTCTGACTCCATCTCTGTTCTCTTTCCAGGAGCATTCCAAGTCCAGGGGCCCCAGGAGCCCTTGGTGGCCATGCTGGGTGGTGAAGCTGAGCTGCCCTGCTTCCTCTTGCCTCCTCAAAATGTTAAAAATATGGAAATAAGATGGACCAGATCCCTACCCTCCCAAGTGGTGCACCTGTATGAGGATGGGAGGGACAAGCCTGAGGAAACCATGGAGAAGTATTTAGGGAGGACAGAGCTTGTGAAAAATGTCATGCATAAGGGGATAGTGGTTCTGAGAATCCTCAATGTCCGACCCTCTGACAATGGGCAGTATCGCTGTGCATTCAAAAATGGCTCCTTCTACAGTGATGCAGTGATTGAGCTGAAAGTGGCAGGTAATGGCCCACATTTATTGCCCTGACACCCCACAGGAGTTAGTTTATTCTGGGGTGGGCTACTCCCTCTGATCCAATTTTCCTGGGAAATATAAAGAAGTCATAGGAGAAATGTAGATGGCTAGTACTTCTATTCACCCCATTACCTCATATATCCTGCTTGGGACTAAGGGAAGGATAGTAAAGAGACTCACAGTGGGAGTCAAGCAATAGGCAGGGGCTATTTCTGTTGGATTCCTCTCTAGCCCAGGAGTCTAGGTTCCATCCTTTGCTGCCAAGACTTCCTCAGAGCCTCAGTTTCCTGTTCTGAGATCCAGTCAGCAGCAAAAAGTCTTGAGAAGCAGGGGAAGGATGTGTGTGTAATAAGCTTAGGACCTGCTTCTCTCTCTTCCTGTTCCCAGCTCTCGGCTCACATCCTCAGTTCCACATGGAAGTCACTGAATCCCGACAACTCCGATTAGAGTGCAAGTCAGAGGGCTGGTTCCCTCAGCCAGCGTTCCAGTGGATGGACTCTGAGGGAGGAGAAATTCCAGCTGAGTCTGAGACTCACACGCAGGACAAAAGTGGCTTGTTCCATGTAACAACATCACTGCTCCTCAGAGAAACTTCTCAGAAGAATCTGACATGTTCTGTCTGGAACCCTGTTCTGAATCAGAAAAAGGAAGAGCAATTGTCCATAGCAGGTCAGTTTTCTCTCTCCCCTCACTGTGCCCACAAAATGGGCTTGATGCTCATACTCCATGGTGGTGACAGCTATAAGCACATGAGCTTGGTTCTGTTCTCTTTATCACACCCACATTAGTCTCGCTGTCAGGACCCAACTCCCTCCTCACCCGCCCCCGTTTTTTCTATCTTCTCCCATCCTTTCATGACAATTTTCCAGTCTTCACCTACTTAACCTATCCATGGAATAGGACCTTCATACCTTAGTCCTTTCAGGCTGGTATAACAAATTACCACAAGCTGGATGGCTTATAAACAACAAAAAATTTATTTCTGAGTCTGAGAGTTCAATATCAGGGTGTCAGCATAGTCAGGTTCTGGTAAAAACCCTTGTCCAGGCTGTGACAGCCAACCTCTCCATGTGTCTTCACATGGAAGAAGGGATAGGGAACGTGAGGGGGTTTGCAGGGTGGTCTCTTTTATAAGGACACTAATCCCATTAATGAGCTCAGACCTCACATTGGGCATTGGGATTCAACATATGAATTTTGAGGGGACACAGACATGCAAACCATAGCACTCTTCACCAAAATAATAGTTTCAGACTTTCTCATTACTATCCCTCCAATGGGTTAATCTCTCATGCTTCTCATTTTATACATTTCTCCTCAGCCATTTTCTCTTAAAACCTTACCTAAGAATATGATACGTTTATTGATTTTTAGTACAGGGAGGGAACAAGTACAAGGAGCTTCCCAGGCTCCACAATGGCAGGGTGCTGGTGCTACTCTATCCAGGAAATTCAGCCCCAGGCTTCCACTGCTGCACCCACTCCGAGGTCTCCACAGCCAGTGCCCTGGAGGCCTCCTCTCTCAGTCCCAGGCCCTCCCATCTCACCCACCGATGTTCTTCTTCTCAGGCCCCCAGTTCAATAGGTCCAGGTCAGGGGAGGCTACACGCACCTCCAGGCCTTCAGTGTAGTTTCTACCCACAAGCCCTGGTGGTAGAGCCGAGCATCTGGGCTCTAGGGCTGTGGTCGCAGCCCAGTAGAGGTGGCAGTGGATGAGTATGCGGCAGAGGCAAGAATCCTGCAGGTCACTGATGGTCACACTGCGGTGGTACAGTGTCCACAGGCTGGGTCCCGTTGGGTGCACGGGTTCAGGCTGGGTGCCTGCCAGGTGCACAGAGGCGTGGCCTGTGTCTGTTGTAGGCATGTGAGTCTGGATTGTGACCTCTGGGGCTCATGCAGACTGGGGCAGGGTGCACATGGGTTCCGGCCCAGGCCTTGGTGAGCCCAGATGGTGGTGAGTCTTGGCGCCTAGCCGCTACCCCTCCCTGAAGCCTCCTCCCAAGGAGGACTTTGTAAACCCTCTCCAAGGTGGCGCCCTCTCCTCGCTGGTGCTGTGCCCAGGGAGTGGCTGTGGTGGTAGCAGAGGCGTCTTGTTCCGGTAGCTCAGTCCCGCAGCTGTCAGCTACAGGCAGGTGGGTCCCCGGCTGTTCCCTTAAGAAGACAGCCGGAAGTTGTGTGGCAGACACGCAGGCCTCTCTCTGTTGCTGCGTGTACTTAGGTGAGTGGACTAGGGGGGGTGTCCTTGGGTCACACATGCCTGTAGGTTGTAGTGAGACTGGACACCCAGCCCTTGCTGCTCCCTGCAGCCTCCTTGGAGAAAGTTCCATACAACTAAGTTTTCAGTTGTGATACAGGCTACTCACCCGCATCCGTTCTCTAATTTGAATCATGTCCCACTATTCCTTGTTCACCACAGTCTTACTCACACCCGTCACTGTATGTGGCACCCAAGTTGAATTCAATACATATTCTTTGACTTAAACTCAGTTTATATAATACATTGAATGAAACAAGCACAGGATACCACGAAAATACAAATGACAAAGAGATTACGGAAAGTAGAGGAGAAGAAGGCAAAGTGAAATTTTCAAAACGTCAAAAATCATAATTTTCATACAAATACATAGAAATCCGGTGCCATGATTTTAACTAGCTTGAAAGTGAGAGAAAGAACGCATAACAAGGCTGGTTTAAAAATCAGTGAAAAAAAATCTGATCCTAAAATAATGCTGCTAAGTTGATATTCTATAGGTCAATAAAACCACAACAAAGCTTTATTCCCCTAAGTCAGATGGTCCTTAGATAACTTTACTAGATAATGTTTTCGCATGAGATTAAAGAGGCATAAATTTGTTTTTGCCTTAGTTCTGTGTTTTAGGCACTTTTTCTCAACATCAGCTTCTCTGAGATAATATTGTACCTGCTGACTGAAGAGTAAGTAGAAGCTGTCCAGTAAGGCCCAGGCGGTGTACCTCAAGGACCTATGATTTGAGCAAGGACCTATGATTTCACCAGGTTGTGGGCTCCATCCCCAGTGGGGGACATACAGGAGACTGCCAATCAATGACTCTCATCACTGATGTTTCTATCTCTCCCTCTCCCTTCCTCTCTGAAATCAATAAAAATATTTTTAAAAGAAATTGTCCAATAAGCATGGTAAAGGGAAAGACAGCAAGTGTTCCAGGAATAGGGACAGTGCAGAGACCCACTTCACTTCAATCGCCCACTGCCAGTGTCAGACCGTGGGCTTGATCCATGTTTCAGTTCTAAAACATTAAACCCCAATATCTCACTGTTATAGCACAACTTCAAATTCTTCCAATTTATAATTTATCTCTTTTTACACAAGATTGTCAGCCACCTAGAGACCTCCAATCCCTTGATTATTTCATGCTGTCCCAGGCTATTAGCTTCAATCTTGAATAAACCCCATAGGTTACCTCCCTGACCTACTCTTTGCTCAACGCTCTCAATTGTGTTGTATACTGTTACATTGCTACTCTTTTGTAGAAGAAATTAATTTATTTGCTTACATTTATTTTCTGAGAAAGTTAGCTGGGTAAGAAATATTTGAATGGAGGCTTGAACTTACTAATTAGCAATATTTTGAAAGGGAAATAGAGATAGATGAAGTATCCATAATGTATTCCTCTTATAGGGAAATGACTGGGAATTCACTGAGCAGAAAGTGAATGAGGGAACAATTCTCTCCAGGGAAACTGATAGTTCGACACCTATATTTCAGTTGCTGAGCCCAACAGTACGACAACCATCATAATGGGTATAGCTTTAGCACTTCTGACACTGCTGACTTGCATCACCACTGGGCATTATTTAAACAACAGTCTCAAAAACAGGCACAAAACCAGGTAAAGGTTTTTTGCTTTTTTTCCCCCCAGTATACAATCACCCCTTTTCAGAGGTATCCATTCTTTATCTTTCTGCTTAGGAACAAGGTCAAAATCAGTAAAGGCTCTGCTCAGAAGAAATCACATCAGTGAGACTCTAATATTTCAACCATAAAATATGGAAAATAAACTTTATTTATAGAACTTCTATCTGGTTAAAAGATATAATTTATATAAAGCATCCTTGCATAATACCAACACAAAGTCATTAAATGAAAGGTAATTATTATTATCATCATCATCATCACCATCATTATTAGTGTTGTAGGAAGAGGAGGAGGAAGATTTAAAAAAGGTGGATGGAAAAGTGATGGAAAGACCAAATATTCATGTTATACTAAATATGCATAAGGCATATGAAACACTCATTTATGAAGTCTTAAATTGACCACCAATAAATAAGTAATACTCATTTTAGTATCATATGTCTCTTCCCCAGGAAATAAGGTTACCTCTGGCCAATGTGGCTCAGCTAGTTGAGCATGGCCCCATACATTGAGATGTCACTGGTTCAATTTCAGATCTGGGCATATGCCCAGTAAAAAAATCAATAAAATATATTTTAAAATAATAATAAAATAAAAATGTTGCCCCTGTTCCTACATGAAACTGAGAGTAAATGTCTAATTAAATTGTGCATTCTGGGTGCTTCACTTGCCTACACTATAGTCCCAACTCTGCCTTGCATGTTCTTGCTAAGTGTGCCAAGAATGCAATGCCCAGAGGTCTCTTTACTTAGATCACTTCTCAAGGTTGAGTTTGTAGTAAATAACTTTGAGAAATTAATTTCTTTTCTGAACCAAAAATAAACTTGTTTCCTCTTGTTACAAAAGGAGAAAATATCTGGACACCTTCTCAACCACCTACACCGCCACTGCCATTACTGAAGCCTCTGCCAATGAGCTTGCTGCCACCAAAACATCAGGGGATATGGCCGCCATTATAGAAGCCACCACCCCCATAGCCACAGCCACCTCCACAGCCACCACAACCACCGCAGCTGCCAACGCTATGGATACCTAGGGCACTGGTCGGTAAACTCATTAGTCAACAGAGCCAAATATCAACAGTAAAACAATTAAAATTGCTCTTGAGAGCAGAAAACTGACTTCTGCGCATGGGCCACGAAGTTTCTTTCTTTTTCTTTTTTTTCCCCCATTTTCCTTATTTTATTGATTTTTAAAAAATAAATCTTTATTGTTCAGGTTATTACAGGTGTTCTTTTTTCCCCCCATAGCTCTCCTTCACCTGATTCCCCACCTCATCCCATGCGCTGACCCCCCTATGTCTTCATCCATAGGTATGATTTTTGTCCAACCTCTTCCAGCACCCCCTCACACCCCTTCCCCCTGGGAATTGTTAGTCCACTCCCTTTCTATGTCCCTGATTCTATTATATTCATCAGTCCATTCTGTTCATCATATTTTTTTATTCACTTGATTTTAGATTCACATGTTGGTAGGTATGTATTTGTTTTCATTTTGTTGTTCATAATTTTTTAAAAATATATATTTTATTGATATTTTACAGAGAGGAAGGGAGAGAGATAGAGAGCTAGAAACATCGATGAGAGAGAAACATTGAACAGCTGCCTCTTGCACACCCCCTATCGGGGATGTGCCCGCAACCAATGTACATGCCCTTGACGGGAATCGAACCCGGGACCTTTCAGTCCGCAGACCGATGCTCTACCACTGAGCCAAACCGGTTTCGGCTGTTGTTCATAATTTTTATTTTATCTTTTTCTTCTTCCTCCTCTTCACAAAGAATACCCTTCAGCATTTCATATAATCCTGGTTTGGTGGTGATGAACTCCTTTAGCTTTTTCTTGTCTATGAAGCTCTTTATCTGACCTTCAATTCTGAATGATAGCTTTGCTGGGTAGAGTAATCTTGGTTGTAGGTTCTTGCTATTCATCACTTTGAATATTTCTTGCCATTCCCTTCTGGCCTACATAGTTTCTGTTGAGAAATCAGCTGACAGGCGTATGGGTGCTCCCTTGTAGGTAACTGTTTTTCTCTTGCTGCTTTCAAGATTCTCTCTTTGTCTTTTGCCCTTGACATTTTAATTATGATATATGTTGGTGTGGTCCTCTTTGGATTCCTCTTGTTTGGGATTCTGTGCGCTTCCTGGACTTATAAGTCTATTTCTTTCACCAGGTAAGAAAAGTTTTCTGTCATTATTTCTTTCAATATGCCTTCAATATCCTGCTCTCTCTCTTCTTCTGGCACCCCAATAGTTCAGATTTTGGTATGTTTAAAGCCGTCCTAGAGGCTCCTTACACTATCTTCATATTTTTTAATTCTATTTTTCTTTTTGTTTTTCTGGTTGGGTGTTTTTTGTTTCCTCATATTTCAGATCTTCGGTTTGATTCTTAAGTTTCTTTGATCTACAGGTGAATTTCTTTATTTCAGACAGTGTATGCTTAATTTCTGACTGGTCCTTTTCCTTTTTTTTTTTTTTTTTTTTTTTTTTTGCATTCTCATTAAGATCCTTGAAGGTCTCACTAAGTTTCTCAGTGGTTTTTAGAAGATTCCTGAGTAACCTTATAAATGTGATTTGGAACTCTATGTCCAATAGTTTGCTTTCCTCCACTTCTTTCATTTGTGACATGTTTTTTGTATCCACATTTTGCTGCTTCCCTGTGTTGATGGAGTAGTTTTCTGTGGTAGGTGACCAGTGGTTCAGCCTCACCTATCACCTGAGGTGGACACTCTTGGTGCACCCCTTTGTGGGCTGACTCTTGGTATAGTTAAGCCTTGATTGCTTTTGGAACACTGATAGAAATTGAACTCCAGGCCAATTGGTTGTGAGGAAACGCTGTGTCTATAATGGAAGAACTGTTGTGCTCGAGACATGCTTATGGGGCAGGACTTGCTTCAGTGGGGCTTTGGTGCTCACTGAGTCTGCCTCTTGAATATGTCACTTGAATGTGAGTAGTTGAAATATGGTGTCATCTCACATTGACCCCTAAATATACTAGTTTCTGGATCTCCATTGGGGTACAGGTCAGCTACTGTCTGAGGCCACCCATCAGCAGCTACAGTGAGAATTACAGTTTTCTCCTCTTTGCTTGGGGTTTAAAGGTTTTGGAGCTGTCTAACCAAAGCTGCAGTTTGTTAGGTTAGACTGCAAAAGCAGCTGCATAGAGTTTGGGTGGATTTGTAAATTATGCAAGGTGGGGTCTCAGAGAGTAACTAGGCTAGGGGATGGAAAACAGCAATGACTGCCAGCCAGCCGTCTCCTTTTCTCTGCATTTCCAAATCCCCACGTCCTGCACCCCAGCACAGTAAACAATGATTACTGTGCACACCTCTGCAAGAAAGCCTCCCTTACTTTCCAACCAGATGGCAGACAATCTAGCTTCTCCCCATAGAAGTTTGGGTCCCCAGCGTCTCCCCAGAAACTGGAGTTGAAAATAATCTGGAGCTTGTCTCCCTTTGGGTTGAAAAAAGCAGCTCACACAGTTGCCCGCTGCCAGCCAGATTCATGAGCCTCCATATCTCAGCTTTTTAGCACTTTTGCACATCTCAATGCTTTTTTCTCTTTCCTTCTAGTTGTAGAACTTTCACTCAGCCAGCTTTCCCATGGTTCTGGGTGATAGACGTTTTGTTTAGTTGTAGTTTTGAAATTGTTGTGTGAGGCAGCAGTTTAGGTATTTACCTATGCCGCCATCTTAGTTTCCTCCTGGCCACTAAGTTTCAATCACACTGTATGTGAATGCCCGCACATGGTATTTTGTGGAAGAGCCACACTCAAGGGGCCAAAGAGCCACATGTGCCTTACAAGTCACAGACTACTGATTAGGGCATGAACTCCACATGTCTGTTCAAGTCCAGTGAGCTGTTTGAGAGTGGAAACATGATGCAGGCACAGGTGTGCACACCTATGATACCAAGCTGAAGACAAATAAGTGTGATAACTCCTCCATATGTCTGAAGATGGGCTCTAGGCAGGGCGCCAGCCAGAGGTTCAGGTGTTGGGCCTGGGCCAACAGATTTAAGATCCTAAGTACTGCTCACAAGATCCAGTGGCCCACTAAGCTCCAGGGTCAGCTGGGGACTTCCCAGAGAAGGCTTCAGAGTTCCACCCCTATTACCAAGAGGAGTCAAGCTACTGAAGCCCCCTTTGTAAAGTATCTCCCCACAGCATCACTCCATCAGGATTTAGGATTTTTTCATGTTTTCATCTGGTTTTTCTATTTGTTCAAGTGCTTCCCGCTGAGGTTTTGGAAAGGCCAGATCCAGATGCGAGGGTAGGGGTCCCTGCCAGGGGAAATCCAGGTAGCAAATTTCTCAGTAAGCTCTGAGGCAGGCTGTGATGAGGGGAAGAAACCTATGGGAGGAGGGGAATTGGTCCCAAATAGCTCCAGTTTGCTTCTGCCCCTCTTCCTTTTTCTTTGCCAATCAGTTTGTGGTTTCTGTCCCCACAGAAGTTTCAGCAGTTTAAACAAAACAAAAGTAACTTGTGGAGGGGATGGGAATGGGGTAGGACTGGTGGAGGGGGTTTCTGGGAAGGAACTCCCCTGGGAGAGGGACAAACCCAGATATTTTTAGGCCTTGTGAGGGAATGGATTTCTCCAGGACCCTTCCAGGCCCCAGTGAGGACACTCAAGGCCAGATAGGACAATGAAGTTCTGAGTGGTTGAGGCAAAGCAAGAACCCCACCCCTTCCTTACTTGTTCCATCTCCCCCTCCAAGGACTGCATATGTTGTCATGACTGGGACAGCAGGATACCTTCCCTGGGACCTGCCTAGTCAGAAGCCCTGGGACCAGGAGATAATGTGAAATACCAACTGTGAACCAGACAATAAAAACCTCTTTTTAGGCAAAAAAGAAAGGAAGGAAGGAAGGAAGGAAGGAAGGAAGGAAGGAAGAAAGAAAGAAAGAAAGAAAGAAAGAAAGAAAGAAAGAAAGAAAGAAAGAAAGAAAGGAAGGAAGAAAAAGAAAGAAGAGAGAGAGAGGGAGAGAAGAGAGAGAGGGAGAGAAGAGAGAGAGGGAGGGAAGGGAGGGAGGAATGGAGGAAGGGAGGAAGGGAGGAAGGGGGGGGGGAGGGAGGAACATAAGGAAATGAATCTCCTAAATTCAATTTTGCATCCACTGTAGTGCAACCACTACATATACAGAAATCCATTAAGGGCTCTTTGAGTCACCCCTGCGGGTACTGAAAGATGTGGGAAATGGATATAAATGAACATGAACTTGTGGTTACTACTTTGCCATGAGTAATAAAGTCCTTTGTGTCTGATCCAGCAGTCTTGTTTCTTCTGTTGGCATTCAGGGAACAATAACAGGTTAACATATCTATCTACACTAATAAAAAGGTAATACGTTAAATAGACTAGAGGTCTTCCCCACATTCTTCCGGACATCCTTCCAGACAAAGCCACAGCAGCTGCAAGGGCAGAGGCTCAGGCAGCTAGCAGCAGCAGTGAGGGCTCAGGCTTAGGCAGGTGTGGAAGCCTGCAGTGGCAGCGGCAACGGGGTGATGGGGCAGCACCTTCCCCTGATCCACCTGGTCAACTGCCACAGAGGGAGGCCAGACTGCAGCTTAGGCAGGGAGGTCAAGGTAGAAGAGGTTAGAGTTGATCAGGCCAGCAGGAGGGCAAGTTAGAAGTAATCAGGCTGGCAAGAGGGCAAGGTAGGGTCAATCAGACTGGTGGGGGGAAAAGTAGGGGAAATCAGGCAGACAGGCAAGTGAGCAGTTAGGAGTCAGCAGTTCCAGATTGTGAGAGGGATGTCTAGTTGGACATCCCCAAGGGGTCCTGGATTAGAGAAGGTGCAGGCTGGGCTGAGATTCCCTCCCCACCACCCATGCATGAATTTCATGCACCAAGCCTCTAGTCCTATATAATTCTATAGGATAAAGATGTAATATTCAAATTGACCATCACCCAAACACACAAGATGGCCACCCCCATGTGGTCAAAGATGGCCACCACAAGATGGCCAGCAGAGGAGGGAAGTTGGGAGGGACCAGGCCTGCAAGGGAGGGTTGTTGGGGGTGTCAGGCCTGCAGGGGAGGGCAGTTAAACATGACCAGCCTAGAAGAGAAGGGCAGTTGGGGACGACCAGGCTTGCAAGGGAGGGCAGATGGGAGTGACCAGGCCTGCAGGGTAGGACAATTAGGGGTGACCAGATCAGGAGGAGAGGGCACTTAGAGGGCACCAGGCCAGGAAGGGAGGGCAATTTGGGGGACCAGGCCTCCAGAAGAAGGCAGTTGGAGGTGACCTGGCCAGCAGGGGAGGGCATTAGGGGTTATCAGGCTGGCAAGGGAGGGAATTTAGGGGCAACTAGGCTGGTAAGGGAGAGCAGTTGGGGGTGAGCAGGCTGGCAGGGAAAGGTAGTTAGGTGTGACCATGCTGGCAAGGGAGGGGAGTTAAGGGTGACCAGACCAGCAGGGAAGGGCAGTTGTGGGCAATCAGGCCTGCAGAGGAGGACAGTTAGGGGTGACCAGGTCAGCAGGGAAGGACAGTTGTGGGGGGACCAGGACTGCAGAAGAGGGCAGTTATGGGTGACCTGGCCAACAGAGGAGGAAAGTTAGGGGAGACTAGGCTAGCAAGGGAGGGAAATTAGAGGTGACCAGGCCTGTATGGGAGGACAGTTAGGGGAAATCAGGCTGGCAAGGGAGGGAAGTTATGGGTGACTGGGCCAGCAGGGAAGGGCAGTTGTGGGTAATCAGACCTGCAGGAGATGACAGTTAGGGGCAACCAGGCTGGCAGGGGAGGGCAGTTAAGGGCAATCATCCTGGCAGGGGAGCAGTTAGGCATCTATCAGCCTGGCAGGGGAGTGGTTAGGGGGTGATCAGGCTGGCAGGTGAGTAGTTGTGAGCCAGCATTCCTAGATTGTGAGTCGGACATCTCTTGAGAGGTCCCAGATTGGAGAGGGTGCAGGTGGGGCTAAGGGACACACACACACACACACACACACACACACACACACACACCTATGCATGAATTTTTTGCACCAGGCCTCTAGTATATATATAAAAGCCCAGGGATCGAATGGTGGAATGACCAGAACAACCAGTAGCTATGACGCACACTGAACACCTCAATCACCTGATCAGAGCCTGCCAGCCAACCTCCTGGTCCCTCCCCCAGCTGGCAGGCACTGATCACCTAATGGGGAATAGGGAATAAGGGATGGGTGGTGGCAGACATAGGTAGTACCAGGCCAAGGTGGGTGCAAGTGGGAGGCAGGGCCAACTGTCGGCAGCCAGGGGAAGGAAAGCTCAGGCTGGTCCTGATCGCCAGCCAGGCGTAGGAACCCTACCCGTGCATGAATTTTGTGCATCGGGCCTCTAGTTAGCTTATAAGTAAGTGGAATGCTAGGCCTGCATCCTCTTGAAGACTTTATAGAAGATAATATATTCTTTCCCTTTTGATTTTCATGTTTCCAAAGAATTACTAGAAGAAACTCTAAGACTGAGTTTCTGCACATATGGAAATGTGTAAGATTAGTTATTCTGATTTTTTTTTATAGCATTGAATTTTGGAAGTAAAGAAACAACCATTTCATTTTTCTCCTGCCAGTCTCACTCCTATCATATGTGTCTCATTTGACATCGGTCATACACTCTTGCTTCTCTGTTTCCAGGGAACTGAAGAAACTATTGAAAAATCATAGCAAAGATCTATTCCTTCTTCATCCTCCCCAAACAGTCGTTCTTCCTGTTTCTGGTATTGCATTTTCTGTCTCTATTCCCTCTTCACGTCTGTTCCATTCCCAGTATATGTCTTCCCTCTATCTTGAGCCTATTTATTTATTTATGTGACTTTGAGCTCATATTTTCTTTTATTTCCTAAAAGATCTCATCTCCTGGCAGAGGGTGTGGGACAGCAGAGCTCAGGAGCTGGACACTTATAGGGAAAGGGGAACATGCTGGTGCAGTGTGAGGTGTTCAGAATCAGTCATCCTGAACCTGTGACTACAGTGTCCAGTTTCTTGAAACACTGGTTCAGGGTGAGTGCTATGAACACCAGTCTAGATGTTTCTGTGAAGGTACTTTTTACATGTGATGAACATTTAAATCAGGAGACTTTGAGTAGATTAGATTACTATCTCTAATGTGGGTGGACCTCATCCAGTCAATCAGAGGCCTTAAAAAATTGAGATTCCTACAAGAGGAAGGAATTATACATTCAGACTGCCTTCAGACTTAATACTGAAATATCTACTCTAGATTTTACAAACACCTTCTGGAAGTTGCAGCTTTTGGTGAGATCTGAAAATTTCAGACTTGCCCGTCCTCACAACAGCCACAAAAGTTAATTCTCTGGAAAAACCTGACTAATATAGGGGGTGATTGTTAAGGTGAATTTCTATTTGATGTAATAAAGAGATTCTAAATATTTAACTCTATGTATAGAATTTAAAGCATTGAATTATATACTTTCAAGGGTGCATTGTATGTAATTATATCTCAAATCAGTTAAAATACCTACTACTTCAAAATAAAATATTTTAAGCATATTAATTAAAGATATGAAAATAACTTCCAAGAAAAATGATTATAAGAGATGACTTATGAAGCCTCAGCCATTATCTCTTCAAATACTTCTACCTGATTTTTCTCTTTCCTCTCTTTCTCTCTCTCTCTCTCTTTATCTCTCTCTCTCTCTCACCCCATCCCCCCCCTCTTTGGGGTACTAATTAAATATGCCTGTTAGAATTTTTTAAAAGTGTTCCACATCTCCAGATGTTCTGTTTTATTTAGTTGGATTTTTCTCATTCATTTTTCTCCTTGCACTAATTTTGACTAATCAGTGATCCTTTACACTGCTGTGTCCAGTCTGCCACAAGCCTGTAAAAAAGAGTTTTTTATTTTGGATATTATAGATGTGTCTTTTTTTTCTAGCCTTGTCTTCATCACTGCTCCAGAAATTCTCTGTCAGACATTGAGAGTATCATGGGTTGTACTCCGTGTCCACCTTGACTGCACAGGTGGCAACACAATCCAGACACTCTAGCGGCCCACCAAGGCCACTCCAGTACATCCCAAGTCCCAGACCGACACCAGCACTGTGGCTTGCCTTCAAAACTCTTCATAACCCATGACTTCTTCAGGTACAAATCTGAACACCCCAGAAAAAGAACTAAATGAAATTGAGACAAGCAGTGTAGATAAAGGGTTCAAAACATTGGTTATAAGCCCTGGCCAGGTGACTCGGTTGGTTAGAGCGTCATCCCATATGCCAAAACTGAAACTGTGTAAATCAAAACCATGGATAAAGGGGACTAATGTAGTTATTATTTATTGCAAACTAAATATGTGATAGGCACTATTTATTTTTACAATGGGGAAAAAGACAATCTCTTCACTAAATAGTGTTGGGAAAGCTTTTGTGCAGTGAAGAAAACAATCAACAAAACCAAAAGGTAACCTACTGAATAAGAAAACATATTTGCAAATAATATATCCAATAAGGGTTAATATTCAAAATACATAAAGTACTCATGGACTCAACCTCAAAAAACAAACAATCTACCCAGCTGGTTTAGCTCAGTAGTTGACTGTAAACCTATGAACCAGGAGGTCAAAGTTCCATTCCAGGACAGGGCCCACTGTATGGGAGAACATATTTGCAAATGTTATCACTGATAAAGGTTTAATCTCCAGAATCTGCAGGCAACTTATTCAATTTAATAAAAGTAAGATAAATGATACAATTAAAAAAATGGGCAACAGACCTAAATAGAATATTTTCTAAAGAAGACAGAAGGAAGGCCAAGAGACACATGAAAACATGCTCAAAGCCACTAATTATCTGAAAGCTGCAAATCAAAATGACAATGCGGTACCATCTCACACCTGTCAGAGGGACTATTATCAACAAATCAACAAACGACAAGTGTTGGCCAAGATGCAGAGAAATAGGAACCCTCGTGCACTGCTAGTGGGAATGCAGACTGGTAGAGCTACTGTGAAGAAAAGTATGGAGTTCCCTCAAAAAACTAAAAATGGAACTCCCATTTGACTACACAGTAATCCCACTCCTAGAAATATATCCTAAGAAACTGGAAACACCAATCAGAAAGGATATATGCAGCCCTGTGTTCATAGCAGCACAATTTACAATAGCTAGCATTTGGAAACAGCCCAGGTGCCTGTCAGCAGATGACTGGATCAGAAAACTATGGTACATCTACACAATGGAATACTTTACTGCCATAAAAAAGAAGGAATTCTCACTATTTACAGCAACCTAGATGGAACTGGAGAACATTATGCTAAGTGAAAAAAAGCCAGTCAATGAAAGAAAAATACCACATGATCTCACACATTTATGGATAATAAAGAACATTATAGACTGATGAACAAAAAAATAGATACAGAAACAATAAAGCATCAAACAGACTGTCAAATTACAGTGAGAAGGTTAGGGAGAGGTGGGGGAGATAAGAGATCAACTGAAGGACTTGTATACATGCATATAAGTATAACCAATGGACGCAAAACACTGGGGGTCGGGCATGTATGGGAGTGAAGTTGGGGGGGTAATTGTGAGATATGTACACATATAATACCTTAATAAAAAAAAGAAAAAACAAAACAGTAACTCAAAAAGATATATGCACTCATATGCTAATTGCAGCATTGTTTATAATAGCCAAAACATGGTAGCATTGGGTGTGTATCTATAGATGAATCAATAAATAAGATAGTGTGTGTATGTGATGGAATGTTACTCAGTAATAAAAAGAAGTGAAATCTTGTCATTTGCAACAACATAAAAGTAATTCAGAGAGCATTGTGAAATAAATTGGACAGAGAAAGACAAATACCATATCATTTCACTTACATGTGGAACCTCAAAACAAAACAAATGAATGAAATGAAACAAACAAAAAAAACCTCTTAGCCTCTCAGATAAGATGAACAAACTTATGGTTGCCAAAGGGGAGTAGTGTGGGAAGATAGGATGAAAAAAGTAGAAGGGATTAAAAAGTAAAAACTTCCAGGTACTCTGACCTGTCCTGTTGCCATTGTGTTACCGCCAGCTACTGCCCCTGGAACCCACAATGAAAATGACAACAGAAAACCCCGCCACATCAGCTGTCTTGCTGGATGATTGTCATTTCTCTCAGGACATCTTTAACAGTGTGGAGAAGTTCTATGCTCCTGGAGGGGATGTCACATGCTATTACACCCTTAGTATTTTACTTCCTGCAGAGAGGGTTAGATTGGAATCTTTAGAACTGATGGAAGACAACCCAGGAGTATTATACCTTCATGTGGATTACTTTGCCTGTTGACCTAAACAGCAAATTAATGAATCAGCAGGAATTCCAATTGAAGTTTACCTGCTCAAGGATGATAAGTATTGCCAGTTCTGCTTTGTGGATCAGGATGGTGTTGTTTGAGAAGTCTTCCATTCCAGTTCTGTCCAGAAAATGTGATGGACATCCTTGTTATTACCACTCAGGGTGAGGTGGAAGAAACTGAGCAGCACAACAGTGAGCTTTAAAAAGAAAACCATGAGCTGAAGGACAGCTTTGTCAGACTCCAGAAGCAGAACTCGGGCATGCAGGCTGAGCTCCAAAAGAGGCAGGAGGATCTAGAAACCTTAAAGAGCGTCAACAAGAAGTTGGAACAGAACGTTAAAGAACAGAAGGACAGTTGAAAGAACAAAACCAGAAAATGGCCTCAGAAAATGAAGATAGGGGAGTCAGAGAGGGTCAGCTTCAGGCCCAGATGTCAACTCAAGAGAAATAAATGGAGAAGCTCCTTTAGGGAGATCAAGATAAGACAGAGCAGTTGGAGCATCTGTAAGGGGATAATGACCAGCTCTTTCTCAGTTTAACTGAACAGAGGGAGCATCAGAAGTAGCTCAGGCAGACAGTGGAGGAGCTGAAGCAGAAAGAAACTACTGTGATGAAGCAACAGCGGGAGCTAAGGGGACAAACTTTGACCTGTCAGGAAGACTGAGTCTGAGACAGACAAGTATCACATGATCTCACTCACATGTGGAACCCAATGAACAAAATAAACTGGTGGACAAAATATATCCAGAGACATAGAAGCATGAAACAGACTGTGGAACCTCAGAGGGAGGGTGGGAAAGGGTGATGAGAAGAGATCAACCAAAGAATTTGTGTGCACATATGCATAACCCATGGACACAGACTATAGGGTAAAGAAAGCCTTGGGGGGGGGATGTCAGGGGCTAGAAGAGGTCAGTGGGGGGAAACTGAGGGTTATATGTAATACAAAAATAACTATTTTTTTAAAGACTGAGTGAGGACAAGATTATATATAGTGAGAACAAGATGTAATGTTCTGGAGAGAAAGAGAGGAAGGAAAGAGAAAATGATAGTTTGAAGAGATAAAGCAGTAGTTGTATGAGTTACAAGGGTATGGACTTTGACTCTTTATCATGTCAAGTACCTACTTCAGATCAAGGTAGGTGCAGGACAAAACCCAGGACTTATCTAGGAAACTCATATTCTGGCATCATAGAAAGTTCTTTCCCCAGCCTGTTCTTCATCAAGAAATGCCACACCTGCAAATTAAACTTTTCTGATGACATTTTTATTGTTCCTTAGAGCAGGAATACATTCAGACCCCGTATATGAAACATCTGATTTGTCATAAGAGCTTCTCAGCAAAACAAAAGCAAATATTTGAAAAATATGAGGTTTGCCACAATCTGTAAGTGTCCCAGCCTATTTGATCTCTGCTGTATATAGATTTTATAAAGTAGACTCTATAGCTTCTATTATAAATTATGGCCCACACTAACCTGAAATTATTAGGAATTTACTCAGTCCCACTGCCTTAAAGGTAAAATTATGTCAAAAATGTAAAGGATAGTGTTAAGGGTTGTAATTTCCATCCTTGTGGGTTCCTACCTCTTATATCATATAACACTAGCTATGTCAGCCTCTCACCTATGATGCCCATTTTTCTTTTTTAATTCTTTATTGTTTAAAGTATTACATAAGTATCCTTCCCCCACACCCATTGGCCTCCTTCTGACTGTACCCCCTCCCCAGCACATGCCCTTACCCTCCGACTGTTAGTGTTCATTGGTTATATTTATATGCTTACATATGCTGAAACCGGTTTGGCTCAGTGGATAGAGCGTCGGTCTGCGGACTGAAAGGTCCCAGGTTTGATTCCGGTCAAGGGCATGTACATTGGTTGTGGGCACATCCCCAGTAGGGGGTGTGCAAGAGGCAGCTGGTCCATGTTTCTCTCTCATTGATGTTTCTAGCTCTCTCTCTCTCTCCCTTCCTCTCTGTAAAATATCAATAAAATATATTTATATGCTTACATACAAGTCCTTTGGTTAATCTCTTACACCCTTAATCCTCACCTTTCCTCATAAGTTGGACATCTGTTTGATGCTTCTATGACTCTGGTTTATTTTTATTTATCAGTTTATTTTGTTCATTATATTCTACAATTGAGTGTGATTGTATGATATTTATTTTTCTCTGATTGGCTTATTATTTCTCTTAGCATAATGTTCTCCAGTTCCATCCATTCTGTTGCAAATGGTAAGAATTCCTTCTCTTTTACAGCAGCATAGTATTCCATTGTGTAGATGTACCACAGTTTTCTAATCCACTAATCTGCTGATGGGCATTTAGGCTGTTTCCAAATTTTAGCTATTGTAAATTGTGCTGCTATGAACACAGGGGTGCATATATCCTTTCTGATTGGTGCTTCTGTTTTCTTGGGATATATTTCTAGAAGTGGGATTACTGGCTCAAATGGGAGTTCTATTTTAATTTTTTGAGGAAAGTCTGTTTTCCACAGTGGCTACACCAGTCTGCATTCCCACCAGCAGTGAAAGAGGGTTCCTTTTCCTCTGTATCCTCACCAGTATTTGTAATTTATTGATTTGTTGATGATAGCCATTCTGACAGGTGTGAGATGGTATCTCATTGTTATTTTGATTTGCATCTCTCAGATGATTAGTGACTTTGAGTGTGTTTTCAAATGTCTCTTGGCCTTCTATATGTCCTCTTTCGAAAAGTGCTTATTTAGGTCATTTGCCCATTTTTTTATTATATTATTTATCTTCCTTTTGTTAAGTTGTATTATTTCCCTATAAATTTGGGGGATTAAACCCTTTTTAGAGATAACATTGGAAAATATGCTCTCCCATGCAGCGGGCTTTCTTGTTTTGTTGATGGATTTTATTTTTTTGTTGTTATTGCTGTGTTTTGTTTTGTTTTGTTTTGTTTTGTTTTGTTTTGTTTTTTTGTGGGGAGAGGCCAACCCCCCTCATTTCCCAGGAATCTTACTAGTGCTTCTCCATCACAGAAGAGCTGATAGAAACTCCTGGCTTTAGGCAGACCCCACTGATGTGCTTATGTGGGGATCTGTCCTGCCCAGTTCAGGGAAAATTATGTAAATTAATGCACCATAACTAAGAATAACAACCTACCTGGCAATTTGGAACTCACAAACATACCACCTGTACTCTGGTGTTCCTTAGATTGAGGTCATTTTTTATATTGATGCTAAAGGCACCTTCAATGTCTTTGCTGTGGATTAGAGTACAAGAAAAGAGAACAAGATTACCATCACTGTTTGACCAAGGAAGACAGCAAACATATGGTCCAAGAAACTTAGAGAGAAGTACAAAACTAAAGAGGAGAATCAGTGGGATAAGACGTCTTCCAAAAATTCACTTATATTATTTGCAGTCAATATAGAGGTGACCGCCAAAGAAGAGAAACTTCAAGTTCAGCTCAATGATGAGGATAAACATAAGATTCTTGACAAATGAAATGAAGTTATATGCCTCGGTAAGAATTAGACTGCAGAGAGACAACAAGATGGCGGCAGAGGTAAAAGCCTAACTGCAGCCGCACTCAACAATTTTAAAAAATACAACTAAAATATAGAATGGACACTATCCAGAACTACAGGAAAGTTGACTGACTGGAAATTCTACAACTAGAAGGAAAGAGAAAACCAGAAGGAAAACCAGAGGAGCTGTAAAAGCCTAAGGTACGGAGACAGGGTTCACGGCGCGGGGAGAGGACGGAGCCGGAGAGGAGGGGCAGCTGAGTGCCTGGCTGGCGTTCCCCAGCGGGAAGGAGATAAAAGCTCCGGACTGTGCTGAACCCCAACTCCGACTGCACTGAACCCCAGTTCTGGGCGAGACCCTGGGGGTCCCAGGCTCATACAGAGGGAAACTGGGCTGAAAGGCGGAAGCTCAGCCAAGCGGCGAAAAGGCAGAGCCCTGGAGTCGCGCACATTGCGCGCAGAGGACAGACTGTTCGCTGAGCTGCTGAATTGCCCCAGCGGGAAGGACTCAAAAGCTCAGGACTGTGCTGAGCCCCAGTTCTGACTGCACTGAACCCCAGTCCTGGGCAAGACCCTCGGGCTCCAGCCTCATACAGAGGGAATCTGGGCTGTAAGACAGAAGCTCAGGGGAACGGCGAAAAGCAGAGCCCCTGAGTCCCGCACATTGCGCGCACAGAGGACAGACTGTTGTTTGGGCCGAGAGATCGCCCTGGTGGGAAGGAGACATAAGCTCCGGACTGTTCTTAACCCCACTTCCAACTGCTCTGAACCCCAGTTGTGGGCTTGTTGGGGGAGAGACTACACTGTCTGTTAGCGGGTGAAACTCTAGAGTGCCTTTTTCTCAGAGGTGCTTGCAGCGACTACCAAAGGACACTGAGGTACACTGAGACTCAGGAACCTCCGAGGGCGGGGTAACCGGAAGCCAAGGCTGTAGGCTCCACCCAGAAACTCTGCCCCTTCCAAGCTGAACTCAGAGAGGCTTTTGCAGGTTTCCAAGTCTAGTGGAAGAAGATTGTCTCCTGGCATAGACACAGCTGATCCTCCCAACCTACCAACTCAGGGAAGCAGCAAAAATGTCGAAACGAGGAAACAGATCACAAACGAAAGAAATGGAGGACAAAAAGCGACTGGATATAGAGTTCAAAACCACGCTTATAAGGATGTTCAACAATCTCTTAGAAAAGGCCGATAAAATAAATGAGACCTATGAGGATATGATAAGGGATCAACAAGAAATAATGAAGGGTCAACTAGAAATAAAGAATACAATCTCTGAAATAAATAATATTATACAGAGTCCTAAAAACAGATTGGAAGATTGCAAGAATCAAGTCCAAGATTTGGAACACAAAGAGCCAGAGGACACTCCTCCACAGAAGCAAGAAGACAAGAGAATCCAGAAAGTTGAAGATAATGTAAGAAACCTCTGGGACAACTTCAAGCGAACCAACATCAGAATTATGGGCATCCCAGAAGATGACAGAGAGCAAGATACCGAAAACATATTGAAAGAAATAGTGACAGAAAACTTCCCCCACCTGGTGAAAGAAATAGACTTACAAGTCCAGGAAGCGCAGAGAACCCCAAACAAAAGGAATCCAAAAGGACCATACCAAGACACATCATAATTAAAATTCCAAGAGCAAAAGACAAAGAAAGAATATTAAAAGCAGCAAGACAAAAGCAGGTAGTTATCTATAAAGGAGCACCCATACGACTGTCAGCTGATTTCTCAACAGAAACCATGCAGGCCAGAAGGGAATGGCAAGAAATATTTAAGGTGATGAATAGCAAGAACCTATAGCCAAAAATACTCTACCCAGCAAAGCTATCACTCAGAATCGAAGGCCAGATAAAGAGCTTCACAAATAAATTTAAGCTAAAGGAATTCATCACTGCCAAGCCAGAATTATATGAATTGCTAAAAGGGGTTCTTTAGGAAGAGGAAGAAAATAAAGACAAAAATTATGAACAAACACGTAACTATCAACAAGTGAGTCTAAAAACCAAGGGAAGTAAAAATCATGATGAACAATATTAACTGGTGAATATAATAGAATCAGAGGTATGGAAGGGGAGTGGACTGATGATTCTTAGGGAAATGGGGAGTGGGGGGTGGGAAGAGACTGAACATAAACTGCACCTATGGATGAAGACAATGGGGGATGGGGAAAGGGCAGAGAATTGAATGGAAACTTGGTGTAGGGGAGCAATCGGGGGGGGGGGGGAGATGAGGAACATTTGTAATAATATGAACAATAAAGATTTATTTAAAAAAAAAAAAAGGAATTAGACTGCAGAAAAGGAATAATTTGAACATCAGCAGAAAGAGCTGGAGAAAGTCTGCAGCGCTATCCTTCCCATGATGTTCCAGAGTGCAAGAAGTAAGCAGGAGGAATGCCTGAGGCTTCCCCAGGGATGAAATTCCTCTTCTAGGCCCACTAATGAACAGGTAGATCAAGGCAACCTGGACATGCATTTATTTGTTCTATACAAAATATTGAAAGATCCAAATTTCAAGAAAAAAGGCCTACCGAGGTGAGGATGCCCCTACTGTCACCTGTAGAGGGGCAGCACTGAGCTGGCCAATATTTGTGGTGGTGCTGCTTGTCCTGGCTCAGGGGAAGCGTTCCACTAAGTCTGAAAGACTAAGACATCGCGGGGACTCTCCGCCACCGCCCGCGGCCTGCTCTGCCAGGCCTTCGCGTGCGCTGTGCTGGCGCTGCGCCTTCCATTGGCAGACCCGGAGAATCCTCTCTCCGCTGCCACATGGCCAGGCCAAAGCATCAGACACTACCACCATGCGGATTTTAAAACTACAGGGGAAATTGACCCACAGGAGCTACCATCGCTGCCGCACCCACCGCCGCCCCCAAGAATGGGAATCCACCGAAATCAGAGCTCACTACACACTGGGCTCATAGAGAGTGTGGCTTCAGAAATTAGCCTCTGCATCCACAGCAGCTCCACATCCGCAACAAAGAGGACACCATTGAGGGCGGACTCTCCCCATGCAGCCATCACAGCCCGCCCACAATCTTCCCAGCACACCCACCATGCTGGGAGGGAAATGGAGCGCGCTGGTGAGGAAATGGCATGGTGCCTTCCATTACCCACCCAGGCGAGCCCATCCTCCGATGCCACATGGCCAAGCCGAAGCTCTCACCACCACCGCCATGTGAACTTTAAAACTACCGTGGTAATTGAACCACAGGAGCGACCGTCAATATTGCACCTGGCACCGCCACCCGCCACTGCCGCCGAGAATAAAGGAAATCCACCAAGAACAGAGCTCACCACGCCTTGGGCTCAGGGAGTGGGCGACCTCAGAACTTAGCCTCCATGTCTGCAGCTGCTCCCCTCCCACACCGAACGAGACACCTTCGAAGGTGGTCCCCCCGCCTGCAACCATCTCAGCCCAACTGCAGCTGTCCCAGCCTGCCCGCCATGCTAGCAAGGAGCTAGCATGGTGCCTCCAATATGCGACCCCAACACCCTAGAGGGGCCGTGTGCCCCGGGTGAGCCGAGTGTCCCAGGGGGCCGAGTGCCCCGGGTGAGCCGAGTGTCCCAGGGGGCCGAGTGCTCCGGGTGAGCCGAGTGTCCCAGGGGGCCGTGTGCCCCGGGTAAGCCGTACCCCCCAAAGGGGAAGCTTGTCCCGGGTGAGCCGTGTGTCCCAGGGGGCCGAGTGCCCCAGGTGAGCCGAGTGTCCCAGGGGGCCATGTGCCCCGGGTGAGCCGAGTGTCCCATGGGGCCGAGTGCCCTGGGTGAGCCGAGTGTCCTAGGGGGCCGAGTGCCCCGGGTGAGCCGAGTGTCCCAGGGGGCCGAGTGCCCCGGGTGAGCCAAGTGTCCCAGGGTGCAGTGTGTCCCGGGCGAGCCGTGTGTCCCAGGGGAAGCAGTGGGACCCAGGGGAAGGGGCGGTGAAAACCAGAGGAGGAGCGGAGTCTATTCATATGGTCCTGAGATAGTCACCATAAAACAAGCAGACTGCCAAATGAGGAGCAGATTTTATTCATGGGGTCCTGAGATGGTCACCATAAAACAAGCAGATTGTCAAATGACAGCGGGGAGGGGAAGGAGACCTAGGGGGAGATAGGAGAACAACCGAGGGACTGGTATGCATGAACATAAGTACAACCGATAAACACAGAACTCTGGGGAGGGAGGGCATAAATGGGAGGTGGTGGTGGGCGGGGGGCAATGGTAAACTATGTACACAGAAAATACCTTAATAAAATAAAATTAAAAAAAAAAGAAAGATCCAAATTGTTAGCAAATTCTATGGTAGTTTTACAGCTGAGCAGCTAATGTTAATAATTTTCAAACTTAACACTTGAATGTGGAGCATGTGCACAGGAAGAAGAAATAACCTTGCACTTTCTAGGCACTGTAGTGTAAGGGAAAAACACAATGTCTTAAATCAAACTCTATTTGAAATTGGCACCAAAACATCCCCCACAATACAAACCACAAACTTTTATGCATTCAGATACAGTTTTATTATAAGGATATAGGACTAAACTATAGGGGTATGTTTTCCTGGGCCTGAATTGTGTTAATTATGAGAGCAGATGTTTCAGGGGACCTGTTATATTGAGCACTGATTACCAAGTGATGGTGCTATCTACATTTTCTTTAATAAATGCATTTTGTATTATTTATGATATGTGAGGCTTCTAAAGTGTGGGACCCAAGCAGGGATCCATCTTTCCCAAATGCTGTAGGTATTATTATTATTATTAAACCCATTTAACAGATAATAAAACTGGGACTTTAGTGTATCAGTCAGCATAAAGTTTAGGAAACAGAAACATCTCTAGAAAGTTCAAGCAAACCAAGATTCAATATACAAATTATGAGTTCACAAAATGATAGGAAGGCCCAGGGCATAGAGATAGAGAGCAGAACATTACAACAGAAAAGGAGAAATTACTGACAAATGAAGTTGGGCTTTGTCTTGGAGAGAGTGAGTATAAGTATATAGATCTGATGTACAGGAGATAAAAACACTTCTGTTCAATGGCTTCTTTTGATCAATAAAAAGAGTCAGCTGAGAAGACTTAGAAAAGTGAGGGAGGAGGTTTGAGAACAAAAAAAAAAATGTGAAGCATGTTCAAGAAAATGTATGTGATTGCCAGACAGTATTTCTGATTCAGTTTGTTATGTTATTTATAGGCTATCTGTGCTGGTGTGCTTTTTTATGACTTACCAAGTTACCTATGTGCTTTGCAGGTTCATAGTCTAAAGTTGAGATAAAAGGCCCTAGTAATATTGCTTTGTTAAACTTAGTACTTGTGTCCACCCTTTATATGGCACACATACAGCTCAGCCCTGGTCCAAAGTCCATCAGAGAATACATCTCAGTCTCATTAAGTTCCTTTCCTTTTAGCAACTCTTTACTTCCTTCTTTTAACCCACACCACCTCCAGCTTTCAGCCCTGAACTCCTGAGGAAAAAGTCCCTAACCAGAGCTACCACAGATCAACAGAGACCCAGTCCCTGCCTATAGATAGAATCAGTCTCAAAGTTGGAGGAGGAGGCAGTTTGAAAAAAGGACCACATTAGTGTTCTGTGAAAGGTTCTATTGCAGAGAAGGTGTGGATGAAGAGAGCTGTGCTTTTATTTTATTTTATTTTATTTTATTTTATTTTATTTTATTTTATGGGTTTTTGTTTTTCTTAGAGAGAGAGAGATGGAGGGAGAGATTAAAACATTGGTGAGAGAGAAACATTGATCTGCTGCCTTCTGCACACCCCCAACCAGGAATTAAGCCTGAAACCTGGCATCTGGCCTGACAGGGAATTGAACCAGAGACCTCTTGATGCATAGATCAGTGCTCAACCAATAAGGCATACCAGTTGGGAATGAGCTATGCTTCTGATAGGAAAGTGGGAAGAAAAAAGTAAAAGGAGGGGGAAATGGGTAGAACTGTAGAGGTGAGAGTAAAATAATTATGGTAACTAATAGACCTGTTTACAGGATTCTGAGCTGGGAAATCTCTTCCTGGATGTTTGCATTTTATTACCTACCTGGTAATGCCCATATCAATGGTCTTCAAAATAGAATGCACATACAACCTGAGAGTGTAAAAAGACTCTTCACGATCCTCAGATAGGAGTAGTGCCAATGAGATTAATGTCCATACCCTCAAACCCCACATGAGCTCCTTCTTGAAATGGGTTGAAAAGGCTTATTTCCCATTACATATCTCACAGTTGTTTTTCTTTTACTTTAAAAACAAGTGATTGCCCAACCAGCATGATTCAGTGGTTGAGCATCAACATATGAACCAGGAGTTCATGGTTCAACTCCCCATGCATGGCACATGCCCAAATTATGAATGGATCACCAGTGTGGGGAATGTAGAGGACAGACAATCAATGATTCTCTCTCATCATTGATGTTTCTGTCTCTTTCTCCCTCTCCCTCCCTCTCTGAAATAAAATATATTTTCAAAATAAAATAAGGAATAACCTTTTCTTCCTCTCCCATTCCTTTTTTCTCTTTCTGTCCTGTCCCTTCCCTTCCTGAACAGCCCAGTCCTAAGCTATTTAGGGAAGCAGAGTAAAATTGACATCTGTGTTGGCAGTCAGATGAGACAGAGTGTATAAAGGAAACTGAGGTGACCCAGAGCAAAGGATCAAAACCTAAGCAATGAAGAGATACCAACCCATGCAGGCAGCCCGATGTAAGTGAGGTGAAAGTCCAAAGAAGGAGGGAGTTCTCTGATGACTGTCAGAGCCAGAGCACAGTGAAGAACAGTGTGGAACATGCCAGAGCACAAACAAGGTAAGCGGGCATCTATGTGGCGGGAATGCTTAGCAAAGGGCTGGAGAGGACATTCCTGTAGGATAAAGGGTAGAAACAGGGGAGGGTTTATAAAAAATTAAACATATTAAGTATCAACAGCCAAGACTCTCACTTTCAGAGACGAAATTATACATACTGAAGGGTGGGAGATACTAAAATTAAATCACTAGCTAGTGATTTCAATGTAGCCTGAGGAAGTTGCCACGGTGGATCAAGTGAATCTTCTTAAGGATTTTATCAAGAACATCAGACTGATACAGCAAAGTATGATTAACAGCTGGAAAAGTACTCTAAATCCCTGCTCTTAGATAGTCAGACCCCTAATTAGGGCTAGTGTGCTGCTGCTTGAGAGTTGCCTGAGAGAACCCCTAACTGCCACATCATCCTTCAGGTCCTTGAGACCTTATAGAGCAAGAAGTCTTATTTCTGCTTTCCTTTTAAAAAAAACCAAACATTTCCTTTGCATTTCACCAAAAACACATCATGTGTTGTGTGGAAGAAGCACAAAGAAACTATTGGAGAAATTGAATTGGACATTTTAATTTTGCAGGGCACATGCCTGGGTTGTGGGCTTGATCCCTGGGGAAGGGCTGGGGGAGCGGGCATGCAAGAGGCAGTCAATGAATGATTCTGTCTCACAATCAATGTTTCTATCTGTTTCTCACTTTTCTAAAATCAAGTTTTTTTATCTTAAAAAGAAAGAAATTGAAGGGATCATCATTGATAATTATAATTGCACAGTGATAATTATCTATAGTCATTTCAAATATATAATCTTACCTAATAATACAGAAACATGTAAAATTGACTGTACCTCTGCTATGCCCACAGCCAACCAGAGTGAGTATGCAAATAAACCCAACAAAGATGGTGGTTAATTTGCATACATACCTGGGTCCCTGGAACCTCCCCAGCACCCAGGTCTCTCCCAGCGGGCCATTAGAGGAGTTGGGGAAGGGGCTCCTTCCCAATCCTAAAGCCTGGGTTAGAGGATTTAGGCTTGGGAAGGAGCCAAGCCTGCAATCGGAGGGTTGGGGGTTTGCCCCCTTCCCAAGCTTAAAGCCTGGGGCAGAGGCTTTAGGCTTGGAAAGGGGCCGAATCTATGATCAGAGGGGCCAGAGGAAGGGAGGGGAGTGCCTCTTCCCAAGCATAAAGCCTGGGCAGAGGCTTTAGGCTAAGGAAGGGGCCAAACCTGGGATCAGAGAGAAGGGGGGAAAAATCAATGGAAACATATCATCAGGTGAGGAGAAAAGGAAAAATAAAGAGAGGTCATATCCTATGAAAAACACATCTTAAAAATGCCTAAAGAAAGTTGTCATTTTTTTATGGTGAAGAGACTGAAGTCCATGTTGAAAATACTTTGGCGGCTGCATAGGCAGGAAGATGGGGCTGGCACCTTCCCCTAATCAACCCAGTCGCCTCCAGCAAAGGAGGCGGGACATCCCCTGAGGGCTCCCAGTAAGTGAGAGAGAGCAGGCTGGGCTGAGGGACCCCTCCCCAGTGCACGAATTTTGTGCATCAGGCCCCTAGTCAGAAATAAAAAAGCTACACTTATTTGAGCAACTTCAAAAATTATAAAAATTTTAAATTTTAGGTGTATTCCTTCTAAAGATATATTTAATTTATTTCTTTAAATTATTATTACAATTTTCCTTATATAATTGTATAATAAAGAGAAAATGTCATTTTTTCCCCCATGAATCCCATATAGCTAATCCTCTTGCAGTTTACTACAGTGTGCCCAAAAAATAACAGCATGTTCTCTGGATGCCATGATATTTAAAAGGTTGAGAAGTGCTGCCAAGTCCATGGAGAGGTAATATATGCTCCATCTCTGCAGTTACTCCCATGGTCCTTAAGACCCTGCACAGTTATATAGCACGTGCCTCTACCAGCTCAGGATCCATTCCCCCACATATAAAGTGTATTTCTCCTCTGCCTAGAGAGAGCATGGTCTTTGGAATGTCTTCCCGCCCCCCCCCCCCCTATGCTTTGCACCAACCCTTCCTAGACACTCTCTGAGCAGCAAGATCTCTGATCCCTGGGCCCTGGGCAGCAAACTTCACAGACATGGTCACCAAATTCCAAATTGTAGTCGTTGTTGAGGTGTTACAGCCTCTGCATTACTTCCACTACTATTTTACTTCTTTTTTAAAAGGGCACCGGAAGCCTTACGTGGCCAGGCGGGGGGAAGGAATGATGCTGGAAAGTACAGAAGCCACCTGCTTTTTCTGTTGGTCTAAGGCAGAGGGGCCTCTAAGCTCCTGGTTCCTCTAAATCCAGGTCCTTTATCCGGAATCACCAGACATTATGTACAGAAGATATACATGTGGGGTGAGTCATTAGCTTGTAGAAAATAGCATGAACCATGACATTACAAGTAATCTCATAGGGAGAACATATAAAGTGAGATTTTTTTTAAAAAAAAGTATCCAGGAAAGTGCCCTGGGGGAGGAGCAGTTAAGCTGTGGGGTGAGGACGAGAAGCCAGCGAAGGAGGCTGAGTGGGAGCAGACGGAAATACATAAGGAACAGAAAGACTGGAAGTGTGAGTGCCCTGAGTAGTCCTGAAAACCAAGGGCCACAAAATTTGCAGTAAAAGGAGCAAGAATCTTCTTACTCTGCCCCTCACCACAGTCCCATAGATAAGATGTGCCCAATACCTGCCTAGGAGTGAGATTTCTTCATTCCCTCCCCTCTGTGCCCCTTGACTTAAGTCTCAGAGTTCTCTTTTTATCTCTCCCCTCATTATAGTGTTTGCCTCCTTTTCCAATGAGTCATCAGCAAAATGCTTTGGGATCATCCTGTATCAGTCACTTGGGGAGGCAGCGAGTCTCTCCAATTTATCATGGCAGCCTCATCTCACTCTACCTCCGCCTCCAGATGCTCATATTGGTTGCAGGTAGGAATCCTTATATGAGTCTCTGATTCTCTGTTATTTAAGAGAAAGGAAAAGAGAGGGGAACTGAAAGAAAAGTTTAACAAAAACACAAATGTTATTAGATCCTGGCAAAAAGTAGAGGTTAACTTTATGCACTTACTAAGTGCCAGCCAATGTACTAGGCATTTCATTCATGTTTCCTGGTCTAGGCATGCTGCTGCTGCCGCTGCTGCTGCTGCTGGTGGTAGTGGTGGTGGTGGTGGTGGTGGTGGTGGTGGTGGTGTGTGTGTGTGTGTAAAACTGAGTAGAAATGTGCATGCAGTGGGGCAAAGACTGAAAGACAATAAAGGAGCTCCAGATAGCAATTTTAAAAGCATACATTCTTAACAGTCTCAAGATAACATGGAATAAAAACAACTCGCTTGTATGCCTTTATTTCTCATCTTATGCTCATGGCAATATGAATGATTCTCAAAATAATTACTACTGAGCTTCTTCAGATTCTTCCTCAACATAATCCATCCAACTATCCATCCAGAACCACCAGAACTCCTGTGTGGGTCCTCCATCTTACCGACAAGATAAGAACCTGACCCGAAGGAGCTAGCCTGTCTAGTCTCCATCTCTTGCAGTCACATTCCTCAGGTCCCTCACCACAGGGTGAGTTAAGTGAGGAGACTAGGGCCCAAATTTTAAATTGTTACTTACTCTCAGGATCTTGCCAACTATGTACCTGCACTCTGAAAGTGAGTGTGTCCTCAAAATTTGTGCCCTATGTCCTTTGCTTGCCTCAGCATAGGCAGGGTTAAACCTCCAACACTCAACATTTCCAGTTCTCTCTAGCTCTGTGTGAATGTTTAGGTCAGAAAAGATCCAGCAACTATTTCAGACATTGGTCTCAGGACTTGGTTAGGATGGAAACAACCAATAATGTAGTCAACACCACCTCATCTGCCCAAATCCCCTGCCCCGCAACCAACCCTGACTCCATCTCTGTTCTTTTTTCAGGAGCATTCCAAGTCCAAGGGCCCCATGAGCCCTTGGTGGCCATGCTGGGTGGTGAAGCTGAGCTGCCCTGCTTCCTCTTGCCTCCTCAAAATGTTAAAAATATGGAAATAAGATGGACCAGATCCCTACCCTCCCAAGTGGTGCACCTGTATGAGCACGGGAGGGACAAGCCTGAGGAAACCATGGAGAAGTATTTAGGGAGGACAGAGCTTGTGAAAAATGTCATGCATAAGGGAATAGTGGTTCTGAGAATCCTCAATGTCCAACCCTCTGACAATGGGCAGTATCGCTGTTCATTCAAAAATGGCTCATTCTACAGTGACACAGTGATTGAGCTCAAAGTGGCAGGTAATGGCCCACATTTATCCCCCTAACACTTCACAGGGATGAGTTTATTCTGGGATGGGCATTGATCCAGTTTTCCTGGGAAATATAAAAAAGTCATAGGAGAAAGGGAGATGGCCATCACATCAAATCATCCCATTATACCATATATCACTGCTGGGGACTAAATAAAAAAAAAAAGAGACTCACAGTGGGAATCAGGAAATAGGCAGGGCCATTTGTGTTGCATTGTGAGGGACTCCCTTCTCACCCAGGATTCTAGGTCTCATCCTTTGTTGCCAAGACTGCAGTGCCTCACTTTCCTCCTCTTCACATTAAGGTCTAGTCAGCAGCACAAACTCTGCATAAGAAGGGGAGGGATATATGTACAGGAAAATGAGCTTAAGACCTGACTTCTATCTCTTCTTCTTCCTAGCTCTCTGCTCACATCCTCAGTTACTAGTGGAAGTCACTGAATCCCAACAACTCCGATTAGAATGCAAGTCAGAAGGTTGTTTCCCTCAGCCAAAGGTCCAGTGGATGGACTCTGAGGGAAGAGAAATTGCAGCTGAGTCTGAGACTCACACCCAGGACAAAGGTGGCTTGTTCCATGTAACAACATCACTGCTCCTCAGAGAAACTTCTCAGAAGAATCTGACATGTTCTGTCTGGAACCCAGTACTGAATCAAAAAAAGGAAGAACAATTATGCATATCAGGTCAGTTTTTACTCCCTCCTCACTGTGCCCTCACAAAGTAGGTTTGAAGCTCACACCCATGGCAGTGGCAGCTCTAAGCATATAAACATGTTTCTGGTATTTTCATCTCACTCACACCATTCTCCCTGCAAGGAGCCAAATTCCCTTCTATTTTTCTACCTTCTCCCATCCCTTTCTGACCAAAGGTTCCAGTCCATGAACAGGGCCTTCTTCTTCAATCCATTCAGGCTGGAATAACAAAATACTACAGATGTATGACTTATAAATGACAAAAGTTTATTTCTCACTGTTCTGGAGGCTTGAAGTTCAAGATCAGGGTATCAGCATAGTCAGGTTCTAGTAAAAGCCCTCTTCCAGGTTGTGACAGCCAACCCCTTTGTGTGTCTTCACATGGTAAGAAGTCACAGGGAGCTCAAGGATATAGGGGTGGAACTTTTTATAAGGACACAACTCTCATTCATGAGCTTAGGACTTCACATTGGGCAGTGGAGTTTCAAAACACAAATTTTGAGGGGACATAAACATCCAAACCATAGCTCTCTTCAACAAAAACCACTTTCATGTTTTTCCTACTAGTACCCCCAAAAGCCAGTCTCTCCTGTGTCTCATTTACAATGTTTCTCCTCAGCCCCCTCCCATCCCACACTAGATTCTTTCTCTACCTAGATGACCTGTTGCAAAAAATTCTATAAACCTAATCCCAGATCAGCTTCCAGTCGACATGCAGTTATGATTTTGATATTATAGCTTGCTGTATATGTATTTCACTTCCTTCCTGATTTCTGCCAGGTCCTGTTGTCTTGCCACTGTTTTCTTAAATTTTAGTATGTTTGCATTGTGGTATTAATTCATAGCCATTATAGCTTAATAGTTTTTAAATTTATGATAAAATGTTTGACTATAGTATTTATCTGTTCTGTGGAAGCATTTTTCTAGTAAATTTTTATTTATTTATTTTATTTTTAAAATATATTTTATTGATTTTTGTAAAGAGAGGAAGGGAAAGGGATAGAGAGTAAGAAACTTCGATCAGCTGCCTCCTGCACACCTCCTACTGGGGATGTGCCTGCAACCAAGGTACATGCCCTTGACCGGAATTGAACCTGGGACCTTTCAGTCTGCAGGCCGACGCTCTATCCACTGAGCCAAACCGGTTAAGGCTCTAGTAAATTTTTATTATCTTTCTTCTCCTTTTTTGATGTATAATACTTGTATTGTTGCCATGCTGAAGTGGCCATAATATCCTTACTGACTTACTCATTATCACATGCATTAAATTTTCCTGGGCCAGCTATTTCCACAAGTTTCTTGTGAGTCAGGGAGGCTAGTTTAGCTTACAGAAGAGCTGATTCTCACATCAACTGCTGCCACAGAGACAAGCTTTTTCCTTCCTGTGTGAACATCCCATGCCTTATGCCTCTAAACAAAAGTAGGTCTAGGATGCACACCTCAGTTGCTGAACCATTTGTTAGAAACAAGCATGTAGCTTTTGATCTTCAATGCATGCCCCTCATACTGAGTAAGGAAATTTTTGTTAGTGCTTCCTGCTATTTCCAGTGCATGATCTTCTCACCATTCTCCACACCTGTCTTCACTTTCTCCCACATGACTTCTGTGGATCATCGCTTATTTTAGCAGCTTTTGCACCTATTTCAAGTATGGGGTATTTTTTTTTTTGTGTGTGTGTGTGTGTGTGTTTTTATGCTGGTGTTTTATTTCCAAGCAAAAAAGAGTAACACACTGACTTAGGCAGCCATAGTCATGTTGGATTTCTAAAGTTTTTGAGTTTAAATCAGATGTGGACAATTCTATATTATAACACATCCATTAATGGTCATGAGAGCAAATGGGGAAAAAAGTGGAGCCAAAGTGAAGACTTACGTCATTTGCTCTCTTTCTAACTCTCTCTTTTTCTCTCACTGAGCACTGGCTTCAACCTATTCCTCGAAGGCAAGTAGTTTGTCTTCCATTGGGCCTTTCCCTAACTCTACTAACTGGAACAACCTATTCTGGCTTTCTTATTCTTTTTTATTTTTAATCTTTATTGTTGAAATTATTATATATGTCCCTTTGTGTGTGTTTTTTCCATTAACCTCGTGTAGACTCCCTACCCCTTGACACCAGTCCCACCTCCACCCTGGTCCTCAGCCTTCACTACATGATTGTATATGTCCATGGGCTATGCATATATATGTATACAAGTTTTTTGGTCCATCTCTTCCCACCCACCCACTCACTCATTCCTTCCCTCTAAAATTTGACAATATGTTCCATATTTCTATATCTTTGGATCTATTTTGTTCAGCAGTTTAGTTTGTTCATTAGAATCCACATATGAGTGAAAACATGTGATACTTGTCTTTCTCCAACTGGCTTATTTTGCTTAGGATAATACTATGCTGGTTCATGCATGCTGTCTCAAAGGGTAAGAGACCCTTATTTTTTACTGTTGCATAGTATTCCATCTATTGATGGGCACTTGGGCTATTTCAAGATTTTAGCTATTGTAAATAGCGCTGCTATAAACATAGGGGTGCATATGTTCATTCTGATTGATGTTTTAGGCTTCTAACAATATATTCCTAGAACTGGGATCACTGGGTCAAATGGAAGCTCCATATTTAAGTTTTTGAGGAGACTCCACACTGATTTCCATAGTGGTTGTACCAGTCTGCATTCCCACCAGCAGTGTATTAAGGCTCCTCTTTCTCCACATCCTCAACAACACTTATTGTTTATTTATTTATAGTAGCCATCCTGACAGGTGTAAAGTAATACTTCATTGTTTTAATTTGCATCTCCCTGATGACTGGTGACAAGCATTTTTCCATATGTCTCTTGGTCATTTGTATGTCTGCTTTGGAAAAGTATGTATTTAGGTCTTTTACCCATTTTTTGTAATGGGTTGTTTTACTTTTGTTGATTTGTATGAGTACTTTATGTTTTTTTCTATATTAATCCCTTATCAGATGTATCATTGGGAAATACGTTTTCCCATACAGTCACTTCCCTTTTCATGTTGATTCTGTTTTCTTTTGCTGTGCATAAGCTTTTTATTTTGGTGTAGTCACATTTGTTTATTTTTTCCTTTGATTCTCTTGTGCTGGGCATTATACCAGTTAAAATTTTGCTATGTTAGACATCTGATATTTTTCTACCTATGTTTTCTTCAATGATTTCTATGGTTTCACAATTTACATTTAAATATTTTATCCATTTTCAGTTTATTCTTGTGTATGATGTAAGTTGTGCTCTAGTTTCATTTTTCACATGTAACTCTAGTTTCATTTTTCACATGTAACTGTCGAATTATCCCAATACCATTTATTGAAGAGGCTATCTTTACTTCATTGTATGCTTTTTCCTCCTTTATCAAAGATTAATTGAGGATAATGTCATTGGTCAGTTTCTCAGCTCTCTGTCCAGTTCCATTCATCTATATTTCTGTTCTTGTGCCAGTACCAAGCTATTTTGATTACAGTGATTTTATAGTATAACCTGATATCTGGTATTGTGATCCCTCCAACTTTGTTCTTCTTTCCCATAATTGCTGTGGCTGTTTGGGGTCTTTTCTGTTCCATATAAATTTTTGGAGTGTTTGCTCTAGATTGGTATTCTTTATAGAATTTATTTGCAATTTTAGAGGGAGACATGGTGGGGTTGTACCAAAATCCTGCTATATTCCTAAATCTAGTCTCCCTCTTCTCCATCCATACACTCTCTTCACTGCTTAACCCCTTCCTCTTTGAATTGCTGTGTCCTACACCACTTACACACACACACACACACACACACACACACACACACACACACACAATTATTTACTTATACTATAAAGAAAACTTTACTTTAATTCCTACTTCCAAATTTGCCTGTTCATACCAATCTAAACCTCATCTGAACAAGGAGCCTTATATCTAGGAAATATAATCCTTAGAAAGAGATTAAAATAAAGGGGCAATGAAAATAATGTTACCTGCCAGTACAATATCCTCATATATTCCAAACAGAAAGTCAGAGAAAACTGACAGGTAGACAAGGGAACAATACTTGTTTAAAGCAATTTCTCCATCCAAACCAGATTAGCTGAGCACCAAACACTCACTAAACTCAAGTTCTCAATCTCCTAGCCCAAAACTAATTTCAAAGAGGATAGTAACTTAGATGAACTTTACGAACTAGAGAGAGGGAAAATTATATAAGTCTTCACTTTGACTCCACTTTTCTCTATTTGCTCTCATGGCCATTTCAGGATTTGTCATCAATGATAGAATTGTCCCACATCTGACTTAAATTCAAACTCATATTTCCAATATGTATGGTTGCATTAGTCAGAGTGCTCTCCATATTGCACCATATTTCTATGTGGTAGTTTCTCAATTATTCTCTCTGTTTTTCATCTAGATAACTACTACTTACTCTCTACTCTTGGATGAAATATTATTTCCTCAGAGTCTTTTTAAAAAATATTTATTTTATTGATTTTTTTACAGAGAGGAATGGTGAGAGATAGAGAGTTAGAACATCGATGAGAGAGAATCATCGATCAGCTTCCTCTTGCACACCCCCTACTAGGGATGTGCCTGCAACCAATGTACATGCCCTTGATCGGAATTGAACCCGGGACCTTTCAGTCCGTAGACTGATGCCCTATCCACTGAGCCAAACTGGTTTCAGCTTCCTAAGAGTCTTAATTTTACTGCCTCTCTGGCTGAATTATGTTCCAGCATTTTTTTAATCATAACCTGTTGTTTTCATAATATTGGTACTGAAACAAATGCAATTATAAATATAATTCATTGTGCATTTTTTTTATTGTCAATGTCAGAAAGTTTCCTGAAGATGGGAGGCATGATTTTTTTTAATCACTCTAACCCACTGCCTAATATAGTAGAGGGAACAGAGAAAGCATTCCATAAACATTTGTTGTTAAAGGGTTCAATAAAGAGAAAGACAAGAGTTTTGAATGTCTTGTCCATGTGGACTCTGAAGTCACTAAGGATAATGACAGACCTTGGCCTGAAAGGTGGCATGAAAGACAGGGCCTGGTGCCTTCAAGGAATGGGGAGAGTGAACATGAGAGCAGGCAGAGGTAGTGCTATGAAATAAAGCTGAAAGAATAATAATTTTGTAAGATTCAGGTTTAAGTTGTGATATAGAGTATTCACCCCCATTCATCCTCTACTTTGAATCAATTTCTCACTCTTCCAAGTACCCTGAACCCAAACTTTTCCATGAGCCCTCTAAAAATTTATTTCATTGAAAATTACTAGCCGAAACCGGTTTGGCTCAGTGGTAGAGCGTCGGTCTGGGGACTGAAAGGTCCTGGGTTAAATTCTGGTCAAGGGCATGTACATTGGCTGCGGGCACATCCCCGGTAGGGGGTGTGCAAGAGGCAGCTGGTCGATGTTTCTCTCTCATTGACATTTCTAGCTCTCTATCTCTCTCCCTTCCTCTCTGTAAAATATCAATAAAAAATATTTTTAAAAAATTACTCTCAAAACATCATCCATCTCTTTCCTCAAATGCCATCTACCTTCTTGCCTTACCTAAAACCTAAATTTCCCTAAGATTTCCTGGCATTGTATTCAATTCCCAGGGCCAATTTCAGCCCTGTCTCCATTTCTAATCATGTAAGTACTTCATGTTTTTTGTTTTTGTCACAAACCTATTGCTCCTTTTAATTTACTTATAATTGAATGGAGGTTTGAACTTACTAATGAGCCATACTTTAAAAGGGAAATAGAGATAGATGGAGGATCCACAGTGTATTCCTCTTAGCGGGGGGGGGGAATGATTGGGGATTCACTGAGCATGAAGTGAATGTGGGAACAATTCTCTCCAGGGAAACTAATAGTGGGACATCTGTATTTCAGTTGCTGAGCCCAACAGTACGACAACCATCATAATGGGTATAGCTTTGGCAATTCTGACACTGCTGACTTCCTTCACCACTGGGTATTTTTTGATCAACTATCTCAAAAACGGGCACAAAACCAGGTAAAGATATTCTTTTTTTTTTTTCAGTATACAATCATTCCTTCTCAGAGGTATCCATCCCTCACCTTTCTGCTTAGGAACAAGATCAAAATCAGCAAAGGCTCTCCTCAGAGGAAGTCACATCAATGAGATTCTAATACCTTAACCATAAAATCCTATATAATAAAAGGATAACATGCAAATTGTGTCCTCCACCAGGAGTTCGACCACAGTTCAACTAGGGGGTGGGGCCAACCAGCCAACCACCCAACCAGGCCCCCACAGTCCAATTGGCCAACCTCCCATGTCCTCTCCCCCAGGCTGGCTGGGCTCAGCCCTATCAGCCCCAATCAGGGTGGGCCGGCCCTACTCTGCCCATGCACAAATTTGTGCACCAGGCCTCTAGTATGGAAAATAATATGTTACTTATAAAATTTCTGGTGGATTAAAGGAAACAATTTTAATACAGAATCTTTGTCTAGTACCAACACAAAGGCATTCATTGAAAGGCTATTACTATCCTTGTTATTGTTATTATTAATATTGTGGGAGAAGCAGGAAGATAGAAAAGGATAGGAAACTAATGGAGGGACCAAATATTCATGATACACTAAGTATTCATGAGGCATATGAAGCACTCATTTATGAGGTCTTAAATTGATCATCTATAGGTAATACTCATTTTGGCATTATTCATCTTTTTTCCAAGAAATAAGAGTAAAATCTATAGGTGTTTATTAGAACAACAAAGAGCTACAACTGCGAGTATGGGTATTGCCCTCAGGTAACACATTACTGAGCCTCCTTGTTCAACATTCTTTAGTCTTTTAAACCATACAATCAGCAATGAGGATTCATGAGGCAGGGTAAAACAGGACCTATGAACACTGCTCAGAACAGAATTTGCATAGTGTGCTTGCAAACCTTCCTAGTGTGTTGGTGTAAATCATCTCTTTCCCTTGACTTTTTGCTATATCTTAAATTGATTGGATAAACTCTGTATTTTGAGCTTCTTAATTTGGCATAGTTGTTTAAAACATTTTCTTATTTTCGTTTAGTTTCTGAAGGTTCTGTAGTAATGTCCTATGTATGTTTTATCTTTCTTTCCTGATTAATCCAACTAGAAATTTATCAATTTTATTAATATTTTCAAAGAACTATCTTTTTATTTCATTGAATTTTTATTTTTTTGCCAAAAATCTTTCCTGACTTTGGTTTTTAATTTAATTGTATCTTTACTTCTTTGTGTTTAATTTGCTCTTCTTTTTCCCCCCTAATATATTTTATTGATTTTTCTATAGAGAGGAAGAGAGAGGGATAGAGAGTTAGAAACATTGATGAGAGAGAATCATCGATCAGCTGCCCCCTGTACACCCCTTACTGGGGATGTGCCTGCAACCAAGGTACATGCCCTTGACCGGAATCGAATCCAGGAACCTTTCAGTCCACAGGTCGATGCTCTATCCACTAAGCCAAACCGACCTCAGCTAATTTGCTCTTCTTTTGCTAGTTTGTTGAGGTAGAAGCTTCACAAGTGGTTGTTGTTTTTTTACTTTTTCCTTTCCTAATATAAGCATTTAAACATTTTGATACTATAAATTTCTCTCCAGAAGGGTATTATGCTAAGTGATAACTCAGACACAGAAAGACAAAGCCCATATGATTTCTTATATATGTGGAATCTAAATGAACAAACAAAACAAAAACAGACTCGAATTTATTAAAGAAAATGAGAGCCAAATAGGCAAACCTATTCTTCACCTCACCCCTGGGCCAGACTAGAAATACAACTAAATTGGAGAACATTCACTTGGAATTACCAACTGAGGTCCAGCTGAGGGGAATGCTTATATCAAGAAACGACAGAAAATACCTAGAGACTAGTAGAAAGGGCAAGGTCATGAGAGGAGCTGACCCAGCAGGCTGGAAGGCCAAGAGGGAGGTGATAACTCCCCACTATGGGGAAGTCTGTTCCCTAAGACTTTTAGAGGCCCTGAACCCAGGCTGACCTCCACAGCTCCCAAGCACCAGAGCAGAGGCCAACAGTCCCCCGTAGCATCCAACAGTGAAAGAGAAAGTGGCAGTTACAGTTTTTTAAAATCTCTAAACACAGGAGTTTTATTTGCTACTACCTACCTGAGGCTTTGGTGCAGGAAGGGAGATACGGGCTTAAGGTGCCTGGGGTGAGGCTGCGATAGGAAGCATGTGGGGAGACTTGGCAGAATAGCAGCCAAGAGCATTTGGCCATAGGACCCCAAAACGAAATGGCCATTTTTCTTGAAAGGAGCTTATAGGTTTGAACAGTCTCAAGGAGCCCTCAGTGACTAGTTTGGGGAGGGGCCATCCACCCCAATATCTTGGGAACCAGATTGATTATAGCTTTTTCTTTCATTTATTTAATGACTGCTCTGAGGTTTACAATATGCATCTCTAACTTGTCCCATTCTACCTTGAAACAATATATTTATACTTTATGACTAGCATAAGAATGTTACAATGAGATGCTTGAATTCCTCTGTTCTTTGTGCTATTTTGTCGTACATTTTACTTATATATGTTACATACTGGAATATCATTATTATGTTTCCTTTAAAGAGCCAATTATCTTTTAAAGACATTAAAGATAAGGAAAAAAGTAACTTTTTAAAATGTGTCCACATTGTCATTTCCAGTACTCTATTCTTTCCATGGATCAGGGGTGGGGAACCTTTTTGTTGCCAAGGACCATTTGGATATTTATAACATCCTTTAAGAGCTATACAAATTTCTCAACTTAAAAAAAAGCCATTTCATAATTCATCCATAATGCCTTGGCATGACTAAATCAAATGAGTTTGCCAATCTTATATGGCCTGTGGGCCAGAGGTTCCCTACCCTGGTAGATCCACATTTCCATCTGGTATTATTGGCCTTCTTCCTGAAAAAAAAAACTTTAACTCTTCTTTGTTGTATGCCTATGCTGGTAACAAATTCTCTTGGCTTTTGTTTGTCAAAAACCTTTTTCTCCCCACTTTCTGTTATTTTTAAGGCTATTTCTTCTAGATATACAGCAAGTCTAGAGTAGGCTTTAGTGTCAATGCTAGTTTAGCCCTATTCCTGTCATAATCATTCAGGGCTCTCTACTAAAAAGCAAGGTATCTGCACTCTGAGTAATTGGAACTCTAATGTGTTTCAGTTCTGTGTGAGCTCTGATGATTGGCCAGCATATAGCTCCCATCAGTACTGTGCCTCACTTCACATACAGCATAGTAGTCAGCATCCAATTCAACAGAATCCTTATGTAGCGTCTGGATCTCTCTCTCTCTACCTTCCTCTTCTCTGGTATTCAGCTTCAAAAGATTCTATTTCAGCTCCCCAGGAACTCTGAATTCTGTCTCTTCATCTCTTCATCTTATTAAGGTAGCTCTGCCCATGGCATTCTCCTCTCTGCTCTGCAGGCTAGAAATAGTCTCAACATACCCTGTTTCCCCGAAAATAAGACAGTGTCTTATATTAATTTTTGTTCCCAAAGATGCGCTAGGTCTTATTTTCAGGGGATGTCTTATTTTTCCATGAGGAAGAATACAGTACATATTTATTGTTCAATGAAAATAAAGGAAATTTATTACCTGTATACGGTACAGTAGTACAGTAGTTGTCAACACAAACCAGACAAACTGTGAATCCTACAGTATCAAGAATTTACTCATTTATTCAATGACAATCATGTCATCATCTTCTGGAACATCATCATAACAATCCAATTCCTGAATTTCCTGGTGAATTTCTTGTGACTCCATTTCTTTCAGAATCAGTGGACCAAATCTCTCATGTTTAGCAATAGCATTGTCTTTAAATGAGTACTTCTTGTCAAGGTAGCCTGCTCACAGTGCATTTACACTGCAACTGTCAGTGATTTTCTCCCATGAATTCTTCACCCAAATCACAACTTCTTGCAGTTTAGGTTTCACAAAGTTTCCACGCTGATTTCTCTCCATTCTATTTTCAATGTAGTCATTAATTTCCATGCGCAAATTGTCTTTGAATGGCTTGTTTATTGCGATATCAAGAGTCTGGAGATAGGCCGTCATTCCTACGGGAATCATTATCTGATTTATTTTTCTTTAGCGCGGTGAGTGCTGGCTGCATCCCAGACTAGCAGACCTCTTTGGCTCCCTCGCATAACAAGCAGCAGCATTAAACACACCCACTTCCTTATAACTGCTTGTGTGGCTCAGGCCTTTTCAGTTTCAAGAATAAAAACACCCAAAACACGTTCAATCTTTTCCTTCTTGCCCTTAGAAATGATTAAAGGTGGGATTTTATTTTTTTATATTTTTTTAATATCTCATATTTATTGCATAATTAAGTTACCCAACCCAGTTAGGAAAGAATATCAGAATATGACACTTCACCTAATTACATTTCATAGATTCTTCTGTCCTTTTCCCTTATTGTGGTCATAATTCTCTATATATTACATTAATTATCATCATAAACTGAAACTGGATTTAAAAAAATCTAGTGAATAAGTATCCATATTTGTAATGCTAAGAGACAAGGTATCTGATACTAATACCCATTGCTTTCCAAATTAAAAATTATCAAAATAGCATGATGACCACTGAACTGAATTTAGTATTCTAAGGGCAGAATACAATGACAAGAGTGGAGAAATGGAGAACTCTGTATTACTTTTGAGTACATCCACAACAGTAGGCTCAGAATTACATAAGGAAATAAATCAATATTTCCTTCCCCTCCTTGCTCTGCCTCAGTGGACACATCAGTAAAGTCCAAACTTCTTTTTCTATGATTCCATTTCTTAGAGCCATCCAGTACTGTTTTGAATAGGTGTGGTGTAAAAGGACATCCCTGTCTTGTTCCTGTTCTTAGGGGAAATGCTTTTAGTTTTTGCCCATTGGGTATGAGGTTAATTGTAGATTTGTCATATATTGCCTTCATCATGTTGAGAAATACTCTCTATTCCCAGTTTGCTGAGAGTTTTTATAAAAAGTGGGCGCACTGCGGTGAAAACTCACCCGATCTCCACAAAGTATGATTTTTCACCCTGGGGTAGAGCACTCCTTTTAATCCAAGCGTTCGCGCTGATTGTGGTCGGCGTTTAAGGGTGGACAGCTACTTGGTGGTCTTTACAGCCTGGCTATTCTGTCCTCTAATCAAAATCTCTTCCCGTCAAGATGGCGAGATTTCCCCGTCTTCGCCCTTAGGTTGCTCCGGGAGAGGATCGGGGTGTGGGTGCCCAACTGTCAGGGACACCCTGATCAGGCGCCCCCCAGTTTCTCCAGGTGTTCACCTTTCTCCTGGCTTGTTGACAGGCACTCCCAGCGAGACCCTCGGGCGCTCTCTCCTTCCTCCTCGGGACCCGGGTCAGAACTTGCCTACCTATTCTTCCGCCATTTTTCTCTCATAAAGGTGGGATTTTAGTGCCATCCAGACAAATTGCCAAAATACAGGAAACATGTGCACTTTCGTAAGCAGTCGAGGGAATGTACACTAAGGAGGCACCCCGCTGTTCAATTGCTGTTTGAGATGATTGGCCCATAAACACTGCAGTTTCATCCATAGCAATCATGTTGGAAAGATTGAATTTAGAGAAGTCAGCATCATCAATAAAGGACTTGAATGCAAGTGCTCGCTTAATAACTTGAGTATCTTCCAACCTAAACAATGTTGTAGATCTTCTTAAAGACAGTTCACTTCGCTGAAGGAAATGATCCAGCCAGTGTTGTGATGCTTTGAAGTCTTTGGGGGCTATGTCAAACTGTGGTGCCATTGCAAGGGCAATTTCTTGACTCTGAGCCCTATTCACAACCAAAGCCTTTGCTCTCCTGTCAACAACCCATTCACAAATCAGGTCCTCCAGCTCGGAAAATAATGGTTGCTGACCTGATCCACACTTGCGCTTTTTAGCATTTCCCTTATCCACTTGTTCAATGAGGTTACCACACTCTGCTCGCCATTTACAGACCAATCGGATACTCAACATCTTCTCTTTGCAGAAAACAGTAAGATTTTGGCCCCAAGAGTCTTCCACGATTCCTTTCTTGTACTCCATGGAGTAGCTTTTTCTTTTTGTGCTCATTTCTAGGGGTAAAAAATAGGAATTGGGGTATTAAGGTGGAAGGAGGGGGATCACTTAAAATGACACAGGGGGATCAGAGGGGGGAATCAAAATGCACAGGAGAGTCAGAGCGGGCATTACCATTTTAGTAACCCATTTTGATCCTCCTGTGTCATTTTTATTGCCCCCTCTGATCCTCCTGTGTCATTTTGATTGCCCCCTCTGATCCTCCTGTGTCATTTTAAGTGATCTCCCTCCTCCCACCCCTGTGCCACTGAACACCTTCACCAGACATCCTCCCTACCCCTTTATCAGACATTTACCCCCTGGGGCCTGCCTGGGGACTGTCACTGGGCTTGGTGGGGCCTGGATCTGGGCTGGAGCAGGGTCTGCCACTGAGAACCTTCAGTCATCATGAAGGTGGCCACTAGCATCAGGTAGTGTCACCAGAGACAGACCAGCACTTACCACCTTCGCCACGTCCTGTCCGCTCTAATCCTCCTGTTCTTCTACACACATCTGCAAAAGTCTCCTCCTCTCTCCCGCCCGAGCTCACCACTCACTCAGACCTGTGCTCTGCCTCCAAACAGCAATGATGTCAGGACTCCATGGAAAGTCATTGGTTGCTAGATGCCAGTCGGGGCGGCCCTAGTGACCAGTTTATGGTAAATTAATTGTCATTCTGAGACAGAGCTTGGGGGTCTTATTTTTGGAGGATGTTTTATTTTGGGGGAAACACGGTAGTAGGTTGGAAAAATTGTATTATCTCTCTTTGCTGCAGGGTCACAACCCTGTGATGGTGATTGTTTAATGTCTGACACAGTTCCTTAAATATATTTTGAATTATTTTATTATTGTTTATTCCAGGAGGGCATGTCTGATTCCAGCTACATCATTGTAGCTGGATAAATGTCTGTTATGCATCCTTTACAGAAGAATATTTTTCTTTGACTTCTATGACACCATTAAATGTCATCCTGCTCTTAGAACCCTGGGCTGTGAACGGCAGGTTGTCATGGGTCCTGAGTGTCCATGCCTTCATCTCAAAACTGGGGTGAAGTAAGGGAGGTACCTAAGACACATTTATAGATGCAGCCTTGGCTGATTGCTCACTCAGTGGTTAAGGCATTAGCCCAGAAACTCAAAGGTTGTGAATTTGATTCCCAGGTAAAAGGCATATACCTTAGCTTCAGGTTCATCCCTGCCCTAGTCAGGGCACCTGCTGAAGGCAACCAACCGATGTGTCTCTGTCACTCTTTCACATTGATGTTTCTCTCTCTCTTTCACTCTCTCTTCCACTCTTTCTCCCTCCCTCCTACTCTCTCTAAAAGTCAATGGAAAAAATATCCTCAGGTGAAGATTTTAGAAAGACCTTAAGGAAACACTAACTCAGGTTTCCAAAAATGCTGCCCCTGTTTTGCATGACACTGAGAGTAAATGTCTTCTTAAATTATGCATCCCAGCTCTGCCCTGCATAGTCTTGCTAAGTATGCCAAGATTGCAATGGATATAATTGTCTTTTCTTGGATCATTTCTCAAGGTTGAGTTTGCAGTGAATAACCTTGATAAATAATTTCTTTTCTGAACAAAGAACAAACTTGTCTCCTTTTGTTATGAAAACAGGAAAATCCAGCATCTCTACCATCAAGCCCAGCAGACCAGCTGTCTCAACTTAAACATCCAGTGTTTCAACTGTATGATCTTAATGCCAAAGCTGCCAGCTGTCCCGCCTTATCTGTTGAAGTCACTGACACCAATACCAACTACAATGCCTGCCATGCTACAGGTTCCAAACGGGACTCAAAAATGAATGAGTACAAAGGGAAAGGTTGTCACCCTCTTCAATGCTGATGTCATGCACATTATGACAGATGAGTGAGCTACTACCATGCAACCTCCCAGACCACTAACATCATTTACCGAGAAGAACTAAAAGTCTAGCATTTCTCAAGGGGAAAGATTAAAAAAAAATTTCAGACACATACTGGAGTTGCAGGTTCCATCTGGTAGGGTGCTTACATGAGGTACCTGATTATGTTTCTCTCTCACAGCATTCTCTCTCTCTCTCTCTCTCTCTCTCTCTCTCTCTCTCTCTCTTCCCCTCCACCACACATACACTCATCCCAAAACAAACAAATGAAAAGTTATTTCCTAGACAAAAACAAACAATTTTCCCAGATGGTACAATTGTTAGAGTACAATTAGATGGCAGCAAAATTATAAAGTTTATTAATGACTATAGAGAACTACATACTTCCCAGTGCAAAAGAGTGGAGTATCCAGATGACACTGTTAAAAATATCTAGGCATGAGAGGTTGGGGGAGGGATATATGGTGATGGAATACTAGACTTGGGGTAGTGAACACACAATACAACATATAGATGATGTATTGTAGAAATCTATATAATTTTATTAGTGATATCATCCCAAAAATTCAACAAAAATCCTATAAAATAAAATAGTAATATGCAAATTAACTATCACTCTGTCACACCCACAAATCACACCCACCAGCCAATTAGAGTGAGTATGCAAATTAACCCCAACCATGATGTCTGCAGCCACAGAGAGCAGGAGGGAGGCTTGGGTTTCCCTGGCAATGGAGGAAGCCAAATTTTCCACATACCCTGACTGGCTGAGGCCTCCACTCAAGGGTACAAAGTTTCAATTATAGAAGGTAAATAAATTCCAACAGAAATGGTGGCAGCCACTGAGTTGGAAGAGCAGGAGGCTAGGGTTGCCCCGGGCAATGGAGGAAGCCAAACTTCTGCAGAACTGACCCAATCAGGCCTTCACTCCAGGCTACAAAGTTTCAATTGTAGAAGATAGATAAATTCCAGATACCAGAGCCTCCACTTGAACCACCAGGGGGTGTGGTGGGCCTGCAAACCACCACAGGCCCCTCACCTAGGCCTCCCCATGCCCCAAGGGAACCACCACACTGATCCCGGACACCCTTCAGGGCAAACCAGCTGGCCCCCACCCAGGCACCATGACTCTATCCTATCTAATAAAAGAGTAATATGCAGATTGACCATCACTTCAACACACAAGATGGCTGCTCCCATGTGATCAAAGATCCTGCCCTCATGTGGACACAAGATGGCCACCACAAGATGGCCAGTAGGGGAGGGCAGCTGGTAGGGACCAGGCCTATAAGGGAGGGAAGTTGAGAGGGACCAGGCCTGCAAGGGAGGGTAGTTGGGAGTGACTAGGCTGACAGAGGAGGGAAGTTGAGGGCAAACAGGCTGTCAGGGAAACAGTTAGATATCAGTAAGGCTGGCATGGGAGTGGTTAGGGGGTGATCAGGCTGGCAGGCAGAAGTGGTTAGGGGCAATCAGAAAGGCAGGCAGGCAAGCAGTTGGGAGCCAGCAATCCTGGATTGTGAGAGGGATGTCTGACTGCCCATTTAGGCCCGATTCCAGTGGCCTAAATGGGCAGTCGGACATTTCTCTAGGGGTCCCAGATTTGAGAGGGTGCAGGCTGGGCTGAGGGACAGCCTCCCCCTCAACCCCGTGCATGAATTTCGTGCACTGGGCCTCTAGTAAATAAATAAAAATAACAACCAAAACAAAGTGAGAAAAAAATTATCTATGAAAAAGGTAATCTAGAAACAAAATACACATCTGGCATAAAGTCCAGAGCCAACATCCTGGAGGCAGGGATCTTCTGGACCTGTGGGGTCACCTGGCAGCTGACCTCCCAATGTGCTTCCCAGGACGTGATAAGTCCCCTGAGGTTTGACAGCCACACTTCCTTCCTAGAAGCTGCAATGGAGGAGCCACTTTGAGAACTCTTCAAGGGGCCCCTTCAGAGTCAGGAGTTTTTTTCAGACTGGCAGAAACTACATCATGAAAACAATAATCTGACCCCAAAGTATCCCTGGCAGTGGATGAATTGCTGTCCCCAGACCTTGTAACCTGCCTGGACAAAGGTCCAAATGGAGCCGCCAGTATGCCAGCAATTCCTCACCAGCAGCTGCTATCCCAGCACCAGCCCCCTTCTGGCCCTTGTCATCCTTTGTCCCTTCCCAGAAGTCCTGCCTGAAAGCTGTGGTGTCTGTTGAGGATTCCTGAATTCTGGGACAGCAGGTCTGGAGACTGCACATGCTCCTCTACCCTCAACTTATTATTTTGCCATCTAGCAAAGATCAGCCCCCTGCAAGTGTAGGTCAGCTCCCCACCCCCACTGGGTATCTGTGTCTGTGCCATGGCCATCTATGAGAAGTCCAAGTACATGACAGAGGTCAGAAGGAACTGTTCCTACCATGAGTGTTGTTCTAACTATAGCGAAAGTCCAGCCTTTCCTCAGCATCTTATCGGGGTGGAAGGGAACTTATGTGCTGAGTATTTGCACGACAAAAATGCATTTCAACATAGTGTGGATGTGCTCTATGAGCCACCTGACATGAACTATGACTATACCATCATTCGTTGCAACTTCATGTGTAACAGTTCCTACATGGGAGGTATGAACTAGCAGCCCATCTTCCCCATCATCACGCTGAAAGACTCCAGTGCTAATCTGCTGGGACAGAACAGCTTTGAGATGTGTGCTTGCCCCTGCCCTGGAATAGACCAGCACCTAGAAGAAGAAAATTTCCACAAGAACAAAAAGTCTTAACTCAAGCAGTCCACTGGGAGCATGAATTGAGCACTGCCCACCAACACCAACTCCCCCCCCCCCCCCGACCAAAGATGCAACTGAGTAGAGAATATTTCACCCTTCAGACCCATGAACTCTTTCAGACATCCCCAGGACTGAATGAAGCCTTAGAGTTAAAGGATAGAAAGAACCTAGAGGGGAGCAAGACTCTGGCCACTGAAGTCTAAAAAGGGGCACTCTACCTCCCGCAATAAAAACAAAACAAACACCCTATGTTCCAGAGAAAGGGACCTCACTCAGACCACCTCTGCTTCCTTCCTCCTGTTGACTCCCCACCCTTGTCCCCATTTCCTGACATTGTGGGGGGCTTAGGAGCTCAAACCTCTGCTTGGTACAGATGTGCCTCAGAAACACCCTAAAATTCCATTCACCTTGGCCTAAGACTCTGCTAAAGAAGTTGGCCTGAACTGGTGCTTTATGGGGTTCTATGTTTGTTTGTTTGTTTGTGGGGGTGTTTTGTTTTGTTTTGTTTTGGAGGGAAGTAAGGGGGACTGGGATGTTTCAGCTTAGCTTTTCAGGTTTTTATTGTGAAGATCATTTGGGAGAGGGAGGAAAATGTCCCTGCATATAAGGGTTAGGTTTTAAATCAGTCATATATCGCGTTAGAAGCTAGACAGGGAAGCTATCTTAAGTTGTTTAATGTCTCCCACTGTAATCATCCACATTGATAAATGCCTAAATTATACCTATTGTGAGGATTAATGAAATAATGTATGTTTGAGATAAGATTCCCTCATGGGTGCTGGTTGCCTATCCCCATTGGTGGATAGGTTAATGGTTTCTCTGACTGAGCAGCGTTTACAGGAGGAAATTTCTAAGTTCCTTCTCTACTGGCCTAGCCAAATCCTGTCTAACCTCCTGGTGAACCTTAGCACCTAAAAGGAGATCTCATCCCATCCAACACTTTGTAAGATTTCATCTCTAGTATAATATCTGTATCTTCCTGTCCTAAAAAGGCAGTGTAAGAAGACTCTGAACTCACCTCCTTCAATAAACACATTAAATTCATACCTACAGATAAACCAGTTTTCCCTGAAGAATACCTGGGGGCTGATTGAGCAGCTTCTAACAAGTGAGAAAGAAGCCACATAGAAATATGTAAGATAGCCGAAACCGGTTTGGCTCAATGGATAAAGCATCGGTCTGAGGACTGAAAGGTCCCAGGTCTGATTCCAGTCAAGGGCATGTACATTGGTTACGGGCACATCCCCAGTAGGGAGTGTGCAGGAGGCAGCTGATCGGTGTCTCTCTCTCCTTGATGTTTCTAGCTCTCTATCTTCTCCCTTCCTCTCTGTGAAAAATCAATAAAATATATTTTTAAAAAGAAAGAAAGATGTAGGGTATATGGAGATACTATAGTATGAGAACCCATTCCTAATGCACCATTCTCCCAGTAGAAAATAATCCTTGTATGCCAGGCCAGTGTTGCTCAGTGGTTGAGCATCGACCTATGAACCAGAAGGTCACAATTTGATTCCTGGTCAGGACACATTCCCAGATTGGGGGCTCAACCCCTTTACGGAGTGTAAATGAGGTAGCTAATTATTGATGTTTCTATCTCTCCCTCTCCTTTCCTCTCTGAAATCAATAAAAAAAATATTTTTTTTTTTAAAAGAGAGAAAGAAAATAATGGCCTTGGAACCAAGATGATGGCATAGGTAAATGGCAGTACTTGCCACCTCCCACAATCACATCAAAATTACAACTAAAATACAGAATAACCATTATTCAGAACCACCTGAAATCTAGCTGATCTTGCCCTCAACTGCCCTTCCCTGCTGGTCTGATCTTGCCCCCAACTGCCTTCCCCTGCTGGCATGATCTCACCACCTACTGCCTTCCCCTGCCGACCTGATCACCCCTAACTGCCTCTGCCTTGGCCCCCACCACCATGGCTTTTTTAGAAGGATGTCTGCCATCCAGAAGATGCCTGGTCAATTGGTCTAATTAGCATATTATCCTTTTATTAGTATAGATGTATGGAGCAAGAAGAGGATGCCTTAAAAATTCAAAGGAGAGACAGATATGGAAAGGCAAAGAGGAGAGATCAAAGTGCAATTTTCAAAAATTTTTAAATCATAATTCTTATAAAATACAGAGAAATCAGGTGCCATAATTTGAATTAACTCATAAGTGAGAAAAAGAGCAGATAACAAAATTGGCTCAAAAACAGTAAAAAAAAAAAAATACAAGTCTAAAATAAGACTTCTAAATTAATTTTCTACAGGTCAGAAAAAGCATAATAAAATTTTATTTACCTTAGTCAGATTATTTTCAGATAATGTAATTGCATGATATTTAAAAGACATGGAATTTGTTTTTGCCTCATTTCTATGTTTTAGGCACTTTTTCTCAACAAAGGCTTTTTTGAGGTAATATTGCACCTGATGACTGAAGAGGGAGTAGAAGTACACTAAGAATGGTAAAAGGAAAGGCAACAAATGTTCCAGGAATAGGCACAGTACATAGACCCACTTCACTTCAATCATCCACTACCAGTGTCAGACCTTGAGCTTCATCCACTTAAAACTATGATGAGGTATCACCTCACACATGTTAATGGCTACTATCAGTAAATCAACAAATAACAAATGTAGGCCATGAGGTGAAGAAAATGGAATCCTAGTGCACTGTTGATGAAAATGCAGACTGGTAAGGGCACTGTGAAAAACATTATGGAATTTCTTCAAAAAAATTAAAAATGGAACTGCCTTCTGACCCAATGATTCTACTTCTGGATATATATCATAAGAATCCCAATACCAATCAGAAAGAATATATATACCCCTGTGTTCATAGCAGCCTTATTTACAATAGACAGGATTAGTATTCATCAGTAGGTGAGTGTATAAGACAGCTGTGGGACATTTACACAATGGAACACTACATGGCTATAAAAACGAAGGAACTCCTACAGTTTGTGACAGCATGGAGGGACCTGGTCATTATTATTCTAAGTAAAATAAGCCAGTATTTCATTAACATATGGAATCTAATAAACAAAAATAAACTGACAAACAAAATAGAACTAGAGGCATGGACACATTTAACAGACTGACTGATCTCATAGGGGTAAAGGTGAAAGGGACCTGAAGAGATTAACACAATAATATATATGTATGTATGCATAGCCCATGGACAGAGACTATCATGTGCTGAAAGCTGGGGTGGGGCGGTGGCTAGGTGGAGGGGAGCAAATGGAAATAAAATGGTTGATATTATAATACCATCAACAATTTTTTTAAAAAAAGAAATTGAATTAGTAATTAATAGCCTTCCTAAACAAGAATTGCCAGTCTCATAAATTGGCTCTAAGCAGACACAGACCTTCACTGTTTTCTCTGACCAGCAGCCAGCTGTGCTCATTCAGATTTACTATAACAATTGTGCCATAACCAAGGATAATAATCTACTTGGCAAATTTGAACTCATAGACATAGTTCATATTCATAGACATAGTATTAGCTGTACTCTGTGACGTTCCTCAGATGGAAGTCACCAATGGCACCTTCAAAGTCTTTTCTGGGGATAAAAGTACAGGAAAAGAAAATAAGGTTATCATCACTAACCATAAGAACCATTAGAGCAAGAAGACAATGAAGAGACAAAGTAACAGATCACAAACAAAAGAAATGGAGGAAAATAAATGACTGGATATAGAATTCAAAACCATGGTTATAAGGTTTTTCAAGAATTTCCTAGAAAAGGCCGATAAATTTAGCGAGACACGAGGATATGAAAAAGGACCAACTAGGAATTAAATATACATTGACTGAAATAAAAAAATAGTATACAGAGACCCAATAGCAGACTAGAGGAACACAAGAATCAAGTCAAAGATTTGAAGTACAAAGAAGCAAAAAACATTCAACCAAAAAAGCAAAAAGAAAAAAGAATCCAAAAAGTTGAAGATAGTGTAAGAAGCCTCTGGGACAACTTCAAGCATACCAACTTCAGAATTATGGGGGTGCCAGAAGAAGAGAGAGAAAAAAATACTGAAAACCTATTTGAAGAAATAATGACTGAACACTCCCCCCACCTGGTGAAAGAAATAGACCTACAAGTCCAGGAAGTGCACAGAACCCCAAACAAAAGGAATCCAAAGAGGACCATACCTAGACACATCATAATTAAAATGCCAATAACCAAAAAGAGGATATTAAAAGCAGCAAGAGAAAAACAGTTAGTTACCTACAAGGGAGCACCCATACGATTGTCAGCTGATTTCTCAACAGAAACTATGCAGGCCAGATGTGAGTGGCAAGAAATATTCAAAATGATGAATATCAAAAACCTACAGCCAAGATTACTCTACCCAGCAAAGTTATCATTCAGAATGGAAGGTCAGATAAAGAGCTTCACAGATAAGAAAAACCTAATGGAGTTCATTACCACCAAACCAGTATTATATGAAATGCTCTAAGATATTCTTTAAGAAAAGGAAGAATAAAAAAGTAAAGATAAAAATTATGAACAACAAATACATTATCTATCAACAAGTGAACCCCAAAATCAAGTGAATTAAAAATCTGAGGAACAGAATAAATTGGTGAATATAATAGAATCAGGGGCATAGAAAGGGAGTGGACTGATAATTCTCAGGGGGAAAGGAGTTTGGGGGTGAAGGAAGAGACTGGACAAAAATTGTACACCTATGGATGAGGACAGTGTGGGGGAGGTAAGGGCAGAGGGTGGGGTGGGAACCGAGTGGAGGGTAGCCATGGAGGTTGGGGGGAGAAATTATTGTATAATCTGAACAATAAAGATTAAATTTTTAAAAATCATGGTGCAAGAAGCTGAGAAGTACATGCCGGAACCGGTTTGGCTCAGTGGATAGAGCATCGGCCTGGGGACTCAAAGGTCCTGGGTTTGATTCCGGTCAAGGGCATGTACCTTGGCTGCGGGCACATCCCCAGTAGGAGGTGTGCAAGAGGCAGCTGATCGATGGTTCTCTCTCATCGATGTTTCTAACTCTCTATCCCTCTCTCTTCCTCTCTGTAAGAAATCAATAAAATATATTATTTTTAAAAAGAAGCTGAGAAGTACAAAGCTAAAGAGGAGGTGCAGCGGGACAAGGTAAATCACTTAAATTATTGGCAATAATTCACTATAAATCAATAAATCACTTAAATTATTGGCAACCAACATAAAAGCATAACTGCTGAAGATGAGAAACTTCAAGTTAAGCTCAATGATGAGGATAAATAGATGATTCTTGATAAATGTAATTAAATCATCAATTCGTTTCATAAGAATAAGACTGCAGAAAAGGAAGAATTTGATCATCAGCAGAAAGAGCTGGAAAAAATCTGCAACCCCATGACTCCCAAGCTGTCCCAGAGTGCAGGAGGTAAGCCATGGGGAATGCCTGGGGCTTCCCTAGTGATGGGGCTCCTCCATCTGGTGGTTCCTTCTCTTGGACCCACCAATGAAGAAGTGGGTCACAGAAACCTGATCCACTTCTTAGTTTTTGTTCCATACAAAAAATTGAAAGGCCCAAATTTGCACCAAATTCCATGGCAGTTTTAAGGATGAGCTGCTATAGTAAGTAACTGGCAATCTCTATACTTGCATATAGAGCATGTGCACAGGGACAGGAAATAACCCTGCACTTTCTAGGCACTGCAGTGTAAGAATAAAACACAATGTATTAAATTAAACTGTATTTGAAATTCTCACACACAACAAAACTTCACCTCATTATAAACTGCAAACTTTTACTACATTCAGATGTAGCTTAGTTCTAAGGATATAGGGCGAAACTATGGAGGTATGTTTCCCTGGGCCTGAGTAGTATTAATTATGAGAGGGGATGCTTTGTACTGAGGACAGATTACAAGTGACACTGCTGTCTTCATATTCGTTAATAAATGCATTTTGTAAGTAGTTATGATGTGTTAGCCCTCCAAAATGTGGGACCCAAGCAAGGACCCATCTTTCCCAAATGTTGTAGGTATTAAACCCATTTATCAGATGAGAAAATTGGGGCTTTAGTGTATCAGTCAGCATAAAATATAGGAAACATCTCGAGAGCTCAAGCAGAACAGGATTTAATTCACAAATTATTTGTTTACAAATTGATTGGGAGGCCTAGAACATGGAGATAGAAACCTATTTTCTCCATTAACACAGAAAAGGAGAAATTATACACAGATGAAATTGGGCTTTTTTTGCAGTGAGATAAGTATAGATATAAAGATTTTTTTAAAATTTCTTTATTGATTAAAGTATCACATATTTGTCCTCAACCCCCCCATTCCAATCCCCCACCCCTTCCTAGTTATATAGATTTTATTTCTTCTTTGGTTCAATGAAAATGAGGCAGCTGAGAAGACTAGCAGTGAGGTATGGGGTTTGAGAAGAAATAAAATGTATGGCCGAAACTGGTTTGGCTCAGTGGATAGAGCGTCAGCCTGCGGACTGAAGGGTCCCCGGTTCGATTCCGGTTAAGGGCATGTACCTTGGTTGCGGGCATATCCCCAGTGGGGGGTGTGCAAGAGGCAGCTGATCTATGTTTCTCTCTCATCGATGTTTCTAGCTTTCTATCCCACTCTCTTCCTCTCTGTAAAAACTCAATAAAATATATATATTTTTAAAAACACAAAACGTATGAAAGTAGATGTGGAGCATGTTCAAAGAAACTGGTGTGAGTGCCAGCATTTCAAATGTAGTTGCTGATATTAATCATTAATTTACAGGTAATCAATTTTCTTAGTTTTATGCTCTTCATTTAAATTTGATGATGTTAACCATTAATTTATAAGCCCAAAATCTTCTTAGTTATATGCTCATTATGTTCATGAAATTTACCAAGATACATAACTGGTGATCAGTTTCATACTCTAAAGCGGAGACATAGAAAGCCCTCGTAATAATTGGTTTGTGAAATGTAGTGCTTTATTCCACTCTATGCCAAACACGCAGTCCCAGTCCAAGTCCAAAGTCAAAAGTTCATCAGAGAAGTACCTCATTTTCATGACTTTCCTCCCCTTTCAATGCCTCTGCATATCTTTCCTCTAACCCAGACCACATCCAGCTCCCAGCCCCTGAGCGAAATCTCTCTAACTAGAGCTACCACAGATCCTTGGAGACCCAGCCCCACAGCAGAGGCAGGGGTAAGTCTGGAGCCCCTGCCTATGGAGGGGGTCATTATCAAAGCTTAAGGAGGAGGCAATATGAAGAAAGGACCAAATTAGTGTTCTGCGGAATGTTCTACAGCACAGAGGAGGGGTGGATGGAGAGAGTCGTGCTTCTTCACAGGAAAGTGGAATGAAAGAGGACAGGAGGAGGGAAGGGGAGTAGAACTGTAGAGGTTAGGGTGTAGGGTCAAATAATTATGGTAACTAAAAGGCCCCCTGGGGGGGGGCTGTTTGCCAGGATCAGAAGTCTCTTTCTAGGTGTTTGTATGCTATCATTAATCCGTGATGCCTAGATCAGTGGTTTTCAAAATATGGTATACATACACCTGAAGGTGTAAAAAGACAGCAAGACAAGATGCTCAGTTAGGAGTGGCGTGAACCAGGTGACTGTTTGTTCCCTCAAATCCCAAATGGGCTCTTCAAAAATGATTGGAGAGGCTTATTTTCTGTTCCATCTCTCAAAGTTGTATTTCTTTTACTTTAAAAAGCAAGGGGAGGCTTTTTTGGGGACGGGGTAAGAGATCAAGTGAAGGACTTGTATGCATGCATATAAGTACAAACAACAGATGCAAGACCCTGGGGGGGAGGGGTGGGCAGGGTAAGGACAAGTGCCGGGGAGGGGGAAGGGGATGCTGGGAGAGGTCAATGGGGGGGGGAGGGTAGGAGACATATGCACTACTATTTGTAATACCTTGAACAATAAAAATTTTTAAAAAGCAAGGGATAGCCTTTCCCTCCTCTCCTCCTTCCCTCTTTCTCTTTAGCTTTCTTTCCCTTCCCTTCCTGACCAACACAATCTTAGACTGTTTGGATAAGGCAAAGTCAACATTTATTCTGGCAGTGCAGTGAGGACAGGAGGTACTGGAAAAAGGGGAACTGAGGTGGCCAGAGCCTAAGGGTTCAGAGCCCAAGCAGTGTCAGGTTGCCCTTCAGGAGGTGACAGTCCATGGGGGTAGGAAGCTCTCCAATGAGTGTCAGAGCGAGAGCACAGTGAGGAATGGGTAGAACATGCCAGAACCCACACAAGGTAAGGAGGCATCCATATGGAGGGAGTGCCCAGCATAGCGCTGGAGAGGGTTGAGGGGGGCACTGATGTAGGAGAAAACATATAAACAGAGGTGAGAAATTGGCCTCACACACAGGGGTTGATCAAAAATAAAAATATACCAGTGCATGAAATTCATGCATGTGACGGGAGAGGGGGGAGGATGTATGTGTCCCTCAGCCCACCCTGTACCCTCTCCAATATGAGACCCCTCAAGGGATGTCTTACAGTCTGTTTAGGGATTGGGCCTAAACTGGCAGTCAGACATCACTCTCATAATCCATGAATACTGGATCCCAACCACTTGCCTGCCAGCTTGCCTGATTACCCCTGACCGCTACTGCCTGCCAACCTTATCACCCCATAACCACTCCCCCGCCAGCCTGATCGATGTCTAACTGCTCCCCAGCTGGCCTGATTGCCCCTAATTGTCCTCCTCTGGTGGTCTGGTCACCCCTAATTGCCCTCCCTTGCCTGCCTGGACGCTCCCAACTGCCCTCCTCTGCAGGCCTGATTCCCCCAACTGTCCTTTCCTGTAGGCTTGGTCCCTCCCAACAGTCCTCCCCTTCAGGCCTGGTCCCTCCAAACTGCCCTCCCCTGACATTCCAGTAACCCCTAACTGCCCTCCCCTGCCGGGCCTGGTTGCTCCTAACTGCACTCCCCTGCAGGCCTGGTTGCCTTCAACTGCCAACCTCTGCTGGCCCAGTCACCCCTAACTGCCATCCCCTGCATGCCTGATCACCCCAAACTGTCCTCCCTTACAGGTCTGGTTCCTCTCAACTACCCTCCCTTGCTGGCTTGATCACCCACAACTACCATCCCCTGCTGGCCATCTTGTGGCGGCCATCTTGTGTTCACATGGGGATGGCCATCTTGTGTGTTGGAGTGACTTTCAATTTACATATTACTTTTATTAGATAGGATTAAGGATCAAACACCAGAATTCTCACTTTCAGAGAAAAAAGTTACAAATACTGAAGGGTATGTGGACCTAAAATGAAATCACTGCTGGTGATTTCAGTGTAGCCTGAGGAAGTAGCCATGGTGGACCAAGTCAAGTCTCTGAAGTAATTTACCAAGAATATAAGACTGATCCAACATAGTATGATTGACAGCTGGTAAAGTACTCAAAACACCTCCTCTCAGAATATAAGGCCCCAGCCAAAACTGGTTTGGCTCAGTGGATGGAGCGTCGGCCTGCGGACTGAAAGGTCCCGGGTTTGATTCCAGTCAAGGTCATGTACCTCGGTTGCGGGCACATCCCCGGTGGGGGATGTGCAAGAAGCAGCTGATCAATGATTCTCTCTCATTGATGTTTCTAACTCTCTATCCCTCTCTCTTCCACTCTGTAAAAAATCATTAAAATATATTTTTTTAAAAAGAAAGAAAGAAAATAAGGCCCCAGAACTAGAGTTGGGGTACTGCCACTTGAGAGTTGCCTGAGAGGACCCCTAACAGCCACATGATCCTCCAGGTCCCCCTGAGATGCCATAGAACAGCAAGTCTTATTCCTGTTTTCCTTTTTTCAAAACCATTTCCTTTATTTCCATCATAAATACATCATGTGTGGTGTGGCAGAAGTACAAGAGAACAATTGGAAAAGTTGTATTGGGCACTTTAATTTTGCATTGAGTTTCTATAAATAAATTGTGCTTAAGACAGCTCTGTGAAGAGCTTGGTACTAACAGCCCAGAACTCTTTGCTAAGATCATCCCCACTTTTCTCTGTCAGGTCTCTCAACAGATTCTTGGGTCTCTACATTGTTTCCACAGTGTCTCCTCCCTGCCATTGGTGGGAAGCAGGCTCTATCCTGGTTGGGGGCGGGGGGGGTGGAAGATGGGGGAGACAGGATAACTTTCTCTTGCCCACATAAGATAGTTGCCACAAAATTTTGTCCCTAACCTGTCATTTCCTACACTTTCAAGAAATTTGGGAATAGATTGAAGGTACCATGTACCAGCACAGATACCAGTAGGATTTCATGCTTCATCTTTAAATGTGTCTTTACACCAATTTTCCCAACAGTTGCACCCTACAGATGGCTTTGAAGATGAGCAGCAAATGGGAGGAGCAACTTTGGTCAACCTCTGTTTGGTGATAATGACTACACACTCTGCTTGACTGACTGCCTAGGTGTAGTCTTCAGCCAACTGCACTGAATACTGCCCTTCAGGAAAAGGATCCCATAGAGCAACAGGAAGAGGTCAAAATGCAGGTGCAAAAGGAGCCCATATTTGACTACCTGGAGTGGATGGGAGGAACAAAGAGGCCAGGAACAGGATCCTGGTGGTGCTTAAGGCACCCTAAATTCTGTCTTCACTGACATCAGATTTTTTTGGTCAAATTTGTAGCTAATACATCCAAATTAACTGCAAAGTGATTAACTTATAGTATGTACATACAACAAAAACTCCTTATTTTGAAACATTGGATGAAAAAAATTCAATTGGATTTTAAATCCATTACATATGTAAACAAAGAAAAGAAAGAAAGAGCCCTAAACTTTTCAAATACAATGTAAAAGAATGAGAATGCTCTGGCCTGTGTGGCTCATTGGTTGTAAGTCATCCTGTGCATTGGCAAATTGTTGGTTCAATTCCAGGTTGGGGCACATGCCCAGGCTATGGGCTGGATCCACATTAGGGGACATGCAGGAGGCAGACAACCAATGTTTCTCTCTCACATGGATGCTTCTTTTGCTCTCTGGCTCTATCTAAAAATCAATTTTAAAAATCTTTAAAAAAAAATAAAAGATTACAATGAAAAGGTTTTTAAAATTTGTATTATTTACTTGTGAACTAAAATAACTCACCAATGGTGACTACAAAGAAATTGAAGACATAATCATTATAATAGAACATTGATAATTATCCGTAGTTATTTCAACTATACAATCAGAAGTCAAAAATCTATATTTGTTAAAATGTGTTAATGTGACTAACACACATTTGAAATGAGCCATACTACTCTCAAGAGTGCACATATCTTGCTAGCTATCCTGCAATCCAATTCTCACTGTAATCTTCCTTACTTCCCTTCCTTAGTTTCAAATGCATAACAGAAGGTTAAAAACTGTTATTCTAGGGAGTACTCAAGGTCATTTTCCACAGCATGCTTCATCAGTTTGGCTCAGATAAACTCATATAAAAACATTTTGAAGCTATATTAATTGAAGCAAATTTTAAAATTATAAAAATTTTAGAGTTTTAGGAATATTCTTTATAAATTTATATTTAACATATTTTTAAAATATGTCTTTATTGATTTTTTTAGAGAGAGAGAAAAGAACAGAGAGAGAGATGGAAATATCCAAGAGAAACATTGATTGGCTGCCTCCTGCATGCCCCTACTGGGAATCAAGCCTGCAAGCCAGGCACATGCCCTGAGTAGGAATCAAACTAGTAACCTTTCAATGCATGGGATGATGCCCAACCAACTGAGCCATACAGCTGGGCACATATTTCTTAATAAATTCTATTATATTATTCTTATAGTTATATAATATAGAGAAAATAATATTTTCCATGAAGCCCATATAGCCTAATCCTATTCCAGTCTACTATAGGGTGGCCAACAAATAACATCATATTTTCTATGTGTCATGATGTCAAAAGGTTGAGAAGTGCTACCTAGTCATGGAGAAGTAATATATGCTCCATCTCTGTAGTGTTTCCATGCTCCTTAAGACGCTGCACAGTTATATATCACATGCTTCTACCAGTTCAGTATCCATTCCCCCATATATTACCTCCACCTAAAGAGAATATGGCCTCTGGAATGCCTTCCCCTCCCTTCTTTGGGCCAGTCTTCCTAGAGACTCCCTGAGCAGCAAGATCTATGAGTCCTGGGCCCTGGGTAACAAACTTCACAGGCATGGACACCAAATTCTAAGTTTTAGTGGTTGATGAGATATGCTACAGCCTCTTCCCCACTACTACTACGAATTTCCAAGTTCTAGTAGGGAACATTAGGAGCCTGCCTTGGCCAGGTGAAGAAGGTAGAGGGTTGAGAAATGATAGAAGCCACCTGTTTATTTTTGTTGGTCCAAGGCAGAGGAACACCTTAGCTATTGGTCCCTCTAGAAGCAAGGTCCTGCCACTGGGTCACATTATGTACAGACAATGTACATTTTGGCATGAGTCATCAGTATATAGAAGGTATCTAGAGCCATGAGTACCCTGCAAATTCCTGAAAATCAAAGTCACAAAACTTGTAGAAAGAAAAGCATGCATAGAACTCTGCCCCTCACCTTATTCCCATAAATAAGACCTGCCCCTTACCTATCCAATAGTGAGATTCCTGCATTCCTTCCTTTTTCTCACCCTTGACTTAAGTCTCAGAGTTCTCTTTTTATTTCTCTCCTCATTACAGTGTTTCCCTCCATTTCCAATGAGTCATCAGCACAAAGCCTTGAGATCACCCTGCCACAGTCACCTGAGGAGGCAGCGAATCTCTACAATTTATCATGGCAGCCTCATCTCACTCTACCTCTGTTTCCAAATGGGTATAGGTATGAATTCTTTTGAGTTATCTAAGGGAAGGGAAAGGAAAAGGGAGGGAAGATGGAAGCAAAAGTTTGACAAAAACACAAATGCTATGAGATCTTAGAAAAGTAAATAAGATAACTTTATTCCACTTACTAAGTTCCAGGCAGTGTATTAGATATTTGCATGCCTATCTCCTGGTCAAGGCCTGTTGATGTGTGTGTGTACACCTGAGTGCATATGATGTGGTGGGATAAAAATAGAGAGAATGGAAGTGCCCATATGGTAATAAAGAAGCATAAGTTCCTAGAGCCTCAAGACAATGTAGAATAAGATAGACAAAAATTAGCTTGTATGCCCCCATTTTCTCATCCCACACTCATGGCAAATATTATTAATGATTTCCAAATATTTTTTCCAGTGAACTGCTTTAGATTATTCCTCAGCACACATTTCCTACTATCCATCCAGAGCTATCAGAGTTCCTGTGTGATTTTCCTCTCTTATGGACAAGGATAGAACCTGACCTAAAGGAGTTAGCATGTCTACCCTCCCTCCTCTGCAGTTATATTCCTCAGGTCCCTCCCCACAGGTTGAGTTAAGTGAGGAGGCTAGGGCCCAAATTTTAAGAGGCATTTCTCTCAGGATCTTGTTGACTCTGGACATGTGCCCCCAAAGTAAGTGCCTAGTCAAAATGTATGCCCTAAGTCCTTTGCATGCCTCAGCATAGCCAGGCCTGGACTTTCTATGCCCAACACCTCCAGCTACCTGCTAGCTCTGTGTGTATGTTCATGTCAGAAAAGGGATGTCCCAAGACTCAACAACTATCTCCTTTCAGACCTTCTCCCCAATTGGTCAAGATGGAAATAGCCAAACATGTGTGTAGTCAACTATTTCATCTGCCCAAATCCTACCCCCAGCCCACCCTGATTCTGTCTCTGTTCTCTTTTCAGGAGCATTCCAAGTCCAAGGGCCCCAGGAACCCTTGGTGGCCATGCTGGGTGGTGAAGCTGAGCTGCCCTGCTTCCTCTTGCCTTCTCAAAATGTTAAAAATATGGAAATAAGATGGACCAGATCCCTACCCTCCCAAGTGGTGCACCTGTATGAGGATGGGAGGGACAAGTCTGAAGAGGCTATAGAGGAGTATTTGGGGAGGACAGAGCTTGTGAAAAATGTCATGCATAAGGGGATAGTGGTCCTGAGAATCCTCACTGTCCAACCATCTGATAGTGGGCAGTATCGCTGTGCGATCCATCATGGCTCTTTCTACAGTGACACAGTGATTGAGCTGAAAGTGGAAGGTAATGGCCCACATTTATTGCTTTGACACCCCACAGGGGTGAGTTTATTCTAGGTTGAGCTCCTTCTTCTGATCCAATTTCCCTGGGACATATAATGAAGTCATAGGAGAAAAGGAGATGGCAACTACTTCTACTCACCCCATTATCCCATTTATCACTGCTTGGGGCTAAACAAAAAATAAAAGAGATTCATATTGGAAGTCAAGAAATAGGGGCCATTTGTTTTGGATTGTGTTGGGCTCTTCTCTCACCCATGAGTCTAAGTCCCATCCTTTGTTGCCAAGACTTCCTCAGAGCCTCAGTTTCCTGTTCTGTACACTGAGGTATAGTCAGCAGCAAAAACTCTTCAGAAGCAGGGGGTGGCTATAATTTCAGGAAAATGAGCTTAGGATCTGACTTCTCTCTCTCTTCCTCTTCCCAGCTCTCGGCTCACATCCTCGGTTCCATGTGGAAGTCACCGAATCCAGACAAATGCAAGTAGTGTGCAAGTCAGAGGGCTGGTTCCCTCAGCCAAAGGTCCAGTGGATGGACTCTAAGGGAAGAGAAATTCCAGCTGATTCTGAGACTCACACACAGGACAAAGGTGGCTTGTTCCATGTAACAACATCACTGGTACTCAGAGAACCTTCTCAGAAGAATCTGACATGTTCTGTCTGGAACCCTGTTCTGAATCAGAAAAAGAAAGAACAATTCTCCATAGCAAGTTAGTTTTCTCTCTCTTCTCACTGTGTCTACATCCATGGTGGTGGCAACTCAATCATGTAAGCTTGATTCTGCTCTCTTCATCACACCCACACCAATCTTGCTGCCAGAACCCAACTTTGCTCCTCTTTTTTCTAACTTCTCCCATCCTTTCCTGACTAATTTTCCAGTCTTCACCTGTTTAACCTCACTATGGAACAGGACCTTCTTATCTTAGTCCATTCAGGCTGGTATAACAAAATGCCACATACTAGATGGCTTATAAACAGCAAAAATTTATTTTTTACAGTACTGGAGGCTGCAAATTCATGATGAAGGTATCCATATAGTCAGATTCTGGTAAAAGCCCTCTTTTGGGTTACAGAAAACCAACTTCTTCTTATGTCCTCATGGTACAAAGTCCTAGGAAGCACAAGTAGGGTATGGGGTGGTCTCTTTTTTAAGGACTCTAATCTCAATCATGAGCTCAGAACCACAAATTGGGCATTTGGGATTTCAATATATGATTATTGAGGGGACAGAAACACTCAAACCAGAGCACTCTTTACCAGGAACCATTTTCATACTTTCTCCTTCCTAGTCCTCCAACAGGCCCATCTCTCCTGGTTCCCATTTTACGTTTCTCTTCAGCCTTTTTTATGTTCTCTTCTCCCTCTACCTACATAACCTATTGCAAAAATGCTATGACCATAAATGTAGATCAATTTTCAAACATGCAGTTATGGTTTTGATATATCTTTTGAGACACACACACACACACACACACACACACACACACACACACACTAGAGGCCTGATGCATGAAATTCATGCACAGGGGAGGGGGTTTCCTCAGCTCAGACAGCACCTTCTCCAGTCCGGAACCCCTCGGGTGATGACCCAGGGATCGGGCCTACACCAGCAGTCGGCTATCCCTCTCACAATCCTGGATCGCTGGCTCCTAATGGTTCACCTGCCTGCATGCTTAGTTGCCCCTAACTTCCCTCCCTGCCAGCCTGGTTGCCCCAAACTGCTCCCCCACTGCCAGCCATGTCACCTCCAACAGCCCCCTCCCTCCGGCCTGATCGATCCTAACTCCTCCCCCCTGCCGACCTGATCACTCCTTACTGTCCCCCTGTGAACCTGGTTGCCCCCAAACTTCCCCCCATGCCAGCCTAGATGCCCCTCACTTCCCCTCCTGCCAGCCTAATTGCCCCCAAATTCCCCCCTTGTTGACTTGGTCACCCCCACCTGCACCCCACCCACTGGCCTGGTCACCCCTAACTGTACCACCACCACCACCACCACCACCCCGCACCAGCCTGGTCGCCTCTTACTGCACCCCTCCTGCTGGCCTGGTTGCCCCCAACTACCCCCCTGCTGGCCTGGTCACCACCAACTTCCCCCTGCCGGCCTGGTTACCCCCTACAGTGCCTCCCCTCGTGCCAGCCTGGTCACCTCATGCAGCCTGCTTGTTCAGTCTTGGTAGTCCCTCACTAACATATTCATATTATAAATTAAAAAGTTTGAAGTCAAGTCAGATGTGGGGCAACACAATCTGCTTGTTCAGACATTTGGTCCTCCCTCACTAACCCCCCTGCTGACCTGGTCATAGACAACCATCTTGTGAGGGTGTGAGGGTTAATTTGCATATTCTCTCTTTATTAGGTAGGATTTCACTTCCTTCCTGATTTCTGCCAAGTCCTCTTGTCTTGCCACAGTTTTCTTAAGTTTTTACATTTCTGCTCTTTGTTATTCCTTCATAGAAGCTATTTTTCTTTAATCGACTTAAAACTCATGGCTAAATGTTTGGCTTTATTACCCATCTATGCTACAGCAGCATTTTCTAGTAAATCTTGATTATCTTTTTTTTCTCATAATTCCATGTATAATCTTTGTACACAGAATGTTTTTATGCCAATATTACTGTCTTGCTCATTATGACATGCATTGAATTTCATTGGGCCAGCTATTTCACAAGTTTCTTGTGAAGCAGGGAGGCTAGTGTAGTCTTCCAGAGTATATGATTCTCACATCCAACTGCAACCACAGAGACAGGCTTCTTCCTACCAACATGCTCACGTGTGTGAATAATTGCATACCCTATGCCCTCTGCCTCTCTAAACAAAAAATAGGTCTAGGAGGCACACCTTAGTTCTTAAGTAATTTGTTACAAACAAGCATGTGGCTCTAATGTTTCAAGTTAGGCCCCTCATACTCAGTAAGGATATTTTTGCTAGTGCTTCCTAATATTTGCCATTGCACGGTGTTCTCACCATTCTCCAAATGGTTTCACTTTCTCCCACATAGCTTCTGTGTGATCAAAGCTGCTTTTAGCAGCCTTTACACCTATTTTAAAGTCTTGTATTCACAGTTGTGTTTTTTAAATTTGGTTCTTTCTTACTTTCTTCTTCCCCCAATCACCACCCCCCCTCTGCATTTTATTTCCAAGCAAAGAATAGTAACACATTGACTGAGGCAGCCATATTCATATTGGAAATCTAAAAGTTTGAATTTAAGTCAGCTGTGGAGCAATTCTAGGTGATGACAAATCCAGAAATGACCATTGAGAGCAAGCAAAGAAAAGTGGAGTCAAATGAAAACCTCCTTCCTTTGCCCTCTCTTTAGCTCTCTCTTCCTTTCTCTCACTTAGCTCTGGGCACACTGGCTTTGACTAGGTCCTCAAAGGCATCAAGCATTGCCTTATATGGGGCTTATGCACTTGCACCCCCCTCTGACTGCAACACTCTATTCTGGCTTTCATCTTAGTATTATTTATTTACAATTTGAAAGAGCGACATGGGGGTATACACCAAAATAATGCTAGTCTCACTCCTCTCCTCCATCTATACCAATCTTTTATTGCTTCATCCCTTCCTACCTGAACTGTGTCTTATACCACTGGTCTCCAACCCCAACATACACACTGAATTGTTTATTCTATGATAAGGGAAATTTCAACTTTCTTTAAGTCATACCTGCAAATTTGCTGGTTCAGACCCATCAGAGCCTCAGCTAAACTAAGGGCCTTTCATCTAGTAACCATAGTCCTTAGAAAAACATTAAAATAAAAGGATGATGAAGACAATGTATACCAGCCAGTGCAATATCCACATACATTCTAAAGCGAAAATCAGAGGAAACTGACAGGTAGGAAGGGAATAAGGCTTCTCTAAGGCTAATTGTCCATCTAAACCAGGTGTAGCTGAGCACCAAACTCAAGTTCTCAGTCTCTTAGCCCAGAATTATTTTCAAAGAAAGGGAAATGTACTGAGATAAAGTTTAGGGGCTAGAGAGAGGACAAATTACCTAGGTCTTCATTTGATGTTCATTTTTCTCCCCTTGCTCTCATGGCCATTTCTGGACTAGTCATCACCTAGGATTGTCCCATATCTGACTCAAATTCAAACTTTTAGATTTCTAATATGAATATGGCTACATAACTCAGTGTGTTCCCCCAGAACATTGTATCCCATTTCTATGTGGTGGATTTTTAATTATACTCTCTATTCTTCATCTGGATAACTACTACTTATTCACTAGTCTTGGGTGAATTATTACTTCCTTAGAGAAGTTTCTTTTATTGTTTCTTTTATTGTCCACCTAGCTGAATTAGGCTCCAGCATTATTCTCTTTTATAGTACCATATGTTTTCATAGCATTGGTACCAAAACAATACAATTGTACATATATTTCTTTGTGCATTTATATTTATCATCTGTGTCATTCAGTATGTAGTAAGATTCTTGAAGATGGAGACAATATTTTTTTAATCATTTAAAACCCACTGTCTAATATACCTTATAGTACAAGAAAAAAAGAAAGAATTCAGTAAATATGTGTTGTTAAAGAGTTCAATACAGAGAAAAACGAAGGTTTTGAAGGGCTTGTCCATGTGGACAGTGAAGTCTGAGGGTAATGACAGACCTTGGCCTGGAGCGGGTCATGGAAGACAGGGCCTGGTGCATCAATGAATGGGGAGAATAACCAACCGTGAGACCAGGCAGGGGAAAATAAAAGAGTAATACTATCAAACAAAGTCAAAAGAGAAATATTTTATACTATCAGGTTTCAAGTTATAATACTGGCTACTCACCCCCCATTCATCCTCTAATTTGAATAAATTGCCCACTGTTCCAAAAACCCACAACCCAAACCTTTCCTCGGGGCCTTCTAGAAATTTATTCCATTGAAAATAACTCCCAAGCCATATTCCATCTTTTCCCTCAAATTCCATCTACCTTTTTGCCTTAATTAAAACAGAAATTTCCCCTCAGGATCTTTTCGTCCTGGCATTACATTCAATTCGCAGGACCAAGTCCATCCATTTCTCCTTTTCCAATCATGGAAATACTTCCTGGTGTTTTTCAAGGTTTTGTCTCAGCCAGCCATTCCTCTTCATTTACTTATTGCCGAGTTATAGTCTGCCTTTTCACCTCAATATTTGCAATCACCTTAGATTACTTCAAGTCCAAGGTGACAGTTCATCTAACACACTAGCATCTACCAGGGGTGGGCAAACTTTTTGACTCAAGGGCCACAATGGGTTCTTTTTTAAAAAATATATATTTTATTGATATTTTATAGAGAGGAAGGGAGAGATATAGAGAGCTAGAAACGTCAATGAGAGAGAAACATCGACCAGCTGCCTCTTGCACACCCCCTACTGGGGATGTGCCCGCAACCAATGTACATGTCCTTGACCGGAATCAAACCCGGGACCTTTCAGTCCGCAGACCGACGCTCTACCACTGAGACAAACCAGTTTCGGCCCACAATGGGTTCTTAAACTGGACCGGAGGGCCGGAACAAAAGCAACCTGACCATGCTGGCACTTTCATCTTGGGCTGTTGGTGAAGGAGCGGAGGGGAGAGCAAGAGAACCCTCTGCTCTTTCGGCTCTGCGGGTCTGATAGAACAGCCAAAAGGGCCAGATCTGGCCCATGGGCCGTAGTTTGCCCACAGCTGAATTCTAAGCTCTATAAATGCCATATTTCCACCATTATGTATCCTTCCATGCACTTATCCTACAAATATTTATTGAGCAACTTTGTGGGCCAACACAATGTTTAACATTGAGATGGCCATAATGGCTAAGACATAGTCTACACTTATGAATCATATACTCTAGTAGGAGGAAAAGGCTGTGCAAATGAACAAACTTTTAGAGCTGGACCATATCTGCCTTGTTCACTGTGGCATCACTAACACCTATCACTGCATGTGGCAACTACGAGGAATTCAATACATGTTATTTGAATGAATTAAACTCAGTTATAATACAATATAGAGAGCAAGCAGAAGATATCATGAAAACTCAAAGGAAAGATAGGTTATGGAAAGGGGAAGAGAATAGTTCAAAGTGCAACTTCAAAAATATTAAAATCATAATTCTCATAAAAATACATAGAAATCAGGGGCCATAATCTTAATTAACTCATAAATGTGAAAAAGAACAGATAACTGGTTCAAATTAAATAACTGGTTCAAAATTAATTACAAGATTCTATCCTACAATAAGATTGCTAAGTTCATGGGAATGATACAGGTTAATAAAACCATAATAAATCTTTTTTTTCCTAAGTCACATGATCATTAAACTTATTAGATAATGTTTTAGTATATTATTACAAAGACATGGAATTTGTTTTTGCCTTATTTTTGTATTTTAGGCATTTTTTCTCAACAAAAGCTTTTTTAAAATATGTTTTGTTGATTTTTTTACAGAGAGGAAGGGAGAGGGATAGAGAGTTAGAAATATCAATGATAGAGAAACATTAACCAGCTGCCTCTTGAACACTTCCTATTGGGGATGTGCCGGCAACCAAGGTATATGCCCTTGACTGAAATCAAACCTGGGACCCTTCAGTCCCTAGGCTGACGCTCTAGCCCCTGAGCTAAACCTTTCAGGGCAAAGGCTATTTTGAGGTAATTTTTGCACCAGCTGACAAAATAGTGAATAGAAGTTGTCCAGTAGGGATGTAAAAGGAAAGGCGATAAATGTTCCAGGAATGGGGACAGTGCAGAGATCCACTTCACTTCGATCGCCCACTGCCAGTGTCATATGTGGACTTGACCCAAAAATGAACATGTTTCAGTTCTAAAACATTAAATCCCAATGTCTCACTTTTTGAACACAACTTCTAATTCTTTAAACTTTATACTTTACCTCTTTTTTCACAGTCTTTTCAGTCTCATAGAGACCTCTGCTCCCTTGATTCTTTCATACTATGCCAGGCTACCAGCTTCAACCTCATCTAAACCCTATGTGTTACTTCTCTGATGTACCTACTAGTTTGTCTATTTTCAGTTGTATTGCTACTCTCCCATGGAAGAAATGAATTTATTTGCTTACATTTATTTTCTGAACAAGTAAGATAATATTTTAATGGAGACTTGAACTTACTAATTAACCATAATTTGGGAGGAAAATGGAAATAAAGGGAGGAATCACAATATATTACTGTTAGAGGGAACACAATTGGGAAATGACTAAGACGTGAATGTGGGACAACTGTGATTGTGAGACATCTGTATTTCAGTTGCTGAGCCCATCGGAACTACAATCACTAGGAGAGCGGGTATAGCTTTGGCAGCATTTCTGATACTCCTGATTTCCACCGGACTTTATTTGAAAATCCCGCTCAAAAACCAGGCCAAAAACAGGTAAAGGTATTCTTTTCCCCCCCAATTTACAAGTATCTCTTCTCATCGGTATCTGTCCTTCCCCTTTCTGCTTAGGAACAATATCAAAATCAGCAAAGTTCTGATCAGAGGAAGTCACACCAATGAGACTCTAATACCTCAACCATAAAATATGGAAAATAAACTTTATTTATAGAATTTCTGTGTAGATTAAAAGAAATTCTTTACATGAAGCACTCTTGCTTGTATCAACACAAGAATATTCAATAAAAGTCTATCCTTATTATTATTAATGTTAAGGGAGAAGAAGGATGAAGAAAGGGATGAAAGGTGATGAAAGGACAACGATACATTGATACATTCAATATACATGAGACATACGAAGCACTCATTTATGAGGACTTAAATTGACCAACCATAGGTATTACTCATTTTGATATCATACATATTTTGCCTAAGAAATATGTGTAAAATTTAGTTACTCATTAGACCAACAAAGAGCTACAACTATGCTGGGTATGCTTGTCCTGTATGTATGTGCATTGGCCCTAGATCAGGCAATACAGTGCCCCTCTGTTCAAGATCCTTTAGTCTTTAAAACCACACAATCAGCAAAGAGGATTGATTGAGCTGAGAAAAACAGGACATATGAACACAGCTCAACACAGGATTTTCGTGGTATGCTTGCAAACTCTCCTAAGTGTGTTGATCTAAATCATCTCTTTCCCTTGGCTTCTTGCTGTACTTTAAAATGATTCAATAGACTCTGTATTTTGAACTTCTTAATTTGGCAGTTGTTTAAAACATTTTCCCATTACTCTAATTTTGAAGGAGCTATAGTAATGTCCTCTCATGCCTAATATTAGAATTTTCTGTGCTTTGTCTTTCTTGTTCAGTTCAACTAGAAATTTATCAACTGTATCAATCTTTTCAAAGAACTATCTTTTGACTTCATTGAAATAGTATTTCATTGACTTTTGTTCTTAATTGAATTAAAGCCTTCGTCCTTTGTGCTTAAATTGCCCTTCTTTGCTAATTTCTTGGGGTAGATGCTTCTTAAGTGATTGTTTTTAAACTTTTCTTTTTTCCTAATATAAGCATTTAAATATTTAATACTGTCAATTTATTTCTAGGATGGTATCAAGCTAAATGTAACAAGTCAGGCATAAAAAGACAAATATCATATGATTTCACTAATATTTTGAATCTAAAGAACAAAATAAATAAAAGCAGAAACAGACTCATTAATATAAAGAACAAACTGATGTTTGCCAGGTGGAAAGGTAGTTGAATGGATAGGTAAAAAGATGAAGAGACTAGGAAGTACAAATTGTTAGCTACAAAATAGGCACAGGAATGTACAGCATAGAGAATACAATCTATACTATTATAATAACTATATATAATGTCAGATGGGTACTAGATTTATTGGGGTTATTCCTTCATACATTATATAAATTATTCTGTACACCTGAAACTAATATAAAACAATATTGAACTTCAAAAAAATTTCACACTGCAGCTATCAGAACCTTCGATTTTCGATGAGCTTGTAAACAAATTAGACTATTCCACAGTAGTTGACCAATTCTCTCTAATACCCATAACTATCATTTAAAATTCTATCATTAAAAAAATCTTTGAGCCCAATTCATAATAAGGTGAACAAAATGTACAAATAAAATATCCTCTAGATATTGCTTTAGCTGTATCTCATGAATTTAAATATAACCCAGGTACATGCCCTTGACTGTGAATCAAACCCAACACAAAGGGCCGATGTTCTAACCACTGAACAAAATGGCCAGGGAATGTACTGTACTTTTTTTTATTCAGTTCAAACATTTTTTAATTTCCCTTTTATCTGTGGGCTCTTTATAAATGTGTTAATTTCCATCTAACATAATTACCCTTCTACCTAAAGAAACTTTAACATTTCTTGTGTGTGAGTGCTGATAACAAATTCTCATGGCTTTTATTTGCCAAAGAAGCCTTCCTTTCCACTTTTTTTTTTCTTAAGGTTATTTTCACTGAATATAGAGCCAATCTAGAGTAGCTTTTATTGTTAAAGCTAGTTTAGTCCTATTCCTGTCAATCTTCCTGGGCTCTCTACTAAAAAGCAGGGTATCTCCACTCTGACTAGTTGGAACTCTGATATTAGTGTTTCAGTTCTGTGTGAGCTCTGAGGATTGTCCAACTTATAGTTCCCATTAGTACTTTGCCTTACCTCATATATAGCACAGTATTTGGCAACCAGTTCAGAAAATCCGTGTGTAGATTCCTGGAGCTTTCTCTCTCTCTCTCTCTCTCTCTCTCTCTCTGCCTAGCTTCCTTTTCTCTGGTATTCTGCTCTAAAATTCTACCCCCTCAACCTCCGTGAACTCTGATCCTTGTCTCTTCATCTACACAAGGCAACCCTGTCTACGAGATCCTCTTCTCTGCTCTTTAGTCTAGAAATAGTCTCAACACAGTAGGTTGGAAAAGTATATTGTTTCTCTTTGCTGTAGGATCATAACTCGGCGAGGCTGAAACATTTTTAAAATATATTTTATCTGATTTTACTAGTGTTAATGCCAAGAGGGCATGTCTAGTCCCAGTTACTTCATTATAGCTGGAAGTATGTCTATTATTCTTTCTACAGATGGAATTATTCCTTTGACTTCTAGGACCCTATTAAAGGTCATCCTGCCCTTAGAGCCTGCCCAAGAAGCTAAGGGAAAGAGCATAGGAAGGCCAAACACAAAGTGAGAGGCAGGCTGTCATGGGCCCTGAGCAGCCAGGCACTCCTCCCAGGACTAGGCTGAAGTGAGGGAGGTGCCCAAGACACAACTTTTAGGAAGACATTGACTCAGGTTTACATAAACGCTGCCCCTGTTCTTGCATGACACTGAGAATAAATGCCTCTTTATGCTTTTCATCACCTGCCTAAGCTAGTCCCAGTTCTACCTGGGCATGCTTGCTAAGTGTGCAAAGAATGCAATGCTCGGGGTTCTCTTTACTTGCATCATTTCTCAAGGCCAAGTTTGCAGTGAGAAACCTTGAGAAATAAAATAATTTCTTTTCTGAACAAAAACAAACTTGTTTCCTCATGTTATAGGAGCCGTAAACAGCAGAACGACACCCACCATCACATCTGCCTGGCCTTCCCTCCCGCGACCAGGGATTATGTCGCAGCCCCTGCCAACCACATGGAGTTCTCTGCTGAGTCTGACCCCGAGGGCACCAGTGCCAATGCCCCCGGGCCTGCCATCCTGGCCTACACCTGTGATGCTGCCACCAACCCTGACCAGGACAGTGCCAGCGTGGACCCGCCCAGGACCGCCCTTGGCAATGTTGCCATTGGAGGAAACACCCCCAAGGCCACCGTTGCTGACCTTGACCCAGAAGCCACCTGTACCTACCCATCTGGGACAGCCTCCACCACCCAAGAGGACCACAATACCAACCCTGACCAGGATGGTGCCAGCGCCCACCTACCTGGGGCCGCCCTCCACGACCCCACCCCCAAGGCCACCAATACTGACCTTGACCCAGAAGCCACCTGCACCTACCTGCCAAGGGTGGCCCTAGCAAAGGCCTATGACACCCTCTACTCCAGCACCTCCAAAGCTCCTGCGAAGGTTCGGCTCTAGTCCAAATATGACCCTGAGAAGGAGGTGGAACTCCGTGGCAGTAAGGAGAGATTCACTGACCTGCCCATCGGTCCCTATTTGCAGGAGGGTCCTGAGGGAACGGTCCAGTGCAAACTCACGAATAAGTTGCAGCCAGGCTCAGTCTCCAGGATCAACCACCCCATGCAAAACAGGCGCCCGCTGGAAAACTTCTCCAACTTCAACTTAGTCTCCTGTGAACCCCCGGGAGCGGTTCCAGGCCAGTGACCTGTTTGAGAGTGGGAACATGAGGCAAGGGCAGGTGTCTCCTCAGCTCAGGCTCTGGCCAAGACCAACGTGCTGCGTGTGGCGAGGATATTAGCACCAACTACATGGAAAAGCAGCAGCGGAGCACCCATGATGCCACCTTGAAGGTGAGCCACCACATCATGGGGCTCCAGAGGGGCACCAAGTATGCCAGCCAGTCAGCCATGATGCCATGTGGCATGAGAAGGCACCCTTGTCTACCTCCCCAAAAATCATGTCCTTCCACCCATGGGCCATGCAACTATCTGCCTGCAAAGGGCCACCGTTAACGTAAGGAACATCCAAACCTGTAAAGACTTTTGATATTATTTGCACTAAACTGTCGAAAATTGCCGGGAAGCAGAATCTCAATAGATTCTGATAATGCTCCAGAGAATGGCAGTTCTTCACCTTGTTGTATACATTACAATGAAAGTGTTAGGGGCAGAAATAGAATATTGGGGACCAGCTACAACGATAGCAGTAATCATGCTCTGATAACCATAATCTTGTTCTGATTAGAGAAAGCACATTCTAACCTGGATGAGAGTTGTACTCCCAGGGGACATGGAAGCTAACATTGGAATGCAGTCCATCCTCCTGTCCTGAGAACTGCCTTCCGTTATGGAAAGATTTACAACCTGTGGCTCCAACAATCTAGTCCCTGAGGCTCTCACCATTTACAACCCCAACCCCAGATGCCTATAATTCGGTCTCGTCCTCGGTCTCGGTGCTCAGAGGCTTGTGACCACCCCTGTGAGAATTAACAGGTAATCTTTTCTGTCAAATAGAGGAGTTTAGGCAGCCTCCATTTTGGCTCCATCTCTTGCAGCTTCCTGTGGGGTGTGGCCATTTTGAAATGGCAAAGGTCAGCCCCTCCCTTTTTCCTTTAAATTAGCCAATCACACAAGACTGGAAGCCTAGGTCTTCCAATCAAGAGTAAGGGACAGGGACTAGCCTGGTGAGCTCCTGTCAAGGGGGTCCGAGGCACAGGAAGGGGCTGGGACCACAGGACAGTGGGCCCCCTGCAGCTTCCACCAAAGCACGAAACACAAGAGCCTCATTCTTGTGCCAAACTCCACACAAGAGTTTGGACCTTACTCCTCTTGTGCCTGTGGCCACAGGGATTGCTGGCTCCCCCAGGCCTGAGGTCCTGGTCCCTGGGAGCCCTCCACCTATCCCTGCGGGAATCAGGGAGCAGACAGGGCCTGGTCCCTTACCTTTTGGATGAAGATGGACAGGCCTGTATACAAGTCAGAGCCAGAGGGTGTGAGACTCCTAGCCCACGGGAGTCATGGACCTGGGCCTCCCTGCGGTCCCCGTCCTGGACACCCGAGAAGCAGGGCCCCTTTGCTCTCAAACCCACAGTCCAGTGACAACATGCCTTCCCCGTGGTCATAGGCACCCAGGGCCCCAGGGAGCTGGCCCTGGTCTGATGAGTTGGTACGACAGGCCTCTTCACGTGTTACATGTGCAATAAGTGGGACAGATGCACCCATGACCTGAGCAACAGGCCATAGGTGAGTCCCATCACCCACCCAGCTCAGCCTGGGGAGGACCCTTGCCCTGCTCCTGGTCCCTGAGAACCAGCGAGCAGAGGGCACTGTCCTGGGCACTCCCATATGTGTGCCCCTCAAGTGTCCCGGCCGGGGTCCCCTTAACCCTCATTAACCAGTCACTGCATCCCTCAGTGTTAACCTGTAACCTGTCAGGCCCTGAGGGAGTTTCTTCGTCATTGGCATGAAGACCTCATGTGTCTCCTCTGCCATAATGCCCCATGGGGGTTCATACCTTCCAGTATTGTAAAGTGTATCCAGTGTGTAAATAAATGTTCCATACACCCTGGGTACAGCAGAGTTCTCTGCTCCCTCAATATCTCTATCCAGAGTATAATAAATTATTACCCTTGATTTTTATGTAAAATAAAGTCAGTGGGTATTGGGGAGGGGCAGGTACCTGGAACCCAGAGGGAAAGGTTCATGGAGTGGGCGAGCAGTAGCAGCCAAAATAAAGGTGAAAATGCTGAGCCTGAACCCGGACAACTATGTTCACAAAACCAAGTTGGACTTACAGAGAGTTCCAAGAAACAGTGATCCTACCTTATATCCTTTTGAGGTTCCTTGAGAATACTTAAGAGCTTTTAATGCTACCAAACTGGAATGGGTATCTGCAAAACCATTCCTTGCTTTTCTGGATGGTCACCAAGATGGAGTCAATTGTTTGGCAAAGTATCCAAGGAGTCTGGCTACTATCCTTTCTGGGGCATGTGATGGAGAGGTCAGAATTTGGAACTTGACCAAACGAAACTGTATCCATACAATACAGGCACATGAAGGTGTTGTATGAGGAATATGTACTCATTTCTGTGAGGGTTCTTTTTTTTACTGTTGGTGATGACAACCCTGGGACGCACTGAAAAATGGATGGACCAGGCTTTGGAGAAGAGGAAGAGCCAATGCATACAATATTAGGAAAAACAGTGTATGCAGGAGCTGATCATCACTGGAAAGAAGGAATTTTTGCCACATGTGGACAGCAAATAGACATTTGGGATAAACAGAAAACCAGTCCTTTATGTTCAATGACCTGGGGATTGGACAGTATAAGTAGGGTTAAATTTAACCCAATTGAGATATTTCTCTTGGAAAGTTGTGCTTCTGACAGAAATATCTATCTAATAGTGGCCTGATGCATGAAATTCGTGCACAGGGGTTGGGGTGGAAGGTGAAGCAGGTCCCTCAGTTCGGCCTGCACCCTCTCCAATCTGGGACCCCTCGGGGGAATAACGGGCAGTTGGACATCCCTCTCACAATCCAGAATTTCTGGCTCCTAACCACTTGCCTGCCTGCCTGATTGCCCTTAACTGCTTCTGCTTGCCAGCCTGATCATCCCTAACTGCTCCCCTGCTGACTTGATTGCCCCTAGCCATCTCTGCTCTGCCCCACATCCAGGACCCAAGATTCCCTCCTCCAGCCAACCAAAGGCACCTGGGATCCAGGCTTCCCTCGCTCTGGTAAGCCATAGGCACTCAGGCTGGCTGCAGCTGCAGGGAATGGTGGGCAGGTGGCTTTGCCTGGAAGACAGCTGCAAGTGCTGGCACCCGGTTCCACAGGGTGGGCAGCTTCTCCATTTTCCGGGCCACAGCCAGCCACAGGTACTGGTGCCTGGGACTATGGTGTGGGGGGCTTCATTTTATACCAGGACATAGCCAGCCACAGGTGCTGGCACCTGGACCGCAGGTGGATGGCTTTTCCATCTTCTCTGGGATGCAGTGTGGGTGACTTCTCTGGCTGCCTGTGGCCTTGGATTATGGGGTAGGCGGCTTCTTCATCTCCCGGGCAGCAGCCAGCCTCAGGTGCTGGCACCTGGCTTCTCCGTCTCCCCCAGTACATGGGGCAGAGTGACGTGAGGCTTCTGTAGCTGGCTGTAGCCTGGGATCATGGGGCAGGTGGCTTCTTCATATCCTGGCCCTCAGCCAGCCTCAAGTGCTGGTGCCCTACTTCTCCAGCTCCCATAAGCCTGGAGCAGCTGTGGGGCAGGGGCACCGCCATCTTTGTCAGGTTAATTTGCATACTCACTCGTGATTGGCTGGTGGGCGTTGCAGAAGTATACTCAATTTTCTTCTTTCTCTTTTATTAGTGTAGATAGGATAATATGCAAACTGGTCAGGATATTGTCACATAACGACCAATCAGCAGGCTGCATGTGAAGAAGAAGATGGGCAGGGACTGGCGGCTTCGGTGGGCAGGGACTTGCACTGCCTGGGACATGAGGCTCAGCAAACGCCACCCACCCACCCCCGCACCCGGGCCAGCTTTGAGGAGACTTCAGGCTCATGTCCCCGCCCCCAGAAAGAGGCCTAGGGTGGTGAGCCTTGTGTTCCCAGCCCCGGCAATGGGCCCAGGATGTGAGGCTCATGTTCCTGCCCCCTGTGCCAGCCCAGGCACATGAGGCTCGGGTCCCCGCCCCCTGCATTGGCTCAGGGATGTGAGGCCCACGTCCCTGCCCCAAGCAAAGGGAAAATAACAATATTAAAATATTTCCTCTAATTAATTCCCTTTTAATGTGCACAAGTTTCATGCACTGGACCACTAGTAGGACTATGTGATATGAGGCAAGCTACTCCTCTAAAAACGATCATCTTAGATATAAGAACAAATACAATTTGTCAGAACCCTATGGAAGCCATCATTTTTACTGCAGCAAATGAAGATTACAACTTACATACTATTTTTTAAAATTTATTAAGGTATTATATGTGTACATAGCTTACCATCGCCCCCCCTTCCCATACATGCTCTCCCTCCCCAGAATTCCGTATCCATTGGTTGTACTTATATGCATGCATACCAGTCCTTCCATTGATCTCTTATCTACCCCAGATCTCCCCACCCTCCTCCCCTGCTGTCATTTGACAGTCTGCTTGTTGTTTAACTGTCTCTATATCTATCTTTCAATTCTTTAGTTTATAATGTTCTTTAATATCCATAAATGAGTGAAGTCATGTGGTGTTTCTCTTTCATTGACTGGCTTATTTCACTCAGCATGATGCTCTCCAATTCCATCCAGGTTACTGCAAATGATGAGAATTCCTTCCTTTTTATGGCCGCATAGTATTCCATGGTGTAGATGTACCATAGTTTTCTGATCCATTCATCTGCTGATGGGCACCTAGGCTGTTTCCAAATCCTAGCTATTGTAAATTGTGCTGCTATGAACATAGGGGTGCATATATCCTTTCTGATTGGTGTTTCTGGTTTCTTAGTGTATATTCCTAGTAGTGGGATTACTGGGTCAAATGGGAGTTCCATTTTCAGTTTTTTTTTGAGGAAGCTCCATACTGATCTCCACAGTGGTTGCAACAACCTGCAATCCCACCAGCAGTGCATGAGGGTTCCTTTTCTTCTGCAACCTCGCCAACATTTGTCGTTTGTTGTTTTGTTGATGTTGGCCATTCTGACAGGTGTGAGATGGTATCGCATTGTTGTTTTGATTTGCATCTCTCCGATGATTAGTGACTTTGAGCATGTTTTCATGTGCCTCTTGGCCTTCCTTCTATCGTCTTTTGAGAGGATTCTATTCAGGTCCGTGTTCCATTTTTTAATTGGATCATTTATTTTCCTTTTATTGAGTTGTATAAGCTGTCTGTAGATGTTGGAGATTAAACCTTTATCAGTGATATCATTTGCAAATACGTTCTCCCACACCGTGGGAATTCTTGTTGTTTTGTTGGTGGTTTATTTTGCTGTAATAAAGCTTTTTATTTTGATGTAATCCCATTTGTTCATTCTCTCTTTAGCTTCCATTGCCCTAGGGGCAGTATCAGTGAAGAAGTTCTTTTGGCATATGTCTGAGATTTTGCTGCCTGTGGATGTCTCTAGTATTTTTATGGGTTCCCGTCTTATGTTTAAGTCCTGTAACCATTTCGAATTTATTTTTGTGTATGGAGTAAGTTGGTGCTCTAGTTTCATTCTTTTGCATGTATCTGTCCAATTTTCTCAACACCATTTACTGAAGAGACTGTCTTGACCCCATTGTATGCTCGTGCCTCCTTTGTCAAATATTAATTGAGGGTATTGATTTGGGTTGATGTCTGGATTCTCTAATCTATTCCATTGATCAATATGTCTGTTCTTGTGCCAGTACCAGGCTGTTTTGAGAACAGTGGCTTTGTAATACAGCTTGAAATCTGGTATTGAGATACCTCCTACTTTACTCTTCTTTCTCAGAATTGCTGCAGCTATTCGGGGTCTTTTATTGTTCCAAATAAACTTTTGGAGAGTCCTTTCTAGGTCTGTGAAGTATGTTGTTGGTATTTTAATAGGGAGTGCATTGAACTTATAAATTGCTTTGGGAAGTATGGACATTTTGATGATGTTGATTCTACCAATCCATGAACATGGTATGTTCTTCCATCTGTTTACATCTTCCTCTATCTCTTTTTTCAGTGTCATGTAGTTTTCAGCATATAGGTCTTTTACCTCCTTAGTTAAGTTTATTTCTAGGTATCTCAATTTTTTTGATGTGATGGTAAATGGGATTGCTTTTTTAGTCTCTGTTTCTATGAGTTCACTATTGGTGTATAGAAATGCCATAGATTTCTTGGCATTGATTTTGTATCCTGCAACATTGCCAAATTCGTTTATTAAGTCTATTAGTTTTTTGATGGAATCTTTTGGGTTTTTTATGTACAATATCATGTCATCTGCAAATAGGGACAACTTCACTTCTTCTCTTCCAATTTTGATGCTTTTTATTTCCTCTTCTTCTCTAATTGCAATGGCAAGTACTTCCAGTACAATGTCAAACGGGAGTGGTGAGAGTGGGCATCCCTTTCTTGTTCCTGTTCTAAGAGGGAATGACTTTAGTTTTGGGCCACTAAGTATGATGTTGACTGTGGGTTTATCATATATAGCTTTTATTATGTTGAGGTATGATCCTTGTACTCCCATCTTGTTGAGAGTTTATATATGGAAAGGGTGTTGGATTTTATCAAATGCTTTTTCTGCATCAATTGATATGACTATATGATTTTTAACTTTCAGTTTGTTTATGTGATGTATCACGTTTATTGATTTGCGGATATTGTGCCATCCTTGCATTCCGGGAATAAATCCTACTTGGTCATGGTGTATGATCTTTCTGATGGAGCCGATTTGCTAGAATTTTGTTGAGGATTTTGGCATCTATGTTCATGAGGGACATTGGCCTGTAATTCTCTTTCATTGTGTTATCTTTATCTGGTTTTGGTATTAGGGTGATGCTGGCTTCATAGAAGGAGTTTGGAAGTGTTCCTCCCTCTTGAATTTTTTGGAATAGTCTGAGGAGGATAGGTTTTAGTTCTTCCTTGAATGTTTGGTAAAATTCTCCTATAAAGCCATCTTGCCCTGGGCTTTTGTTTGCTGGAAGCCTTTTGATGACTGTTTCAATTTCGTCCCAAGTAACTGGTCTATTGAGATTTTTAGATTCTTCCTGATTGAGTTTTGGCAGGTTATATTTTTCTAGGAATATGTCCATTTCTTCCAGGTTGTCCAGTTTGTTGGAGTAGAGTTGTTCGTAGTATTTTGTAACAATCCTTTGTATTTCGGTGGGGTCTGTTGTTATTTCACCTCTTTCATTTCTGATTTTGTTTATTTGGGTCCTCTCTCTTTGTTTCTTGGTTAGCCTGGCTAGAGGTTCATCAATCTTGTTTATTCTTTCAAAGAACCAGCTCTTGGTTTTGTTGATTTTATGTATTGTTTCTTTGGTCTCTATGTTATTTATCTCCGCTCTGATTTTTGTTATTTCCTTCCTTCTGCTTACACTTGGCTCTTCTTGTTGCTCTTTTTCTAACTGTTTGAGTTGTAGAGTTAGATAATTTGTTACCATTTTTTCTAGTCTTTAACAATAGGCTTGAAGAGATATGAACTTCCCTCTCAAGATTGCTTTTGCTGTGTCCCATAGATTTTGGATTGTTGTGTTTTCATTGTCATTTGTTGCCAGGATGTTTTTAAGTTCTTCCTTGATTTCCCTGGTAACCCAGTCCTTGTTCAATAGCATGCTATTCAGTTTTCATGTGTTTGATTCCCTTGGATTATTTTTATTTTAGTTGATTTCTACTTTTATGCCACTATGATCTGAGAAGATGCTTGATATGATTTCTATCTTCTTGAATTTGAAGAGACTTTGCCTATGTCCCAACATGTGGTCTATCTTTGAAAATGACCCATGTGCACTTGAGGAGAATGTGTATTCTGTGGCTTTGGGGTGAAATGTTCTGAAGATGTCGATTAATTCCATCTGGTCAAGTGTGTCATTTAGCGTTGATGTTTCTTTGCTGATTTTTTGTTTAGATGATTTGTCCAAAGGTGACAGTGGGGTATTAAAATCTCCTACTATGATTTTATTGCTATTAATCTCTCCCTTAATGTCTTCCAGCAGTTTTTTTTTATGTATTTGGGTGCTCCTGTATTGGGTGCATATATGTTTACCAGGGTCATTTCTTCTTGTTGTATTGCTCCCCTTAGTATTATGAAGTGGCCTTCATTGTCTCTTGTTATGTCCTTCACTTTGAGATCTAATTTGTCAGATATACGTATTGCTACCCCAGCTTTTTTTTCATTTTCGTTTGCCTGGAAAAACTTTTTCCATCCTTTCACCTTCAGTCTGTGGGCATCTTTTTTCCTGAGGTGGGTTTCTTGTAGACAGCAGATGTATGGGTTTTGCTTTCTTATCCAATCTGTTACCCTATGTCTTTTGATTGGAGCATTTAAACCATTTACATTTAAAGTAATTATTGATAGGTAGGTATTTGATGCCATTTTTATTCTATCCCCCTGTGTTTCTTCTTCGCTTCCTATTTCTTTATTTTTGCAGTAGGCCCTTTAGCATTTCTTGCATTGCTTGTTTATTGGAGATAAATTCCTTTAGTCTGTTTTTGTCAGTGAAGCTCCTGATTACACCTTCAATTTTGATTGACAGCCTTGCAGGGTACAGTATTCTTGGGTTCAGACCCTTCCTTTGCATGACTTTGTATATGTCATCCCATTCCCTTCTGGCCTGATGAGTTTCTGTGGAGAAATCAGTTGCTAGTCTGATGGGGGTTCCTTTATATGTAACTTTCTGTCTCTCTCTGGCTGCTTTTAAGATTCTGTTTTGTCAATGTTTTTTGCCAGTTTAATTATAATGTGTCTGGGTGTTGATCTTTGGGGGTTCATTTTGTTGGGGACTCTTTGAGCATCTTGGATTTGTGTCAGTTTTTTCTTCTCTATCTCAGGAAAGTTTTCTGTCATTATTTCTTGAAATACTTTTTCCATATCTTGGTCAGTTTCCTTTCCTTCTGGGACCCCTATTATTCTAATATTGTTTTGTTTTGTATTGTCCCAAAGCTCCCGTAGGCTCTTCTCCTGTTTTTTTTTATTTTTTTTCCTAGCAGCTGCTCTAATTGGGTATTTTTTTCCATCTTGTCTTCTAGCTCACTGATGCGGTCCTCTGCTTCTTCTAGTCTACTCTTGATGCTTTCTATTGAGTTCTTCATAGAAGCGATGTCATTTTTCAGTTCTTCTTGGGTCGCCTTCATTTCCTCTTGGTTCTTCTTCAGATCCTCTTGGTTCTTCTTCATTTCCTCTTGGGTCTTACTCATATTGTCAAATTTGTCTTCCATTCTTTTTAGCCATCCCATGATCATTACTCTGAATTCTTGCTCTGGTAGGTTGCTTGCCTCTAAATCGTTTACTTCCTTTTCTGGTGATGGCCGATTTTCTTTCATAGGTGGGTTGTTTCTTAGCCTCCCCCCATGATTTTTCTTTTTAGGATGCCTGTTTATGTATTTCTCTCTCTCCTGCTTAGATTTAAAGGTACAAAATACAACACAACCAGGTACAACACACAAGGCACTGAACACAAAAGCGTTTGCAATATTAATATCCTCCAATAAAGGTGACTAGAACCCAGATAACAAAATCATACAATCAAATAAAAAGAATAAGCAAACCAATCTTACAAAAAAGCATAAAACTTTGATATAGTTAGCATTTAGCATACAACTACAAAGGGGTAGAGAGAAGGATTGTTTTTTTTTAGGACAGTGACAAGGTAGGTGTGAATGGGCTTGGAGTAGGGGGTTGGGAGTTAGATATACACAGGAAGGGTGAAATTTTAGGAGGGGGTAAATAGAAAAAATAGGGAAAATCTAGTGCATTAAAGAGTTAAGATAAGCAGGACACCAAAGGGAAAGGGTTAGGAAGAGAGTGATGGCGTAAAGGTAGGGTTGAGTTAGAATAGAGCGTTGGAGAAGGAAAGGTATAAATAGTCTGTTGAATAGTAATCCCAAAGGGGGAAAAAAGAGAAAAGAAAAAGAAAAAAAAAGTATATAATATAGCACTTAAAAGATAATGATAAAAATAAACAAAAGAAAATAAGATAAAAAAGGTAAAAAGGGCAAAATAGTAGTAGTAATAATATTGATTACATATAAAAGTGAATTAATTAAAAAGGTAAAATCAAGTGAGGAAAGATGAAAAAAAATATCTTCTTAAGTAAACTTTGCAACTAATGTAACTTAAAAAACAAAACAAAAACAGAAAAAAATTAAACAATTAGAAAATCAAAATAAAAAATTAAATAAAATTTGCAGTAATGAAGGTCATTCACTTCCTCTGTTGTTCTGTCTAGCTCACCAGTTCCCAGTCTGGGCGTTAATTGCAATTCTCTGTGTTTCTTCCGTGTTGTAATCAGGTCCATATGTACTGTAGCCTCTAGGTGGTGGTGTTTCTTGGTGGCAGAGAGCCAGGGTTCTGAGGCCTTTCTAGCTTTTTTCCCCTCTCTGTGTCCCTGATCTATGGAGGGGTGGGGGTTGGCCAAGAGGAGCCGACCACACTCGCCTGTAACTCTCTCTGAGTCAGATCTAGACGTGCTGCTCCTTAGATATCCCCCCACTTAGGAGCCCTGACCACAGTCAGGGGTGCCTCTGGCCCAGCCTGGGTTTCTTATAAACACAGACCCCTCTGTGTGCCTGGTGCGCGTGGGCTGCTGCGGGGGTGGGGGGTGCGCGCGCAGCAGGGGAAGCGTGCAGCGGTGGGAACTCACCAGATCTCAGCAAAATCTGATTTTTCACCCTAGGGTGGAACATTCCTTTGAATCCAAGCGTTTGCGCTGATTGTGGTCAGCGTTTAGGGGTGAACAGCTACTTGGTGGTCTTTACGGCCGTGGCTATTCTGTCCTCTAATCCAAATCTCTTCCTGTCAAGATGCCAAGATTTCCCTGTCTTTGCCCTTAGGTCACTCCGGGAAAGGATCAGGCTGTGGGTGCTTAATTGTCAGGGACACCCTGATCAGGTGCCCCCCAGTTTCCCCAGGTGTTCGCCTTTCTCTTGGCTTGTTGACAGGCACTCCCAGCGCGACCCTCGGGTGCTCTCTCCTTCCTCTTCTGGACCCAGGTCAGAACTTGGCCTACCTCTTCTTCCGCCATTTTCTCTCCTCTCCTTTCTCCTCTTAGACCATAAGAAGCTGACAAAACCACATGATATTTCCAAAGAAAGGTATTACTGCTTGATCTGGGTCACTGAAATAATCAACTGAATTTGTTCAATTAATCAATAAGGGCAACAGAGCACGTTGTCTTATGTTAAGAGAGCTCTCTTAGCAAAAGCTGTGACCCGAGGCGGGAGCAGAGGCGGTCTCCGCTGCTCTCCAGTCGCTTCCGCCGCCACAGCCTCCGCCGCAGCTCAACTTACATACTTTTGATATGTGTGCACTGGACATTCCTGTGATGGTGCACATGGATCACATGTCTGTGGTGCTGGATGTGGATTATTCTCTCCCACTGGGAAAGAGTTTGTGTCCACTAATTTTGATAAATCTATGCGAATCTTTGCTGTGGACAAAAGTAGAAGCAGGAAAGTATATTACACAAAGATAATGCAACATGTTATCTGTGTAAAATGAACTTCTGATAGCAAGTACCTTATGTGAGGATCTGATGAAATGAACATTCCTCTGTGGAAAGCTAATGCTTCTGAAAAATTGTATGTGCTTAATTCACAAGAGAAATCAGCCAAAGATTATAACCAGAAGGTGAAGGAGAAATTTCAACACCATCCTCATATAAAACGTATCAGTCATCACCGCCATCTACCAAAACCGATCTACAGCCAGATTCAAGAACAGCACATCATGAAAGAAGCTCGCAGATGAAAGGAAGTGAATCATCTCAAACATAGCATGCCTGGATCTGTGCCAATTGTGTCAGAGAACAAGAAACACATAGTGGCAGTTGTGAAATAATATTTGGTATTCCTGCCAATACTGGCTTATAATTATTTGTTACATTTTTATTTGTAAACTCTACAAATAAAAGTATAGTTAATCCTTGAACAACATGGATTAGAACTGGCTAGATCCACTTGCATGCAGATTTTTTTCCCCAATAAATATACAGTTGTTTCTCTGTATTCCTGGGTTGTGCATCCATGCATTCAACCAACCTTGGATCAAAACAGCATTTTCTACTTGAGGTTGGGAATCAGTGAATGTGTAGGGCCGACCTAAATAACATTTGGATTTCTGACTGATCATGGGGTCAGCACCCCATATCCCGCATTGTTCAACGGGTCAGCTGTCCTAGCTCTAATATACCAGATGGTTTAGTTATATGTGTAGAGTTTTACCATTGCATATTTTAGCCACCCTGAAAAATTATATGTCAAAGGTGGTCTGGTTGATAAAACTTGATTCTTGACCTGCTTTCTTATTTCCTGGAATAATACAGAGTATTTGCAAACTAACTTATTTTTTCTGTTAGAAATTGTAAATATAATTTTACATTCTGATCTATTATAGACACTGTGCATTTAAATTTACATTTGAAACCAAACATATTTTGTATTATTTTTAATATTACCTTGAATAATTATTGCAATGATTCTTGCTAGGATTTTGCATCGCATATAAAAGAATTATGTCAGTACATTTTAAAATTGAATTTATTTCCTGTACTTTATATTTGGCTTTTTTAAGCTTTCAAGATCAGCTGCATTTATGTAACTTTCATAAATGATAATAATTATAATTATGGTCAAGTCAAAATGATAAAACATCCTTTTTCTCAGAAAAAAAAGGGGGGGTGGGGAGGGACAGATGACATTTGTCAAGCATAAAAGCCTGAGTAGACCGCCTACTCACTGTGCATTTACTCCCAAACCTTGTGCCTGCGCACCTTCCTACAGGAGTAGATATTTGCCTTGTTGTCTGACTCCTGAGTATCCTTTGTGTTCTGCCAGGATCCCTGGTTTTGGGGGGCTCACCTCATTTCTAACCCCCCATACCCAAATGACTTGTAACCTGTAATGCTTATACCATGCCTGCTTTCCTATACCTGTAATTCCCACTGTCCCACATAATCTTTGTCCTTCTACCCAATGTAAGCAGCTGGCTCATGGGGAGAGGCAGAGAAGAGTTTTGTGGATGACCTGCTGCTCTCCCATAGTGCCAGCATTATTGAAATAAATGTTTATATGATTCAACCTTGTCTCTGTTTAGTTGATTGAAGTAGTAGCAGGAAGCCTGGACCCCTTGGTTGTTTGGATACAAAAGGAGGAGATGTAAGTGGGTTACATGAAACCCACTGTTGATAGATTAGGGAGGTGTGAAAATGATAGCTATCTATTTATATTCCTTCTCATGCTTTTAATTTTGGTTTTTATTTGAATTTTTTTAAATGCTGACATTTAAATCTTTATTATCATTAATAAGCTTCTACTGACTATATTATCTGAGATTTTTTAAATTTTATTTTAAATTCTCAAGATTTTTAAATATTATTTTTCAATTACAATTTACATACAATATTATTTTGTATTGGTTTCAGGTGTACAACATAGTGGTTAGACAATCATATCCTTTACAATGTGGTCCCTTCTCCCCCTAGAAATCAAGTACCTATTGGGCACCATACATAGTTATTACAATATTATTGACTATATCCCCTATGCTGTACTTTTTCATCCCTTGGACTATTTTTTTAGTACTTTTTAATCCCATCATCTTTTTCACCCAGGCCCCTAACACCCCACCTCTCTGGCAATCATTTATCTGATCTCTGTATCTATGAGTCTGTTTCTATTTTGTTTGCTTATTTTGCTCTTTGGATTTCACATATAAATAAAATGATGGTACCCTGTTTCCCCGAAAATAAGACAGTGTCTTATATTAAATTTTGCTCCCAAAGATGCACTAGGTCTTATTTTCAGGGGATGTCTTATTTTTCCATGAAGAAGAATACGGTACACATTTATTGTTAAATGAAAATAAAGGAAATTTATTACCTGTATACGGTACGGTAGTATGGTAGCTGTCAGCACAAACCAGACAAACTGTGAATCCTACAGTATCAAGAATTTACTCATTTATTCAATGACAATCATGTCATCATCTTCTGGAACATCATCATAACAATCTAATTCCTGAATTTCCTGGTGAATTTCTTGTGACTCCATTTCTTTCAGAATCAGTGGACCAAATGTCTCATGTTTAGCAATAGCACTGTCTTTAAATGAGTACTTGTTGTCAAGATAGCCTGCTTGCATTGCATTTGCAATGCAACTGTCAGTGATTTTCTCCCATAAACTCTTCACCCAAGTCACAACTTCTTGCAGTTTAGGTTTCACAAAGTTTCCACGCTGATTTCTCTCCATTCTATTTTCAATGTAGTCATTAATTTCCATGTGCAAATTGTCTTTGAATGGCTTCTTTATTGCAATATCAAGAGTTTGGAGATAAGCCATCATTCCTGCTGGAATCATTATCTGATCTATTTTTCTTTCATGAAGAAATGTCTTCATGTCTTTAGCGCAGTGAGTGCTGGCTGCATCCCAGACTAGCAGACCTCTTTGGCTCCCTCCCAAGCAGCAGCATTAAATCAACCCACTTCCTTATAACTGCTTGTGTGGCCCTGGCTTTTTCAGTTTCAAGAATAAAAACGCCCAAAACACATTCATTCTTTTCCTTCTTGCCCTTAGAAATGACTAAAGGTGGGATTTTACTGCCATCCAGACAAATTGCCAAAATACAGGAAACATGTGCACTTTCGTAAGCAGTGGAGGGAATGTACACTAAGGAGGCACCCCGCTGTTCAATTGTTATTTGAGATGATTGGCCCATAAACACTGCAGTTTCATCCATAGCAATCATGTTGGAAAGACTGTATTTAGAGAAGTCAGCATCATCAATAAAGGACTTGAATGCAAATGCTCGCTTAATAACTTGAGTATCTTCCAACCTAAACAATGTTGTAGATCTTCTTAAAGACAGTTCACTTTCGCTGAAGGAAATCCTGCCCCGCACTCACCACTCACTCTCACCTCCGCTCCGCCTCCACACAGCAGTGATGTCAGGACTCAGGGTAATGTCACTGGTTGCTAGATGCCAGTCGGGGCGGCCCTAGTGATCAGTTTAGAGTAAATTAATTTTCATTCTGAGACAGAGCCTGGGGGCCTTATTTTGGGGTGGATGCCTTATGTTTCACTCAGAATGAAACCTGTAAGTAGGTCTTATTTTTGGAGAATGTTTTATTTTCGGGGCAACAAGGTATGCTGTGTTGTCTGAGGTGAGTGTGATTGTCTCTCTATCAGAAGACAGGAAGCCACCCGGTAATAATAATAATAAATAGTAATAATAAATAGTAATAATAAATAGTAAATAAAAATAGTAAAAAAAAATAAGGTACCTAGTAATAAACTTATCTAAGGAGGTAAAACACCTATGCTCAAAAAAATATAGGGCATTGAAGAATGTAATAGAGGAAGATGCAAACAAATGGGAAGCATATACCATGTTCATGGATTGGGAGCATTAACATAATTAAAATGTCTATACTACCCAAAACTATCTATAGATTCAATTTATTAACATATCAATGGCATACTTCACAGATCTAGAACAAATATTCCAATAATTTATATGAAACAACAAAGGCCCCAAATAGCTTCAGAAATCTTGAGAAGGAAAAACAAAATTAAAGATATTACAATATCAGATATACAGCTATACTACAAAGCCACTGTAATCAAAACAGCCTGGTACTGGGACAAGAACAGGCATATAGATAAATAGAACTGAAGAGAGAGCCCAGAAATCAACCCATGCCCCTATGACAGGGATGGGCAAACTTTTTGACTCGAGGGCCACAATGGGTTCTTAAACTGGACCGGAGGGCTGGAACAAAAGCAATCTGACCATGCTGGCACTCTCATCTTGGGCTGCTGGTGAAGGAGCGGAGGGGAGAGCAAGAGAACCCTCCACTCTTTCGGCTCCGTGGGCCAGATAGAACAGCCAAACAGGCCGGATCCGGCCCTCAGACCGTAGTTTGCCCATGGCTGCTCTATGGTCATTTAATATTTGACAAAGGAGGCAAGAGCATACAATGGAGCAAAAATAGTCTCTTTAATAAATTATGTTAGTAAAATTTGACAGATGCATACAAAAAATAGTGAGACTAGACCAACTTATACGATACACAAAAATAAACTAAAAATTTAAGTCACAAAAACATAAAAATCATACAAGAAGGCAGTAAAATTTCAGGCATCTCTTGCAGTAATGTTTGCCAATACATCTCCAAGAACAAAGAAACCTGGGAAGAAATAAATAAATGAGACTACATCAAACAAAAAGCTTCTGCACAGCAAAATAACTATCAATAAAATGTACAAGGAATGCCAATGATTCATCTGATAATAGGTTAATATTCAAAATATATAAAGAACTTATACAACTCAACAAAGGAAGGCGAACAATCCAAATAAAAAATGGGCAAAGAACCTGTTTAGACACTTCTCCAAAGAGGACATACAAATGGCTAAAAGACATATGGAAAAAATGCTTAAGATCACTAATCATCAAGGGCCTGCAGATTAAATCTACAATGAGATATTACCTCACACTTGTAAGAATGGTTACTATCAATAAATCAACAAACAAGTGCTGGCGTTGATATGGAGAAAAGGGAATCCTAGTACACTGTAGATAGGAATGCAGACTGATGCAGCCACAGTGAGAAACAGGGTGGCATTTCCTAAAAAAATTCAAAATAAAACTGCCTTTTAACCCAATGATCCCAATTTTGATTATATATTCTGAGAATCTTGAAACACCAATCATAAAGGATATATGGTATTCCAAAAATGTATACACACACTTTGAATAAATATAAAGGCAGTCTTTATTAAAATGCATTTAATTTTCAAAATTAAGCTGTCAGCTGTTAAAATACATATACATTTTTGGAGATACCTTGTGTGTGCACCCCTATTCTCATAATAGGGTTATTTGCAATAGCCAACATCTGGAAATAATCTAAAGGCCCATAAATAGATGTGTGAATTTAAAAAAAAAGCTGTGGTATGTTTACACAATGGAGTATTATGATATGTGATTATAAAAAAAATAAATAACAGCCTTGATGAACCCGGACATTATATGTTTAGTGAAATAAGTCTGTCAGAGAGAGAAAAATACCATATGATCACTAATATGTGGAATCTAATGAGCAAATTAAACTGATAAACAAAATATGACCAGAGGCATGGATACATGGAATAGACTGACAGATCTCAGAATGCAGAGAGGTGAGAGGGACTGAAAGAGGTGAAGCAAAAAACATATGCATAAATGCATAGCCCACGCGCACAGACAACAATGTGATGGCCTAGGGTAGGGTGGGGTCTGGGTAGACAGGGGAAATAGGGTAGAAAATAGGGGACATCTTTAATATTATCAACAATAAAATAAATTATATCAATAATTAATAGCTGATTGTCCTGACCTGTTTGACTAAATAGATGGAGTTGGCCTGCAGACTAACGGGTCCCAGGTTTGATTCCAGTCAAGGGCATGTACCTTGGTTGTGGGAATATCCCCAGTGGAGGGTGTGCAGGTGGTAGCTGATTGATATTTCTCTCTCATCAGTATTTATAACTCTCTATCCCTCTCCCTCTCTGTCAAAAATCAATAAAACATACATTTTTAAATAATAATTATAATTAATACCCTTCCTAAACAAGAACCACCAATTTATTATAAAGCATGAAGCTTGCATGATGGTAAATGATGCAAGAATGTCCCAGTAGTACACAAGGGAGAGATAGTTTCTATCTAGAAAAGCTGTCATCTACTGTTTTGACAAAGATGAAGAGAAACACAGAAGCCTATCTTGGGAAGACTGTTACCAATGCTACTGTTACAATATCACCTTACTTTAATGACTCTGCATCACTGGAATCATTGCCAGTCTCAATGAACTTAGAATCATCAAGGATCCAACTACTGTTGCTTTTGCTTATAGCTTAAACCAAAAGGTTAGAGATGAAAGAAATTAGCTGATCACTTTTGATTGTCAAAACTGTTGAAGATGGAATCTCATCTTTGGGGATTATATCTACAGCTGGAGATGGCCACTTAGGTGCAAAGGACTGTCACAATCGAATGGTGAAACATTTTATTGCAGAGTTCAAGGATAAGCATAAGAAGAAGATCAGTGAGAATAAGAGAGCTGACCATCCCCCCTGTATTGCTTGTGAATATGCAAAGAGTACTCTCTCATCCAGCTCCCAGGTCAGTATTAGGTTGAGTGACTCTATGAGGAAACAACGTCTTTCCTTCCATTACCAATGCCCAAGTTTAAGAATTGAATGTTCACTTATTCTGTGGCACACTGGACACTATACAGAAAGCCCTTCGGGATTCAAAGCTAGACAAGTATCAGATCCATGATAATGTTCTGCTGGGTAATTCTACTCATATTCTCAATATTCAGAAACTTCTACATGATTTCAACAGAAAAAAAAACTGATTCAGAGCATTAACCTTCATGAGGCTGTAGCTTGCTGTGCAGCTGTCCAGAAAGCCATCCTGTCTGGAGACAACTTGGAAAACATTAGAGATTTGCAAGTCTTGGACATCACTACTCTTTCTCTTGGCTTGAAACTGCCAGCAGAGTCATGACTGTCCTTATCAAGCACAATACTATCAATCCATTTAAGAAGATGTAGACCTTCACTACCTACTCGGACCACCAACCAGGTGTGCTCATTTATGAAGACAAATGCACCATAACCACAAATAACAACCTACTTGACAAGTTTGAACTCACAGATATACCACCTGCACTCCATGGTGTTCCTCGGATTGAAGTGACTTTTGATCTTGATGCCAATGGCACTTTCAATGTCTTTGATGCATAAAGGTACAGAAAAAGTGAACAAGATTACCATCACAAAACACAAGAACCATTTGACCAAGGAAGAAAGCAAACATATTGGGCCAAGAAGCAGTGAAGTACAACGCTGAAGGTGAGAAGCAGTGGGACAAGGTATCTTCCCAAAATTCCCTTGAATTCTTTACAATCAACATAAAAGCAACTGCCAAAGATGAGAAATCTGAAGTTAAGCTCAAAGATGAGGATAAACAGAAGATTCTTTTCAACTGCAATAAATTATTCAGCTGCCTTGATAGGAATCAGCATGCAAAAAGGGGAGAATTTGAGTATCAGCAGAAAGAGTTGGAGAAAGTCTGCAACCCTATGATTCCCAAGCTGTCCCAGAGTGCAGGAGGTAAGAGAGGCTATATGCCTGGGACTTTTCAAGTGATTGAACTCTTCCACCTGGTGGTTCCTTTTCTGGGCCCACCAAAGAAGAGGTGGATCATGGCAACCTGAACATGCATTTAGTTGTTGTTCCACACAAAGTACTGGAAGACCAAAGTTTATAGCAAATTCCATGGCACTTCTAAGGCTGAAATGGTACTGTAAGTAACTGGAATTTTCAATAATTGAATATGGAACATACCCACAGCAAATAACCTTGCTCTTTCTAGGCACTGTAGTGTAACGGTAAGTGGAAAACACAATGTCTTATGTCAAACTGTATTTGAAACTGTCTTACACACACACACAAACACACACACACACACACACACACACACACACACACACACAAAATAAAAAAATAAAATTTAAAAAAAACCCACAATACAAACCATAAACTTTTACTACATTCAGATAAAGTTTAGTTCTAAGGACATAGGGCAAAAATATGGAGGTATGTTTTCCTGGGCCTGAATAATAGTTAATTATGAGAGTGAAAGTTTGAGGATACCATTGTACTGAGCACTGAATGCCATCTGACATTGTTGTCTACATTTTCTTAATAAATGCATTTTGTATGAACTTGTGATATCTGAGGCCTCTAAATTGTGGAACCCTAGCAAAGACCCATCTCTCCCTGGTGTTGTAATTATTAATATTAAACCTATTTAACAGATGAGAAAACTGGGACTTGAGTGCATCAGTCAGTATAAATATAGGAAATAAGAAAATATCTACAGGCTTTTAGCAGAACAGGATTTAATACACAAATTATGAGTTCACAAAATTATAGGAAGCCTTAGGGCATGAAGATAGAAGACTACTTTTACCATTACCACACACACAAAAAAGGAGGAAATAAAAGATACATGAAGTTGGGCTTTGTTTTTGGGAGAGCAGAAATAGGTATGTAGATCTGATATATAGGAGATGAAAACATTTCCATCCAATGGCTTCTTTTGGTCAATAAAATGAGGCAGTTGAGAAGACTTACAGGATAAGGTCTGAGGATTGAGAAGAAAGTAAGTGGATGTAGAGCATGTTTGAGGAAACATGTGGTTGGCAGACAGCATTTCAGATTCAGATGATGATGTTAATCATTAATTTGTAGAAAATCAATCTAATATGCTCTTTATGTCCACAACCTTTACCAAGATGTATATCTGGTTATCAGTTTTATATTCTAAAGCAAAACAAGTATTGCTTTGTGGATCTTGTTACTTGTTTACACCCTACATATGCCACACAGTCCCAGCCCAAGTCCAAATTCCACCAGAGAATGAATCTCAGTCTCATGAAGTTCCTCCCCTTTCAGCACTTCTGCACATCCCTCCTCTAATCCAGCTCCTAAGAGAAAATTCCCTAATCAGAGCTAACACAGATCAGGAGAGACCCAGCTCCACAGCACAAATAAAGTTAAATCTAGAGGCCCTGCCTATGGAGTCAGTCCAAAGTTGGAGGAAGAGGCAATATGAAGAAAAGTCCAAGTCAGTTTTCTGTAAAAGGTTCTACTGCACAGAGGAGGTATGGACGGAGAGAGCTGTGCTTCTTGACAGGACAGTGGAATAAAAGAGGACATGAGAAGGGAAAGGGGTAGGAAGGTAGAACATAATAGGTTAGAGTGAAATAATTAGGATAACTTAAAAGCTTGGGATGCTTTTTGCCAGGATTCTGAGGTGGGAAGTCTCTTCCTAAATGTTTGCTTTCTATTATTAATCTGTGATGCCTAGATCAGTGATCTTCACAATAGAGTGTACATACATCTGAGGGTGGGAAAAGACTCTTCAACATCCTCAGATAGGAGTGGTGTGAACAAGATTTTTGTACCCTCAGGCCCCATATGTGCTCTTCCTTAACATAGGCTATGCAGGCTTATTTCCATTCAATATCTCACAATCATCCTTTTATTTTAAAAAAGCATGAATAACTTTTCCCTCCTCTCCCATTCCTTTTTTTTCTTTCATTTTCCTTCCCTTCTGTTCCTTTCCTTTCTCTTATCTTTTCTTTCTTTCTTATCTTTTCCTTCCCTTCTGTTCCCTTCCCTTCCCTTCCCTCTTCCCTTCCCTTCCCTTCCCTTCCCCCTTCCCTTCCCTTCCCTTCGCCTTTCTGAAAATCCCAGTCTTAAACTGTTCATGTAGGCAGAGCAAACTTGATAACTGTGCTGGCAGTCAGAGGAACAGGATGTAGAAGTGGAACTGAGGTGGCCCACATTAAAGGATCAAAGCCCAATTAGTGAAGAGATACCAATCCATGGAGGCAGCCTGATATGGGAGAGGTGAAAGTCCATGGGGGGCGAGAGTTCTCTGATGAGTGTCAGAGACAGAGCACAATGAGGAACACGGTAGAACTTGGCAGAGCCCACACAAGGCAAATAGGCATCCATGTGGAGGGAATGTCCAGCATAGTGCTGGAGATTATTGGGGAGTGCATGCATATAGGAGAATGGGCAAAAACAGAGGTGAGAACTTGGCTTCGTACAGGGGGGTTAACATATATAATATATACTAGAGGCTCGGTTCAAGAAATTCGTGCATGGGGGGGTATCCCTCAGCCTAGCCTTCACCCTCTCTAATCTGGGACATCCCTCTCACAATCCAAGACTGTAAAACTTGACTTCTACTGTCCTGTTGTTTTTATCAAAATAGTTTTTTCACCTTTTTGATGGATAGTTTTATTTCCAATCATATCAAAATTCATTGGAGTTTCATCCATATTTCCAATATGACTTAACGCATAGCCATGTTTAGTGCGCTGTTGTATTACGTATCGATGGAAACTACCCACTTTGTTATCCAGATCTGAGGGTAATTTTTGGGCAATTTTTGTCTTTTGCCTTAGTACCAGATCATGCCTTGCCATGAATCTACTGCACCAGGATATAGTGGCCTTAAAATTGTTGCTGTGATCTGGGTTAGATTTGGCCCACTGAAGTGCAAACAAGCATATTGTATTTCGTGTCACCACATAACCGTTTTGGCGATGTTGAGCCACCATGTCTGCTACATGTTTTTCGAGTTCTGGCCAGTGTGGGGTGCCTCTTCTTAATGCACACTTACCCCTTGGCATACTCTTTAATGCTTTCTCATTTGATTTCCAGTCCCGAACCATCTTTTCTGTTACTCCATATTGTCTTGCAGCAGCACAATTATTATTTTCCTTAGCAAAGTTTATAACTTTCAGTTTAAAATTTGCATCATACTTCTTTCTTTTGGCTGGTGCCATGATAGGGATGATAGGGGTTTGACTGGTTGACATTTTCTATGTTGTACTGTACAATGGTGCAGTATTGTGGCTGGCTATTGGCTGTATACAAAGCCTGATTTGATTGGTCCCTGCTCCCTGTTTGCCCACCCTGTCACTATAGCAGTCCGGTCCACCCTTGCATCAGCATCTCCCTGGGACCTCACTAGTGCGCAAGTGCGAGCTCTTCAACATTCTAACAGGCACCATGATAGCACAAAATCACGAATCTTCAATGCATATGTAAAGAAATATACGGTAACCCGAATTTACCACACTCGCAAAATCGCATAACAGCAAAATCGCATAACAGCCGAGCATACACCCAGCAGCGCTGCTGATGCCTGAACGGTATGTGGAATGAAGTGGGCATGCATCGGGAGGCCACTATGGCATGGGGCAAGCACTATGGGCAGTCTATCTGAAGTGTACCTGGCGTATAAGACGACCCCCCACTTGGAGGCATATTTTTCAGGGCCAAAAAATCATCTTATACGCTGGCAAATACGGTAGTGAATTGACTGTCAAACCTCAGAGGGAAGAGAGGGGAGAGGGGAGAAGAGAACAACCAATGAACTCATATACATATGTGCATAACCATATTTACAGACAATAGGGTGGTGAAGGCCTGGAGTTGGGAGATGGGAAGGGAGAGGTTAAAGAGAAGGAAAGGGGACATATCTAATACTTGCAAAAATAGAGATTATTTTTAAATAGGAATATTTTAAGTTGGCTTTCAAAAATTTCAATATAAATGTATTTAAGAAGAGTGTAAATTCTGGTGTGATATAAATAATAATATATTTTTAAAAAATATTTTTATTGCCGAAACCGGTTTGACTCAGTGGTAGAGCGTCGGTCTGGGAACTGAAAGGTCCCGGGTTCGATTCCGGTCAAGGGCATGTACCTTGGCTGCGGGCACATCCCCGGTAGGGGGTGTGCAAGAGGCGGCTGGTCGATGTTTCTCTCTCATCGACGTTTCTAGCTCTCTATCTCTCTCCCTTCCTCTCTGTGAAATATCAATAAAAATATATTTAAAAAAACAAACAAACAAAAAAATAAAAAATATTTTTATTGATATTTTACAGAGAGGAAGGGAGAGAGATAGAGAGCTAGAAATGTCGATGAGAGAGAAACATCGACCAGCCGCCTCCTGCACACCCCCTACCGGGGGTGTGCCCGCAGCCAAGGTACATGCCCTTGACTGGAATCGAACCTGGGACCTCTCAGTCCACAAATTGACGCTCTACCACTGAGCCAAACCGGTTTCAGCAATAATAATTTTTTTTAAAGAAAGGAAAGAGATCACATACCATAACATGGTGAGATTTCTTCTAGGAATGCCAGGCTGGTACAATATTTAAAAATTAATAAATATGATAGAGCGCATAAAAAAAAAAGATAAAATCACATGATCACATAAATAGCTGCCCAAAAAAAAACATTTGATCAAATATAATACCCATTTATGACAAAAACTCAGAGAAAAGTAGGAGTAGAGGAATCATACATTAACATATTAAAGGTCATACATGAGAGAAAAAGCAAGATGTCGGCATAGGTAAACAACTAATCTCCCACCTCGCACAACAATTTCAAAACTATAACTAAAGCCAAAACTGGTTTAGCTCAGTGGATAGAGTGTTGGTCTGCGGACCAAAAGGTCCCGGGTTCGATTCCAGTCAAGAATTCCAGTCAAGAGCATGTACCTTGGTTGCAGGCACATCCCCAGTAGGGGATTTGCAAGAGGCAGCTGGTCGATGTCTCTCTCTCATTGATGTTTCTAATTCTCTATCCCTCTCTCTCCTCTCTGTAAAAAAAATCAATAAAAATATATATTATTTAAAAAATTACAACTAAAAGACAAAATGTCTATCACCCAGAACCACGGGAAAGCTGGCTGACAGAAAAAGGAGCACAAGCACTGAAAAGCTGAAAAGCCTCGGTACGGAGGCACGTGAATGAGGCTGGTGGCAGGCAACTGGGCGCAAGGCTTTTTTTCAACCCGAAGAGAAACAAGCTCCCAATCACTTTGAAATCCAGTTTCTGGGGTCACGCGGGGGACCCAGACACCTACGGGGAAAAGCTGGTCTGTCGACCATCAGGTCCAAAAGTGAGGGTGACTGTTTTGCAGAGGTGCGGGCAGCAATCATTCTTTACTGGAGCACAGGGACGGGGGGACTTGGAAATACTGAAAGGCAGAGATGGCTGAGGGTAGCCATTACTGTTTGCCATGCCTCAGCCTACTGACATCCTGAGACCCCGCCCCATCCTGATGCCCCGCCCTGCACATTCTACAAACCCACCTAGGGTCCACACAGCTGCTTTTACATATTATTGACTTATATTGTGGCAGCTTAATGAAATAAACAGCATCTCCAGCTACAAAAATGTCAAATCCCAACCAAAGAGAAGAAAACTGTAGTTCTTGCATTAGCTCCTGCTGGGTGGCCTCAGACAGTAGCTGAACTGCACCCCATTGGGGATCCGTAAACTAGTGTATCTAGTAGTCTAGTAGTCGGTGTGAGGCAACACCAGATTTCAACTACTCTCATAAGGGACACATTCAAGAGACAGACTCAGTGAGCACCAAAGCCCTACGGAAAAAGTACTCCCCCATAAACATGCCTTCAGCACATCAATTCTTCCATTATAGACACAGCAGGTCCTCACAGTCAAATGGCCTGGAGGTCAACTCCTCCCAGTGATACCAACAACAATCAAGACTTAACTACAACAAGGCTGTACACACAGTCCACAAAGGGGTGCACTAAGAGTGTCCACATCAGGCAACTGTGAGGCTGATGCAATGAATTATATAGGACACCCAGGCCCACAAAGCTACCCTACCAGCTCCAGAAAGCAGCTAAAATGCAGAGAAAAGAAAGGAGATCTCAAACAAAAGAAATCGAGGAGAACAAAAGACTGGATATAGAGTTCAAAACCACGGTTATAAGGTTTTTCAAGAATTTCCTAGAAAAGGCCAATAAATTTAACGAGGCCGTTGAGAATATGAAAAAGAAATTAAACCAATTATAAATTAAAGATACACTCACTGAAATAAAAAAATATTATACAGAGACCCAACAGCAGACTAGAAGAACGCAAAAATCAAGTCAAAGATTTGGAATACAAAGAGGCAAAGGACACTCTTCCAGAGAAGCAAGAAGAGAAGAGAATCCAGAAAGTTGAAGATAGTGTAAGAAGCCTCTGGGACAATTTCAAGAGTACCAACATCAGAATTATGGGGGTGCCAGAAGAAGAGAGAGAGCAAGACACTGAAAACCTATTTGAAGAAATAATTACCAAAAACTTCCCCTACCTGGTGAAAGAAATAGACTTACAAGTCCAGGAAGCACACAGAACCCCAAACAAAAAGAATCCAAAGAGGACCACACCAAGACACATCATAATTAAAATGTCAAGAGTAAGAGACAAAGAGAGAATCTTACAAACAGCAAGAGAAAAACAGTTAGTTACCTACAAGGGAGCACCCATACAATTATCAGCTGATTTCTCAACAGAAACTAGGCAGGCCAGACAGGAATGGCAAGAAATATTCAAAGTGATGAATAGCAAGAACCTACAACCAAGATTACTGTATCCATCAAAGTTATCGTTCAGAATTGAAGGGCAGATAAAAAGCTTCACAGATAAGAAAAAGCTAAAGGAGTATATCACCACCAAACCAGTATTATATGAAATGCTAAAAGGTGTTCTTTAAAAAGAGGAAAAAGAAGAAAAAAGTAAAGATAAAAATTATGAAAAACAAATACATATCTATCAACAAGTGAATCTAAAATTCAAGTGAATAAAAAATCTGATGAACAGAATAAACTGGTGAATGTAATAGAATCAGGGGCATAGAATGGGAAGGGATTGATAATTCTCAGTCTGTGTGGGGTGTATGGGAAGAGATTGGACAAAACTATATACCTATGGATGAGGAAAGCTGGGGGTAGGGGGGAGGTAAAGGCAGAGAGTGGAGTGGGGACCAGGTGGAGGGGAGCTATGGGGGAGGGAAGGAGAAACAATTATAATAATCTGAACAATAAAGATTTATTAAAAATAAAGGTCATACATGAAACATCTATAGCCAACATCATGAGCAATGGGCAAAAGCTGAAACCATTTCCCCTAAGAACAGCAACAAGACAGGGATGCTCACTTTCACCACTCTTTTTTTGATTTTTGATTTTTGATTTTTTGATTTTTTATTTATTTATTTTTAAATTTATTAGGGTATTATATGTGTACATATAGCTTACCATTGCCCTCCCCTCCCACTTCCCATTCATGCCCTCCCTCCCCAGAGTTCTGTGTTCGTTGGTTGTACTTATATGCATGCATACCAGTCTTTCGGTTGATCTCTTATCTTCTCCCAGGTCTCCTTCCCCTCCTGCTGTCATTTGACAATCTGCTTGTTTTATGGTGACTATCTCAGGACCACACGAATAGAATCCCCTCCTCATTTGACAGTCTGCTCGTTTTATGGTGACTATCTCAGGACCACACGAATAGAATCCTCTCCTCCTCTGGTTCACACTGCCCCTCCCCCCCGGGTCCCACTGCTTCCCCGGGGCACACGGCTCACCCGGGGCACATGGCCCCCTGGGGAACACAGCTCACCCGGGGCACACGGCCCTCTGAAACACACGGCTCACCCGGGGAACATGGCCCCCCTGGGGTGCTGGGGTCGTGAACAGGAGGCACCTCGCCAGCTCCTCGCCAGCACGGTGGGTTCGGAGGCCAGGCGGAGATGGCTGCGGGTAGGGAGACTGCGCTTAAAGGTGTCTCATTCAGGGTGGGAGCGGAGCGGCTGCGGACACCGCTCACTCCCTGGGCCCGGGGCGGAGTGAGCTTCCCCCCGGGCTCTGTGGGCTTCTGTGGGCTTCTGCGGACACCGCTCACTCCCTGGGCTCTGTGGACTTCCCCCACTCACAGCAGCCGTGGCAGGTGTGGCAGTGGGTGCGGCAGCTGGTGAGGCGGTTCTATCTCCACTGTAGTTTCAAAATCCACCAGGTAGCAGCAGCAGATGCTCCAGCCCGGCCATGCGGCGGCGGACAAAGAACTCGCTGGGGCCACGAAAAGAAGACGCCGCACCAGCTCCTCACCAGAATGGCGGGCTTGGAGGCCGGTCTGAGATGGCTGCGGATGGGGAGACCACGCTCAAAGGTGTCTCGATTGGGGCGGGAGCGGAGTGGTCTGGTTCCACCGTAGTTTTAAACTCCACATGGCGACAGCCGCGCCCCGCTTTGTCTCTAGTTGCAGCCTTCCCATTCTGCCAGCTTTCCTGTGGGTCTGATGTGATCCCTCTCGATTTTAGCTGTTGTTTTTTTTCCAAATTGTTGATGAGGTGGCAGCCTAGGAGACTACCTAGGCCACCATCTTGTTTCGGTCTCCCACTTTCACCACTCTTAATCAACATTGTAGTGCAAGTCCTAGCCATAGCAATCAGACAAGAAGAAGAAATGAAAGACATTCAAATTGGAAAGAGGGAAATAAATGGTCATTATTCATAGATTACATAATATTGTACATAGAAAACCCTAAGGACTCCACAAAAACAACTACTAGATCTCATAAATGATTTATGCAAAGTAGCAGGATACAAAAGTAACATCCAGAAATTGGTGGCATTTTTATACACTAGTGATAAACTCTCAGAAAGAAAAACTAAGGAAACAATCACATTTACTACTGGCAACAAAACAAGGAAAAAAAATAAGGTACCTAGAAATAAACTTAACCAAGGAGGTAAAATACCTACACTTAGAAAATTATAGGAAGTTAAAGAAAGAAAGAGAGGAAGATGCAAACACATAGAAGCATATACCATGGTCATGGATTGAAATCATTAATATCCTTAAAATGACCATAGTATCCAAAGCAATTTATATATTCAATACAATTCTTATTAAAATGCCAATGGTATATTTCACAGAGTTAGAAAAATTTATATGGAACTAAAAGGACCCCAAAGACCTTCAGCAATATTGAGGAACAGTTACAGGGATCACAACACTAGATATTAAGCTATAGTACAAAACCACCATAATCAAAACAGCCGGTACTGACATAATAACAGGCATATAGACAAATGGAACAAAACGGGGAACCCAGAAATCAATCATACCATTGTTGATTATATTTAACAAAGTAGGAAAGAGCATGCTGAGGTATGAAAACAGTCTCTTCAATAAATGGTGCTGGGAAAATTAGACAGGCAAAGGAAAAAAAAGAAATGAAAGGCAAATAGACCACTAATTTATATCATGCACATAAATAAAAATGGACAAAGACATGAATGTAAGCTACAAAAATTCTAGAAGAAAACATAGGTGGTAAAATCTCAGACATCTTTTAGAAAAATATTTTTCCCAATGTGTCTTCCAGAGCAAGGAAAAAATAGATAAAAGGAACTACATCAAACTAAAAAGCTTCTGCACATACACACACAAAAAAACCTATCAACAAAATGAAAAGGGAGCACACCGTATAGAATAATATGTTTGCCAATGATTCCTCTGATAAGGGGTTAATTTCCAATATAAAAAAGAATGCATACAATTCAGAATTAGGAATTTTAAAATGGGCAAAGGACTTGAATAGACATATCTCCAAAGAGGATATACAGATGACCAATAGAAATATGAACAAATTCTCAAGGTCAATAATCATCAGGGAGATGTAAATTAAAACTAGAATGAGGAATCACGGCACACTTGTCAAAATGGCTTCTATCAATAGATAAATAAGCACCAATTGCTAGTAACAATGTGGAGAAAAGGATACCATAGTGTACTGTTGGTGGGCATGCAGATTGGTGTAGCCACTGGGAAAAACAGTATGAAATTTACTCCCCAAAATTAAAAATGCAACTGCCTTTTGATTCAATTATCCTACTTCTGGGTAAATATCCTAGTATCCTGAAACACCAATCAGAAAGAAACTATGCACCCCTATGTCCATAGCAGTGTTATTTACAATAGTTAAGATCTAGAAATAAATTCAATGCCTAACAGTAGATGACTAGATAAGAAAACTGTGATACATTTACCCAATAGAACACTACATGGCTATAAACAACAAAAACTCGGCCCTTTTGTGACAGCCTGGATGGATTTGGAGATTATTATGCTACATGAAATAAACCAGTGAGAGAAAGGCAAATAATATATGTTGTCACTAACATGTGGAATTCAATGAAAAATAAACAAACTTTCAGAAAAAATAAGACCAAAAGCATGGGTACATGGAACAGACTGACAGACCTCAGAATGGAGGGGAGGAGGGAACTGGAAGAAATTAACAAAAAAACCTATATGCATATATGCATAGTTGATGGACATAGACAATAATGTGGGAACCTGGGATTGGATGGGACTACATGGAGGTGAGCAAAGGAGGGTAAATGGGGGACATCTGTAAGACTGTCAAAAATAAGAAAAGAAACTACATCAATAACTAATAAACTTCCCAAACAAGAACCACCAGTATGATATAAAGCATTGGTCCTTCCAGATAGTGGTTGATGCAAGCAGGTCCAAGTAAAACACAAGGAAGATAAAAATATTTCCACCTAAAAAAGCTGTAGCCTATGGTTTTGACAAAGATGAAGAAAATCACAAAAGCCTTCCTTAGGAAGACAGTTGCCCATGGTGTAGTCACACTTTCACCTATTTTAATATCTCTGCATCACTGGAACCATTGCTGGTCTCAGTGAACTTAGAATATTTAAGAATTCAATTGCTGTTGCTATTGCTTATAGCTTAAACAAAAAGATTAGCACTGAAATAAATGAGCTGATCTTTGACTGAGGGAGTGGCACTTTTGATTGTAAAACTTCACTAATGAGGATGGAATCTTTGAGGTTAAATCTACAGCCACATAGGTAGAAAGGTCTTTGGCAACCAAATAGTCAACTATTTTATTACAGAGTTTAAATGCAAGTATAAGAAGAATGTAAGTGAGAAGAAGAAGGCTGTCCATTGTCTTTGTACTGCGTGTGAACATGTTAAGTGTATACCCTTTCTTCCAGCAGCCAGGACAGTATTGATGTCTAGCCACTCTATGAAAGAACCAACTTCTGTACCTCTATTACCTGTGCCGAATTTGAAGAACTTAATGCTCACTTATTCTGTGACGTGCTGGAAACTATACAGAAAGCCCTCTGGATGCCAACACAGACAAGTCCCAGATTCATGATATTGTCCTGGCAGGTAGTTCTACTTATATACTCAGGATTCAGAAACTTCTGCAGGACTTCTTCAATGGAAAGGAACAGAATAAGAACAGTAAGCCTGATGCTTTGCTATGCAGCTGTCCATGCAGCCATCCTATCTGGAGACAAATATGAAAAATATTGGAGATGTGCTGGTCTTGGATATTACTTCTTTTTTTGCCATCAAGCCCAACACTACCAATCCTACCAAGAAAGTACAGACTTTCACTACCTACTTTGACCACCAGTCAGGTGTGCTCATTCAGGTTTATGAAGAAGAGTGCACCATAACCAAGAATAACAACCCACTTGGAAAGCTTGGACTCACAGATATACCTGATGAACTCTGTAGTGTTGCTCAGATTGAAGTCACTTTTCATGTTGATGCCATTGACACATTCAATGTCTTTGTAGCTAAGAGGTTAGGAAAAACCATTTGGCCAAGGAAGACAGTGAACATATGGTCATGAGGCTTAGAAATACAAAGATGAAGGTGAGAAGCAGTAGAACAAGGCAACTACCAATAATTCACTTCAGTTCTTTGTAATCAGCATAAAGGCAACTGCTCATGATGAGAAATGTCACGTTAAGCTTAATGATGATCATAAACACAATGTATCACCTGCCTTAACAGATTGCAATGAAGTAAGAATTTGAATATCAGCAGACAATGCTGAACAAAGTCTGCAACTCTGTCATTACTAAACTATTTCAGAGTGGAGGGGGGCAATGGAGGGGGGAAAAAGAGGAACATTTGTAATAATCTAAACAATAAAGATTTATTTTAAAAATAATAATATATGTTGTCACTAATATGTGGAATACAATGAAAACATAAATAAACTTTCAGAAAAAAATAAGACCAAAAGCATGGGTACATGGAACAGACTGACAGATCTCAGAATGGAGGGGAGGATGGTACTAGAAGAAATTAACAAAAAATCTATATGCATATATGCATAGTTTATGGACAAACACAATAATGTGGGAACCTGGGATGGGATGGGAATACATGGAAGTGAGCAAAGGAGGGTAAATGGGGGACATCTGTAAGACTGTCAAAAATAAGAAAAGAAACTACATCAATAACTAATAAACTTCCTAAACAAGAACCACAAGTCTGATATAAAACATTGGTCCTTCCTGATAGTGGTTGACACAAGCAGGTCCAAGTAGAACACAAGAAGATAAAAAATATTTCCATCTAAAAAAGCTGTAGTCTATAGTTTTGACAAAGATGAAGAAAATCACAAAAGCCTTCCTTAGGAAGACTGTTGCCCATGATGTAGTCACACTATCACCTATTTTAATGTCCATCTGCATCACTGGAACCATTGCTGGTCTCAGTGAACTTAGAGAATTCAATTGCTGTTGCTATTGCTTATAGCTTAAACTAAAAGATTAGCACTGAAATAAATGAGCTGATCTTTGACTGAGGGAGTGGCACTTTTGATTATCAAACTTCCCTAATGAAGATGGAATATTTGAGGTTAAATCTACAGCCACGTAGGTGGAAATGACTTTGACAAACAAATAATCAAATATTTTATTACAGAGTTTAAATGCAAGTATAAAAAGAATGTAAGTGAGAACAAGAGGGCTGTCTATTGCCTCTGCACTGCTTGTGAACATGCTAAGTGTACCAGCAGCCAGGCATGTATTGAGGTTTAGCCACTCTATGAAAGAACTAACTTCTGTACCTGCATTACCTGTGCCGAATTTGAAGAACTTAATGCTCACTTATTCTGTGGCCTGCTGGAAACTATACAAAAAGCCCTCTGGATGCCAACACAGACAAGTCCCAGATTCATGATATTGTCCTGGAAGGTAGTTCTACTTATATACTCAGGATTCAGAAACTTCTGTAGGACTTCTTCAATGGAAAGGAACTGAATAAGAGGCATGATGCTGCTGTACTGTGTCACCGCCGTATGCTATTGGAGGATAGCATGTAGTAGGCAGTGTTACAGTACACAGCAGTGCGCATGCCCCTCACTCCAATCATCGGCTTCTGAGGTAAAATGTCATACACACACACTACACTCTACTACATTTTCCCAATAAACTGTTCCCAATAAAAAAAAAACTGTTTTCCCTCTATCCCTCTTTTCCTTTCAATTGTCACTCTTTTTCTTTTAGTTGTCCCTCTTTTTTTCATATATTTTATTACACTATTTGGTTCAGAATATTTTTTTTCCTATTTTTCTCCTCTAAAAACCAGGTGCGTCTTATGGTCGGGTGCGTCTTATGGTGCAAAAAATACGGTAAATGAATATTCTAGAAAAAAATAATTGTACTGTACAAAAAGCTGTTCCTAAAGTGTCAACAAAAATTCTTATTGGCAGAGCGTCTCGTGGTAAAATTACATAACATGTTATGAACTTAAAGCAGTCATAGTGTAGCACAAATAATTAAAATGTAAAAGCTATCAAGACTACATTATAAAATTTCCAAAACTCTCCTAATATTTAAATTAAAAAAGGGGGTGACAGTGGAAGAATATCATATAAGGAAAAATATCCTGCGAATAATTTACATCTAAAAATTTTGTATTTTAGAAAATTAACCTTTAATCGAAACACTAACAGCAAGATACCCATGAAAATACACACAAGGTGTCAAAACAAGCCAGAGGAAAATCATTTGGGGAAAAAAAATGGAAAAGGATCCATGTCAAATTTATAGAAAATATTCCTTTAACTTTTGATCGAGAACATGTTTGTATATTTTCAGAAAACAACTCTGAGACCATTTGGAATCCTATAATAGAGAGGAATAGACAGAAGTGCTCCAGCCATGAAGACAGAAGAGAAACAATTCAGAGATGGAAGATGCTGATGACGCCTCACCATACCAGCAGACAGCAGCTGTGTGTTGCTGAAGGATGCCGAGGACCAAACCAGAGACGGTCGGATCTGCATCACTACCGTTTGTCTACCAACCAGATCTGAAATAGCATGGCTGACATGTACACATAAGAAACTATTTGACATTGAAATTGGGACTCAAAACAACTGTTGGAACTCACTATAGACTGATTCATTTGCCTCTCAGCATAACCATTATGGCTTGTCTCAGTTAGGTTCTTACAAGGGTATTTCTTAGATCACATGATCTCACACATCTAGAACAAATGATGAACAACATAGACTGATGAACAAAACAGACCCAGAGAAAGAGAAGCAGTGATCAAACTCTCAAACCTTAGAGGGAAAGTAGGGGAGGGTGGAGGTAAGTGGAAGAGATCAACCAAAGGACTTGTGTGCCTGCATAATGGCCATGGACAAAGGGATTGGGTGGGGGGCGGTGAGGGCATATGTAGGGAGGGGTTTGGAATGGGATTGGGGGGAATCAGGACAATTATGTGATACCATAATCAATTTAAAAAATCATAAAAACAAAAAATACCACTAAAAAAACCAACACCATGAACAGCTTTTTATATAGTGTTCCTTGTTTATCCCAGAATGTAGACTTGAACCTCCAGTGGTACCTGAACTAGGCAAAAGGATGTTTTATTTAAAAAAATAAAATAGTAAAAACTGGTTTGGCTCAATGGATAGAGCTTCGGCCTGTAGACTGAAAGGTCCCAGGTTGGATTCTGGTCAAGGGCATGCACCTTGGTGCGGGCACATCCTCAGTAGGAGGTGTACAGGAAGCAGCTGGTCGATGTTTCTCTCTCATCGATGTTTCTAACTCTCTATCCTCTCCCTTCCTCTCTGTAAAAAATTGATAAAATCTAATTAAAAAATAAATAAATAAAAATAAAATAAAGGCTGGCTTTACCCAGCATGGAAAAAAAAATACAATGTCTTGAAACACACTGAATTTGAAATTAGCACACACACATAAATATACCACCACTATACAAAACACAAACTTTCACTGCATTCACATACAGTTTTGTTCTAAGAATATACCACAAAAGTGTGGAGGTATGTGTCCCTATGGCCTGAATGCTATTAATTATGAGAGTGGAATTTTGAGGATATGTGTTACACTGAGCACTTACTACCAGGTGAGAGTGCTGTGTATATTTTTAAATAAAAGTATTTTGTATATTTTTTATGTGTAAGGTTCCTAAATTGTGGGATACAGGCAAAGACTCAAATTTCCAAGATATTGTAGTCAGGCTATTGTAACCCATTTAACAGAGAAGAAAACCCGGATTTCACCAACCTAGAATGAACTCTCCAAAAATCTATCTGGAATAAAAAATACCACAAATGGATGCAGCAATCCTGATAAAATAGAACAAAGTAAGAGGGATCTCAATACCAAATATCAAGCTGTATTACAAATCCACTGTTCTCAAAACTGCCTGGTACTGGCATAAGAACAGGCATGTAGACCAATGGACTAGAATACAGAACCCAGAAATCAACTCAAGCAACTGTGCTCAATTAATGTCAGACAAAGTAGGCAAGAACATATGATGGAGTCAAGACAGTCTCTTTAATAGATGGTATTGGAAAAATTGAACAGATACATGCCAAAAAAAGTAAAACTAGACCACCAACTTACACCATAAAAAAAATAAACTCAAAATGGATAAAGGACTTAAACATAAGACAGGAAAGCATAAACATATTAGAGGAATCCAGAGGTAGCAAAATCTTAGACATATGCCGAAGCAATACGACTCCTGGGACAATGGAAACTATAAATAAAATAAACAAATGGGTTTATTTCAAAATAAAACTTCTATACAGGAGAAAAAATCATCAACCAAGCAACAAGAAAGCCCACTGCATGGGAGAATATATTTGCCAATGTTATCACCGATAATGGTTTAATCTTCAATATTTACTGGGAACTCATACAACTTAACAAAAGGAAGATAAACAACCCAATTAAAAATGGCTAATGAACCTAAATAGATACTTTCCGAAAGAGGACATAGAATGCCAAGAGACATATGCAAACATGCTCAAAGTCACTAATCATCCTAAAGATGCAAAATCAAAATGACAATGTGGTACCATCTCACACCTGACAGAATGGCTATCATCAACAGATCAACAAATGACAAGTACTGGAGAGGATGCAGAGAAAAGGGGACCTTTGTGCAGTTTCGAACGCAGACTGATGCAGCCATTATGGAAAAAAGTATGGAGTTTCCTCAAAAAATTAAAAATGGAACTTCCATTTGACCCAGTAATACTATTTCTAGAAATATATTTGAAGAAATAGCAATCAGAAAGAATATATGTACCCCTGTGTTCATAGCAGCACAATTTACAATAGCTAAGATTTGGAAACAGCCTAAATGCCCATCAGCAGATTAGTACATAAGAAAACTGTGATACATCTAAACAATGGAATACACTGCTGCTGTAAAAAAAAAAAAAAAAGGTGGGGGGAATTCTTACCATATGCAACAGCATGGAAAGAACTGGAGAGCATTATACTAAGCAAAATAAGCCAGTCAGAGAAAAATAAATACCACATTATCTCACCTACCTGTGGATTATAATGAACAATATAAACTGATGAACAAAAACAGATCCAAAGACAAAGAAAAATCAATGAGACCATCAAACCTCAGAGGGAAGGTAGGGGAGGGTAGAGGTAAGGGAAGCAATCAACCAAAGGACTTGTATGCATGCATATAAACCTAACCAATGGACACAGACATCATGGGTTGAGGGTAGGAGTGGGAGGATTGGGGTGGGGGGGGGGATAAGGACACATATGTAATACCTTAATAAAGAAAAAGGAAATAGAAAGAAACACGGACTTGAGTGTAAAAGTCAGCAGAAAATGTAGGCAATATAAACATCTAGAAACTTCCTGCAGAAGAGTATTTAATACACAAATTATGAGTTCACAAAATGATAGGAAGTCCTAGTGCATTGAGAAAGCTTCTTGTCTACGGCCACATCACCCTGAACGCGCCCCATCTCATCTGATCTCGGAAGCTAAGCAGGGTCGGGCCTGGTTAGTACTTGGATGGGAGAAAGCTTCTTTCTCCATTACAACAGAAAAGGGGAAATTACAAGGAGATGTAGTTGGAATTTGTTTTGGAGTGAGTGGCTATGGATATGTAGAATTGATGTAAAGAAAGGGAAAAGTTTCCATCAAGTGGCATCTATTGCTCAGTAAGGTGAGGTACCTGAGGGGAGTAGCAGTGAAGTATGAGGTTTGAAAAGAACCTTTGAGACAGAATGGGGTACCTGAAGAGTGTTGTGCTAAGTGAAATAAGCCGGTAAGGGAAAGACAAGTATCACAAGATCTCACCTAAATGTGAAATCTAATGAACAAAATAAACCAGCAAACAAAATAGGTGTGGAGGCATGAAAGCATGGCACAAACTGATGGATCTCAGACGAAATCAGTTTGGCTCAGTGGTAGAGCATAGGTCTGCGGACTGAAAGGTCCCAGGTTCGATGTTTCTCTCTCATCGACGTTTCTAGCTCTCTATCTCTCTCCCTTCCTCTCTGTACAAAAATCAATAAAATATATATTTTTAAAGTTAAAAAAAACTGATGGATCTCAGAAGGGGGTGCAAGACACCCATGAAAAACACATGGTGTCAAAACAAGCCAGAGGAAAATCATTTGGGCAAAAACTGGAAAAGGATCCCAAGTCAAATTTATAGAAAATATCCCTTTATTAATTTTTGATTGAGAATATGTTTGTATATTTTTAGAAAACAACTCCAAGACCATGTGGATTCTGGTAACAGAGAGGAATTGACAGGACTTCTCCAGCCAAGAAGACAGAAGAGAAGCAGTCCTGAGATGGAAGACGCTGACGATGCCTTGCCATAATAGCAGTCAGCAGCTGTATGTCACTGCAGGTTGCCCAGGATGAAACCAGAAAAGGTTGGACCTGCATTACCACCATTTGTCCACCATCCACAACTGAAATATCATTGCTGACATATACACATAGGAACTGTTTGACATTGAAATTGGGTCTCAAAAGAACAGTTGGCCCAGAAAGAAACTCACTACAGACTGATTCATTTGCCTTTTAGCATAACCATTATTGCTTGTCTCATTTTCGGTTCTTATAAGGGTATTCCCAGTAGGACATGATCTCACTCATCTAGGGGAAATGGTGAACATAGACTGATGAACAAGAACAGACCAGAGATGAGTCATGGATCAGACTTTTGGACCTCAGAGGGAGTATAGAGGAGGGTGGAGATAAAGGGGAGAGATCAACCAAAAGACTTGTGTGCATACATATGAGCCTAACCTGTGGTTAAGGACAACAGGGGGTTTAGGGCATGCGTGGGAACGGGTGGGGGATGGTAATGGGGGGATGAGGACAAATATGTGATTATTAATCAATAAATAAATTTTTAAAAAAATAAGAAGAGGGTGGAAAAGTGGGCAGGGAATAACCAAGGAACTTAAGTGCAACTATATATAGATACAGAAAATAGTGTAGTGAAGACCTGTGTTGGGGCGGGAACTGGCTGCCGTAGGGTGGTGGGGAAAAAACTGGGGACATCTGTAATACTTTCAACAATAAAGATAAAAAGGACTTTAAAAAAAGAATAATGATAAAATGTATGAGATTAACTTTGAATTAAAGAACAAATAAAATATCTGTCATATAATGAATATTTTCTAAAAAAAAAAAGAAGAAGAAGAAGAAGAAGAAGAAGAAGAAGAAGAAGAAGAAGAAGAAGAAGAAGAAGAAGAAGAAGAAAAAGAAGAAGAAAATATGTGCCGAATCCGGTTTGGCTCAGTGGTAGAGCGTCGGTCTGCGGACTTAAAGGTCCCGGGTTCGATTCGGGTCGAGGGCATGTAAATTGGCTGCGGGCACATCCCTGGTAGGGGGTGTGCAAGAGGCAGCTGGTCGATGTCTCTCTCTCATCGACATTTCTAGCTCTCTATCTCTCTCCCTTCCTCTCTGTAAAATATCAATAAAAAATATTTTTTAAAAAATAAAGAAGAAAAAAAAGATATGTAAGTGGAAGGGAAGTATGTTCAAGAAAACTAGTATGATTGCCAGAAAGCTTTCGGATTCAGTTGATGATGTTAGTCATTAATTTATAAATCAATCTGTCCAGGTAATTGTTATTTCTTTTCATGACCTTTGCTAGCTTACATGTCTTATTTTTAGATCATAATCTAAAGCTAAAAAGCACTAAAAGTATTGCTTTGTGGACATTATTATTGTATCTACCCTAAATATGCATCATACACATAATTGTCCAGCCCAAAGTCCATCAGAAACTATATCTCAGTCTCATGAAGTTCCTCCCCTTTCAGTTCTTGAGATCGTTCCTTTAACACAGACTTCCTCCAGCTTCCAGCCCTGAGCTCCTGAGAGAAAGTTTGTAACCAGGCATATACAGATCATGAGAGACCCTGACCCACAGCAGAGGCAGAGGTAAGTCTGGGGCCCCTGCCTATAGAGGGGGTCAGCCCCAAAGTTGAAGGAGGGGGCAGTTTGAAGAAAGGACCAAGTTAGAGTTCTGTGAAAGGTTCTCCTGCACAGAGGAGGTGTGGATAGAGAGAGCTGTGCTTCTTTCAGGAAAGTGGGGTGAAAGGGGACAGAAACAGGGAAATGGGGTAGAACTGAAGACATTAAGGAAAACTAATTGTGGTATTTGAAAGGCTTGGGGGCCTGTTTTCCAGGGTTCTGAGGTGGGAAGTCTCCTCCTAGGTATTTGCACTCTATTACTTAATCTGCGATGCCCAGATCAGTGGTCTTCACAATAGAGTGTATACACCTGAGGGTGTGAAGAGACACTGCAAGATACTCAGGTAGGAGTAGTGTGAACAAGGTGAATGTTCCCAGCCTTACACTCCACATGTGCTTTCTTAAAATTGGTTGGAGGGGCTTCTTTCTCATTCCATCTCTCACAGTTCTCCTTATTTTTTTTTTGAGAAGCCAACTAATTTTGCTATTCTGAGTTTTATTTTCCAAAGTGCTTTCTTTAATATACCTTTATTTTTTTATAGTATTACAGGTGTCCCCCACTTTTCCTCTATTGCCTACCTCTAGCCTTCACTGCATTATTGTCTGTGTCCATGGGCTATGCATATAATTTCTTTGGTTTATCTCTTCTAATCCCCCACCTGTACATAGAGGTATGTCAGTCTGTTCCATGACTCTTTCTCTCCCTCCTTCCTACTCTCTCTGAAAAGCAATGGGAAAAAATATTTTTGGGTGAGATATAAAGTTTTAAAAAATACATAAATAAACAAGCCCCCGTGGCACTCCACTGTTTCAGTGCGCAAGTGCCTTGATGGGGAGGTATCCTCCCAGACCATCTTCAGCCAGAGTCCTCCCTGCTGCCAGACCCAGCCACAGGGGAGCAGATCTTAGAGCCCATAGCCTTTCCCAATAGCCTCAGGTAGTGGAGGGTGAGGCAGAACCAGCCCTTCCACAGGTTGTGGAAGGGGATCCTCACCTGCACTGGAAGTGGGAAGGGCCTCCTTCCTGTGCCCACTGTCCACTCCCGGTCTGGCTCTCTGCTTACCGTGCTGCTAGAAAGTAAAGGATCCCCTGAATTCACTGGTGTGTTTGCCTGTCAGACACCTGTGCTAGCCCTGAGCTCTGCTGCATGTCTCCCTTCCACAGGTACATGAGCACTAATTTCCCAGAAGAGACAATGGTGAGGCGCACCCCAGCTCCCAGACACAACTCTAACTTGAACTACCTCTGTCGCTGAGCTCCCAGGGCACAACCAGTAGTGACCTGGCCATCTCTATCCACTCCCTCGGATCCATTCTCCGTGGTCCTTGGCGCCTGCACCAGGAGGATTCCTCAGGTAAATCCAGAATGGCTCACGCTCCAAACCTGGTGCTGGGTCTGAAGCAGCAAGTGGTGGCAGGTGCTACCTAGAGCTTGTCCCCACATAGACAGACCACTCACACACAAACTTGCACTCACACTTGCCCTCACACATGCTCCCTCTCAAGTACACACTGACTCCCACCCTCACACCTATCATGCCACCAACTTGGATCACCCAAAAAATGTTTTCTCTTTCTTTTATTTTATAAGCAAGGAATGCCCTTTTCTTAGTTTTCCATCCCTTTTTTTTCTATTACCTTCTCTTTTCCTTTCTTTCCCTTCCTTTTCCTTCCTGAACAACTCAGTCTGAAAGTGTTCAGGTAGGCAGCGAAAATCCAATCTGTGCTAGCAGTCAGAAGGACACGGAGGTAGAAAGTGAACTGAGGTGACTCCAGCAAGGGGTCAGAGCCCAAGAAATAAAGAGTTACAGACCCATGGAAGAAGCCTGGCATGGGAAAGATGGAAGTCCATGGGGGGAGGGAAGTCTCTGATGAGTCAGAGCCAGGGCACAGTGAGGAAAGGACATGCCAGATCTCACACAAGGTAAAAAGGCATTCATGTGGAGGGAGTGGCCAGTGTAGTGCTAGAGAGGGTTGAGGAAGGTGTTCATGTAGGAGAAAGGGTAGAAAAAGAGGTGATAAGACTGGCTTCATACAGGAGGATTGATTAAAAAAAATATTAAAGATTAAGAGCCAGGACTCTCCCTTTCAGATAGGAAAGTTACAAATACTAAAGGATGGGTGGGTACTAAAATGAAAGCTGGTGATTTCAATGTAGCCTGAGGAAGTAGCCATGGTGGACCAAATCGCTAAAGGAATTTTCTAAGATCATCAGAGTGATCTAACAATGTATGATTGGCAGCTGACAAAGTACTCTAAATCCCTGCTTTTAGAAAGTTGGACCCCTACCTAGAACTGGGGTGCTGCCACTTGAGAGTTGCCTGCGAGAACCCCAAACTGCCACATCATCTACCAGGTCCTCCTGAGACTTTATAGAATATTAAGTCTTGTTCCCACTTCCCTTTATTCAACATCATTTCACTTTAGTTCGATCATAAATGTATCACTTGTAGTGTAGAAGTACAAAAGATAAATTAGAGAAGTTGTGTTGGGCACTTAGTTTTGCAGTACATTTCTATAAAAAAGATTTTGGTCAAGACTTAGCTATGTGAAGAGCTTAGCACTAACAACCTGAAGCTCTTTGCTAAGATCCTCCCACCTTTCTCCATCTGCTCTTTCAATAGGTTCTTAGGTATTTGATTTGTTCCCACAGTGTCCCATCTCTGTCATTGGTGGGAAGCTGGCTCTGTCCTATAGGGAAAGGCAGAAACTAGGTAATTTTCTTTTGTCCAAGTGATATAGTTGACATAAAATGTTGTTCCTGATGTGTCATTTTCTACATGTCAAGAGATTTTATATCAGCCCCACTTAGTTGAAGGTTCCATGTGCCAGTACAGACACCAGTGGGACTTCATGATATCCTTAAGCATGTCTTATAACAATTTTCCCACAAGTTTGGGTCCTTCAGATGACTTTTGAAGATGAGCAGCAAATGGGGAGTGAAATGATAGCCTGTTTGGTGAGAGCCACAACACTCTGCTTGATCAACTGCCTACATTTAGTCTTCAGCCACCTGCACTGAATGCTGCTTCTCGTCATGGAAAGGACCCCATAGAGCAACAGGAAGAGTTCAAAATGCAGGTGCTCAAGGAGCCCATATGTGGCCCCACCTGGAGTGGGTTGGAGGAAAAAAGAAGCCAGGCAGGGATTCCTGGTGGAGCTCAAAGCAGCAGCACCCAAACTCTGTCCTCATTTACATCAGACATGTTTTGTGAAGTTGCAGTTCATATAAGCAAACTATCTGAAAAGGGGTTATCTTAACATTGTATGTACATTCTACAAAGTAAAACTCATTTTGAAACCCTGGATGAGAAAACAATGCAATTGGATTTTTTTATTGTTTAAAGTATTACAAGTATTAGTACATATGTCTCTTTGGTTTTTACCCCATTGACCTTCCCCCTGCCTCCACTAGCCCCTGGTACATGCCCTCATCCTACCCCTCCAAGTGTCTTGGGTCCATTGGTTATGCTTATATGCATACATACAAGACCTTTGGTTGATCTCTTACTCACTCCCCCCTCCAACACTCCCCAGCCTTCCTACTGTAATTTGATTTCTGTTCGATGCTTCACTGCCTATGTATCTTTTTGTTCATCAGGTTATAATGTTCATTATTACCCATAGATGAGTGAGATCATGTGGTATTTTTCTTTCACTGCTTAGCTTATTTCACTTATCATAATGCTCTCCATCTCCATTCATGCTGCTGCAAATGGTAAACATCCCTTCTTTTTTATAGCAGCATAGTATTCCATCGTGTAGATGTACCATAGTTTTCTAATCTACTCATCTGTTGATGAGCATTTAGGCAGCTATTGTAAATTGTGCTGCTATGAACATAGTGATGCATATATCCCTTTTGATTGGTGTTTCTGTTTTCTTGGGAAATATTCCTAGAGGTATTACTGTGTTAAATTGGAGTTCCGTTTTAAAATTTTTGAAGTAACACCATACTGTTTTCCACATAGGCTGCACCAGCTTGCATTCCTACCAGCAGTGAAGGAGGATTCCTTTTTCTCCCCATCCTCTCCAGCATCTGTCATTTGTTGATTTGTTGATGATAGCCATTCTGATAGGTATAAGATGGTAACTTGTGGTTGTTTTGATTTGCATCTCTCATATGATTAGTGACTTTGAGCATGTTTTCATAATGTCTCTTGGCTTTCTGAATGTCCTCTTTTGAACAGTGTCTATTAGGTTCTTTGCCCATTTTTTGATTGGGTTATTTATCTTCCTTTTGTTAATTGTATGAGTTCCCTGTACATTTTTGAGATTAGACCCTATCGGAGATAACATTGGCAAATATGTTCTCCCATGCAATGGGCTTTTTTCTTGTTTTGTTACTGTGCAGAAGCTTTTGATTTATATGTAGTCCCATTTGTTTATTTTCTCCTTAGTCTCTCTTGTCCTAGGATCTGTGTTTGTAAAGATATTGCTATGATATATGTCTGTAATTGTGCTCTCTACATAGTCTTGTAAGATTTTTATGGTTTCCAATCTTACATTCAAGTTCTTTAGCCATTTCGAGTTTGTTTTTATGTATGCAATAAGATGGTGACCTAGTTTCATTTTTTTTGTATGTATCTAACCAGATTTCCTAGCACCATTTATTTTTTTTTTTAAAAAAAAGGCTATTTTGACTTCATTGTATGCTCTTGCCTCCTTTGTCAAATATTAATTGAGTATAATGGCTTGGGTCCATTTCTGGGTCTTCTCTTCTGTCCTCTTGTTCTATATGTCTGTTCTTGTGCCAGTACCAGATCGCTTTGAGAACCGTGCTTGGTAATATAGTTTGATATCTGGTATTGTGATCCCTCCTACTTTATTCTTCTTCTCAGGATAGCTGTGGATATTTGGAGTCTTTTTTTGTTACAGATGAATTTTTGGAGAGTTCTTTCTAGGTTTGTGAAATATGCCATTGGTATTTTAATAGGTATTGCATTGAATCTATAGATTGCTTTAGGTAGTATGGACATTTTAATTATGTTGATTTTACCAATCCATGAACATGGTATGCTCTTCCATTTGTTTATGTCTTCCTCTATCTCTTTTTTCAATGTCCTGTAGTCTTTCAAGTACTAGTCTTTTACATCCTTGGTTAAGTTTATTCCTAAGTACCTTAATTTTTTTAGTGCAATGGAAAATGGAGTTGTTGTTTTTTTAATTTCTATTTCTATGAGTTCATTATTGGTGTATAAAAAGGCCATAGATTTCTGGGTGTTAATTTTGTATCCTGATACATTGCCAAATTCATTTATTAGATCTAGTAGTTTTTTTAAGGGGTCTTTGAAGTTTTCTATATATAGTATCATGTCATCTGGGAATAAGGACAGTTTTACTTCTTCTTTTCCGATTTGGATGTCTTTTATTTCATCAATTGATATGTGATTTTTTTTCTCTCAGTTTGGTTATGTAATGTGTCACATTTATTGATTTTTTGATATTGTACCAGACTTGCATTCCTGGGATAAATCTCACTTAGTCATGGTGTATGATCTTTCTAATGTAGTGCTGAATCCAATTTGCTAGAATATTGTTGATGATTTTAGCATCTATGGTCATCAAGGATATTAGCTATAGTTCTCTTTTTTGTGGTGCCTTTATCTGGTTTGGGGATTTGGGCAATGCTGGCTTCATAGAAAGAGCTTGGAAGAGTGCCTTCCTCTTAAATTTTTTGGAGTAGTCTGAGGAGGATACGTTTTAGTTCTTTTTTGAATGCTTGGTAGAACTCCCCCTGTAAAGCCATTCGGACCAGGGTTTTTATTTGCTGGAAGAGTTTTGATTGCTGTTTCAATTTCTTCAGTAGTTATTGGACTATTCAGGTTTTTTATTCTTCTTGGTTGAGTTTTAGTAGCTTATATTTTTCCAGGAATGTGTCTATTTCACTTAGGATGTCCATTTTATTAGAATAGAGTTGTTCGTAGTATTTTTTTAAATAATTGTTTGTATTTCTGTGGGATCAGTTGTTATTTCACCTCTTTCATTTCTGATTTTGTTTATTTGGGTCCTCTCTCTTTGCTTCTTGCTGAGCTTAACAAGAGGTTCATCAATCTTCTTTATCCTTTCAAAGAACCAGCTCTTGGTTTTGTTGATCTTATGTACTGTTTCTTTGTGTTTTGGTCTCTATTTCATTTACCTCTGCTCTGATCTTTATTATTTCCTTCCTTCTGCTTATGCTGAGCTTTTCTTGTTGCTCTCTTTCTAACTCTTTGAGTTGTAGGGTAGGTAATGTATTACCATTGCTTCTTTTTTTTTTTTTTTTTTCAGTAGGCTTGTAACTTTCCTCTCAAGACTGCTTTTGCCGTGTTCCATAGATTTTGGATTGTTGTGCTTTCGTTGTCATTTGTTGCCATGATGTTTTTTGTATCTTCTTTTACCTCTCATAACTCAGTCATTGTTTAATTGCATGCTATTTTGTCTCCACATGTTTTTTTATTGTTTTTATTGTAGTTAATTTTCAGTTTCATGCCACTATGATCTGAGAAGATTCTTGATAAGATTTCTACCTTCTTGAATTTAAAGAGACTTTGCCTGTGACCCAATATATGGTCTTCCCTTAAAATGACCCATGAGCACTTGAGAAGAATGTATATTCTGTGACTTTGTGGTGAAATGTTCTGAAGATGTCAATTAATTCCATCTGATCCAGTGAAACATTTAGGATTGATGTTTCTTTGCTGATTTTTTATTTATAGGATTTGTCCAATGGTGAAAGTGAGGTACTAAAGTCTCCTACTATAACTGTATTGCTGTCAATCTCTCCCTTGGTATTTTCCAGGAAGTTTTTTTTTATGTATTTGGGTGCTCCTGTATTGGGTGTATATATGTTTACCAGTGCTATTCCTTCTTGTTGGATTTCTCCCTTTAGTATTATGAAGTGGCCTTCCTTATCTCTTGTTATGTCCTTCAGTTTGAGATCTAATTTATCAGATATAATTTATTACTATAAATTATATACTAATTTATATAAGTATTCCTACCATAGCTTTTTTTTCATTTCCTTGAAAAACCTTTTTCCAGCTCTTTACCAGCAGTCTGAGTGAGCTCTTTTTTCTGAGTTGGGTTTCCTGTAGACAGCAGATATATGGTTCATCTTTTCTTACCCAATCCATTACCCTATGTCTTTTGATTGGGGCATATAATCCATTTACATTTAAAGTTATTATTGATAGGTACATATTTGTTGCCATTTTTATCCTTTACGCTTGTGTTCCTTCTTCGCTTTCTATTTCTTCTTTTTATAGCAGACCCTTTAGCATTTCTTGCATTGCTCATTTAGTGATAATAAAATTCCTTAGTCCTTTTTTGTCTCTGAAGCTTCAGATTTCACCTCAATTTTGATTGATAGACTTTCTGGGTAGAGTATTCTTGGATTCAGTCACTTCCTTTGCATAAATTTGTATATTTCATTCCATTCCCTTCTGGCCTGATGTATTTCTGTTGAGAAATCAGTAAATAGCCTGATAGGAGATCCATTGTAGGTAACTTTCTCTCTTGATGTTTTTAAGATTCTTAATTTGTTGTTGGTATTTTCCAATTTAATTATAATGTGCCTAGGCATTGGTCTTTTGGGGTTCATTTTGTTTAGGACTCTGAGAGCTTCTTGGATTTGTGGGTTTTTCACCCTATATAAGGAAAGTTTTTTGTCATTATTTTTTCAAACAGGTTTTCTATTTGCTCAGTTTCCTATCCTACTTGATGTTGTTTCATTTCATGTTGCCCCTAAGTTCCCTTAGGTTCTTCCCTGTTTTTTTTAAGGTGTTTTTTTTTTTTTGTTTTTTTGTTTTTTTTACTAGATGCTGCTATGCTTGGGTATTTTCTTTCTACCTTGTCTTCTAGCTCATTGATGCAGTCCTCTGATTCTTCTAGTTTACTGTTGATGGTTTCTACTGAGTTTTTATAGCAGCGATGTCATTTTTCATTTCTTCTTGATTCTTATTCATTTCCTCTTGGTTCTTACTCATATTGTTGAATTTGTCTTCCATTCTTTTTAGTGATCCTATGACTATTTCTCTGAATTCTTTCTCTTCCATATTGTTTGCCTCCATTTTGTTTACTTCCTATTCTGGTGTTGTCTCCTTTTATTTCATGTGCGGACTCTTCGTTTGTCTCCCCTGATCCCTCTTCTCAGGTTATCTGGTTATGTAGTTATCTCTCTCCTTTTCCTAGGCCAAATCTGACCTTTCTATGAGAAGGTGCAGAGCTCCTCTGAGATCATGTATTCATGCTGTTTGAGGTCCAGTGTTCCTGGGTTCACAGCTGTTCCCTAGGTGGTTTTCTTGTAGATTCCTGGGATTTTTAGGCTTCCAATAACAGCCACTTTCCCCTTCAAGATGACGTGGTCTCCCACAATTGAAGTATAAATCCATTCACATTTTTACAAGAAATTTCAACATTACATTTGTAAATGTAAGAAAATAAAGAGCTGTTAGGTTCTTTAGATATGGTATAAAAGAGTGGGATTGAAAAAAATGTAATATGTGTATTACCTACTTATGTAACTAAAATATCTCACCAATTATGGTTATGGAAAATTGAAGACATCATCATTAATAACCATAATTGAACACAGATAGTTATTTGCAGTTATTTCAAGTATACAATCAGAAATCAAAAAGATATATTTAATGAAGCAATTTTAAAAATTATAAAGGGGAAGAAAAATGGCAGCAAAATAGACAGACATGACCCAATCTTTGTTCCAGAAGAGAAAGAAAGAACAACTGAGGGTCACACGGGGAGTATTTGCTGGTGAGTTAAGGGACAGCTACAATCCAAGAGAAGGTGAGGGATTTCTGGACGGAATTCCTCTGGCCGGACAGCCCCCACTGCTTCTGGGTCCCATCCTTGAGCTACAGGCTTGGATGCAGAGACCAAGCCATCTTGAAGGAGAAAGTGGATGTTATGGGAAGCCTGATAATCTACAACTGCGGCAACTACTGAACAGCTGCAAACCCCAGAACACCAGTACCCAATTGGTGCAAACTCAGGAATACAGAGGAGCTCTACACTCCACCACGGAAAGATCAGATTTCACCAGGGATAAGATCAGGTCTCTGGTCCCAGCAGGAGAGAGAAATATGCACACTACAGAGGACCAGGACAAGTCTGTGCCTAGAAAAATCCGTGGCTGTTGGAGATGGTGTGATCCATAAATTTGAAAGGGGATTCTCAGGGCTGCTAACAGAGGGATCTCTAAAAAGAAACCAATTTTGATCTGACACAAAAGGACAGCCTAAAAATTTTTAAAGTATGCTGGCTGCATAGACCCAAAGAGGAAAGGGGACTGTGCAGACTTTTGTGCAGCACCGTTGTTAGCACACTTGGGCTTTATCCTCTTCAAATCCTTGCTTCTGATTACTAAGCCCACTACATAGGATCACCCAGTTGGGGACACACTGGGAAGCCCCAGGGAAAAGTTCTTTTTCTGGAACCTGGGGATCAGAGTGGGGAATGACCATCAGAGAGTCAGCTCTGGGGCAGTCCACTCCCACAAACTGGTATTGAGTGCCACAAGAAAAGCAGGATCTAACAACAGGCTAGAGAGGACCTATAGACCTGGAAGTTAATCACATATTGACGCTTGTGTAATCACAAATAAAGGAATATAAGAAATTGAGACACCACTTGCTTAAAAATCAGGACTGGCTTAAAACACTGAGGAGCAGTGGAATGCAGGGAACTGCAATACTATCCTGACTGGGAAACAGGTGTGCCAAACAGAACAATAGAGGAAGTGAATAACCTTCACTACTGCACATTTTAATTTTTATTCTTTTACTTTCTTCATCTTTTACTTAAGAAACTATTTTTTATATAACAATTTTTTAGTCCATTCAGCTGCTGATGGGCACTTAGTTATTGTAAATTGTGCTGCTATGAATATAGGGGTGCATATATCTTTCTGATTGTTGTTTCTAGTTTCTTGGGATATATTCCTAGAAATAGGATGACTGGGTCAAGTGGGGGTTCCATTTCTAATTTTTTGAGGAAACTCCATACTGCTTTCCACAGTATCTGCACCAGTCTGCATTCCCACCAGCAATGCACAATGTTTCCTTTTTCTCCCCATCCTAATCAGCACTCATCATTTGTTGATTTGTTGATGATGGCCATTCTGACAGGTGTGAGGTGGTACCTCATTGTTGTTTTGATATGCATCTCTTGGATGATTAGTGACTTTAAGCATGTTTTCATATGTCTCTTGGCCTTCTGTATGTCCTCTTTTGAAAAGTGTCTATTTAGGTGCTTTGCCCGTTTTGTTGGGTTTTTTTTGGGTTGTTTATCTTCCTTTTATTAAATTGTATGCCTTCCCTATACATTTTGGAGATTAAACCCATGTCAGATAGGATATTGGCAAATCTGTTCTCCCAAGCAGTGTGCTTTTTTCTTGTTTTGTTGGTGGTTTCTTTTGCTGTGCAGGACTTTTTTATTTTGATGGAGTCCCATTTGTTTATTTTCTCCTTATTTTCCATTGCCCTAGGAGCTGTATCACTAAAGATATTGCTACAACATATTCTGATATTTTTCTGCCTGTGTTTTGCACTAAGATTATTATGCTTTCCCTTCTTACATTTAAGTCCTTTATTCATTTTGAGTTCATTTAGTGTATGGTGTAAGTTAGTGGGCTAGTTTCATTTTTTTACATGGATCTGTCTCATTTTCCAACTACCATTTATTGAAGAGACTTCCTTGACTCCATTGTATATTCTTGCCTCCTTTTTCAAATATTCATTGAGCATAATGGCTTGGGTTGACTTCTGGGTTCATTGATTTATATGTCTGTTCTTGTGCCAATGCTAGGCACTTTTGAGGACAGTGGCTTTGTAATACAGCTTTATATCTGATATTGAGATGTCTCCTAGTTAGTTCTTTCTCAGGATAGATTTTGCTTCTTGATGAGCCTGGCTAGCGTTCACCATCTTATCTTCATTTTTTCCTTCCTTCTGCTCATTCTAGAATTTTATTGAGGCTTTCTAATTCTTTAAGTTGTAGAGTTAGATAACTTACTATATATATATATATATAAATTTTTTTAGGTAGGTCTGTATTGCTATGAACTTCCCTCTCAGGACTGCTTTCACTGCATCCCATAGATTTTGGATTGTTGTCTTTTCATTGTCATTTGTTTCCAGGATGTTTTAATTTCTTCTTTGATCTCTCTGATAATCTAATCATTGTTTAACAGCACTTTATGGTTATTGTTATTATGGCTATTTAGGCTCCAAGTGTTTGAATTTTTATACTGTTTTTATTTTAACTTATTTCTAAGATTATACCACTGTGATCTGAAAAGATGCTTGGTATTATTCCAATCTTCTTGAAATTTGAGAGACTTTGCCTGTGTACCAACATGCGGTCTATCTTTAAGAATGTCCCATGTGCACTTGAGAAGAATTTATATTCTGTAGCATGGGAGTGAATTGTTCTGAAGATGTCAATTAAGTCCATCTGATCTAGTGAGTCATTTAGGATTTCTGCTTAATTGCTGATTTTTTCTGTAAAGGATTAATCCAGTGATGTCAACAGCATATTAAAGTTTCCTACTATGATTGTAGTGCTATCAATATCCCCTTTTATATCTTCCAGAATTTCTTTTATGTATTTAGATGCTCCTGCATTGGATGCATATATGTTTTCCAGAGTTCTATCCTCTTCTTGTATTGATCCCGTTAATATTATGAAGTGGCCCTCCTTATCTCTTGTTATGGCCTTCATTTTGAGGTCTATTTTGTCAGGTATTATTATGTTTTATTTTCATTTCCATTTGCCTGGAAGATGTTTTTCTATTCCTTCTCTTTCAATTTGTGTGAGTCCCTTGTTCTGAGGTAGGTCTCTTATAGACAGAATTTATATGAGTCATGTTTTCTTATCCATTCATTAACTCAATGTCTTTAGATTGAAGCATTAAATACATTTATGTTTATGGTTGTTATTGATAATTACTTGTTTGTATCTATTTTTATTCTTTGTGCCTGTGTTCCTTCTTACCATTATATTTCTTTTTCTTTTTCTTTTTCTTTTTTTTTTTTTTTACCATAGTCCCTTTAGCATTTCTTGCATTGCTGTGTTGGTAGTGATAAACTCACTTAGCCTTTTTTTGTCTGTGAAGCTCTTGATTTTCCCTTCAAGTTTGAATGACAGCCTTGCTGGATAGAGTAATCCAGCCTTGCTGGATTCAGTCCCTTGCTTTTCAATGCTTTGTATACTTCATTCCATTCTCTTCTGGCATAATGTGTTTCTGTTGAAAATCATTTGATAGTCTATTGGGATTTCCTTTGTAGGTTACTTTTTGTCTCTCTCTTGCAGACCTTCAGATTCTATTATTAGTATTTGCTATTGTAATTACAACATGTCTTGGTGCGGGTCTTTTTGGGTTCATCTTGTTTGGGCCTCTGTGCTTTTGAGACTTCTCCCCCCCCCAAAAAAAAAAATCAAGGAAGTTTTCTGTCATTTCTTCAAATAGGTTTTATAATCCTTGCTCATCTTCTTGTCATTATGGAACCCTTATTATACATATGTTACTTCATTCCATGTTGTCCTAATGCTCCCTTAGACTCTTCTCCTGCTTTCTAATATTTTTCTGATTGGGTATGTTTCACTGCCCTATCTTCTAATTCACTAATTCAGTCTTGTACTTCTCATCTCTGTTGAAACCTTCCATCATGTTTTTTATTATACTTATATAATTTTTTATTTCCTCCTGAGTCTTACATAAGTTGTTGATCTTCTAATCCACTCGGTTTATGAACTGTAAGACCATTACTCTGAATTCTTTTTCTGACAAATTGCATGCCTCTGTTTTATTTAGTTTATTTTCTGGTGATTCCACCTTTTCTTTCCTTTGCGAGTTGTATCTTCACTGCCCCATTATTGCTATAACTGGTCCAGGGCTCACTGTCAGGATGTGCAGGGCCAGGAGATGCTGAGGTCTTGGCAGACAGAGACTGGCCTGCATAACTTGTGGGGCCAGAACCTATCTCACTGTCATGGTGGGCAGGGAGCACAATTCCTAGCTTATCAGTGGGACCCACAGGGCCAAGGCAACACTATGGACTTGGTGGGGGTGGGAGGGGAATGGTTGCTCAGTTTGAGACTCACCAGTGGGATGCCCAGGAAAGACCTGGTGGCCAGGTGGGAGAGTAGGCACTGTGGGTCCTACAGTAGCACATGTTCAAGGAGACTGGGTCCTGATGATTATGGGTCTGCAACCAAAGTAGTAGGTCATTAGCTAGACTAACTGTAGGGTCCAAGATAGTATCTGAGGCTTGTCTGGGTGTTAGTGAGGCCAGGCTCCTAGTCACAATAGCTCCCCCCTTCAAGGTGCTATGGTTTCGAGCTGGATGCCCAGAAGTAATTTCAGCAGTAGCAGGGGCTCTCTGTCTAAGAGTGCCCAGCCTTCAGCCCCCAAACATCCTCCAAGGTCAAACTGTTCTTCACACACACACACACACACACACACACACAACACACAACACACACACACACACACACACACACACACACGTCCATACACTCCTCTTTCACTCCCTCACTCACTCCCTTGCTGCCATCCTGCTGGATGTCATCTTTTCTCTCCTTCAGAGTTCTATTTTTATTTCTCTCCTTATTACAGTGATTTCCTCCTTAGCCACTGAGTCATCAGAAAAAGACTTGGGATTGCCCTGCCTAGGTCACCTAAAAGGCAGTGAGTCTCTTCAATGTATCATGGCAGCCTCATCACACTCTTCTTCTGCCTCCAGATGGTTACAGGTATGAATTATTATATGATTTTCTGATTCTCTGATATACAATAATAAGGAAAACAAGAAGGGGAATGACACCATAATGGAAAATTTAGACAAAAATACAAATGCTTAGAGATCCTGGGAAATAAAGAAATTAATGTTATTCTGCTTACTAAGTACCAGGCAGTTTACTGGGCATTTTTACTTGTATCTTCTGGTCCAAGCCTGTGTGTGTGTGTGTGTGTGTGTGTGTGTGTGTGTGTGTACATGCTAGTATAAATGTGCATGCAGTGGGGCAAAGGTTGAGAGAAAGAAAAAGATCCCAGATGTTACTAAAGTCTAAGTTCTTAAAGACTAAAGATAATTGTTAGGTTTGAAAGGAAACAGGAAACAGAACAACAGGGAGTTTTAAAGTAAAGTTTATTCTCAGGTAGCCCGGTAATGGGCGGAAGCCATCACCAAGGTAAAGATCAGAATTGGGGGGAGAGGGGACAGGAAATCGGACCCAGTCGGGCTGATGGCAGTCAACATCCAACAGCAGCACGTGTCTTGCTTGGGATTCTTCTTAAAGGACAGAAAGGGAGAGGGTTGGGCCCAGGGTGGAACAGGAAGGGATGGGCCCCAAGGGCACTCTGGCCCATGCTGATTGGAGGTTCACTGTCTTGGAGATGTCTCTGTGGCAGGTGCCAGTCATGTGTTAAACTCCGCCCACCAATTTGGGAGGGGTAGATAACCTTTCAATAATGTAGAATGAGATTAGTAAAATTTAGCATCCATACTCTCATCCCATGAAGTACCATTTGACTACCTCAGAATCTTTCTCAACACAGTTATCCACTATACTTCCAGAGCCATCTGAGGTCCTTTGTTATCCTCACTTGAGGGAATGAGAATGTCTATTCCCCATCTCCTGATGTCACATTCCTCAGGTCCCTCCTCACAAGGCGGGTTAACTGAAGAGCCAAAGGCACAAGTTTTAAAGAGGCACTTCTCCTTAGCATCTTGCCAGTGCTGGATCTGTACCCCAAATGTAAATGCCTCCTCAATATTTGTGCTCTAAGTCTTTTACTTGCCTCAGCTTAGCCAGGCCTAGACTTTCTGCATTCAACATCCCCAGCTTCCACCTATTTATAGTTATACATGTATGTTCATGTCAGGATCCAGCAACTATCTCCTTTCAGATCTCGTACCCAGGAGTTGGTTAGGATGAAAATAACCAATCATGTGTATAATCAACTCCCTTCATCTGCCCAAATCCTGCCTAAACCTACCCTGACTCCATCTCTGTTTCCTTTTCAGGAAAATTCCAAGCCATTAGGCCCAATGAACCTGTGGTGGCCATGCTGGGTGGTGACGCTGAGCTGCCCTGCTTCCTCATGCATCATCAAAGTATTAAAAATATGAAAATTACCTGGACTCGATCCCTACCCTTCCAGGTGGTACACCTGTATGAGGATGGAAGGGACAAGCCTGAGAAAACAATGGAAGAGTATTATGGGAGGACAGAACTTGTGAAAAGTTTCATGCATAAGGGGACTGTGGACCTGAGAATCCATAATGTCCAACCTTCTGACAATGGGCATTATCACTGTGTGTTACAACATGGTTCCTTCTACAGTGATACAGTGATTGAGCTGAAAGTAGCAGGTAATGGCCCACATTGATCCTCTTCACACCCCACAGGGGTGAGTTTATTCTGGGATGGACTTCTTTTCCTGTTCCAATTTTCCTTAGAAATATAAAGAATTTATAGGATAAACAAAGATGGCCATTAGTTCTACTCACCCCATTACTTCATATATCATGGCTTGGGACTAAATAAAGATAATAAAGAGACTCACAGTGGGAGTCAAGAAATAGGCAGGGGCCATTTGTGTTTGATTGTGTTAGACTCTGCCCTAGCCTAGAAGTCTAGGTCCCATCCTTTGTTCCCAAGTCTTTTTCATAGCCTCAGTTTCCTGTTCTGTACACTGAGGTCAAATCAGCAGCAAAAACTCTTCAGAAGCAGAGGAGGAATATTTGTGTATGAAAATGAGCTTAGGACTTGACTTATCTCTTTCTTCATCTTCCCAGCTCTTGGCTCACATCCTCAGTTCCACGTGGAAGTCTCTAAGCCCAGTCACATCCAAATAAAGTGCAAGTCAGAGGGCTGGTTACCTCAGCCAAAGGTCCAGTGGATGGACTCTGTGGGAAGAGAAATTCCAGCTCACTCTGAGATTCACACCCAGGACAAATGTGGCTTATTCCATGTAACAACATCACTATTACTCGGAGAAAAGTATCAGAAGAATCTGATATGTTCTGTCTTGAACCCTGTTCTGAATCAGAAAAAGGAAGAACAATTGTCTATATCAGGTCAGTTTTCTCTCTCCCCTCACTGTGCCTATGAAAAGGGCTTTAATGCTCACATCCACACCTCTCTTCACCTTCTCAACACATTGTATGTCTACTCACAGCTGCTTTTAGCGACCTTTACACCTATTTTAAAGTCTGTTATTTGCAATTTTTTGTGTAGTATTTTATTTCTGAAAAAAAAGAAGAGGAACACAATGAGTTCCTCTTTGTGCAACAATATTCATATTGGAAATGAAAAATTTAAGATTAAGTCAGATGTGGGACTATTCTAGGTAATACCAAGGCCATAATATCTATTAGCAGTATCCTCATACATTCTAAACAAAAAGTCAGAGAACACTGACATGTAGAAAGGGAATTAACAATTGCCTAAGGCAATTTGTCGATTCAAACCAGGTATGGGTGAACACCAAACTCTAACCAAAATCAAGTTCTCAGTCTCCTAGCAAATAACAGTTTTCAGAGAAAGATTAACTGGCATCAAGTTTAAGATTTAGGGATTGGGCAAATTACATAGATCTTCACTTTTACTCCACTTTTCTCTACTTGCACTCTTGGACATCTCTGGATGTGTTATGACCTATAATTGTCTCACATGTAACTTAAACTCAAAATTTTCCAATATGAACATGGTTGCATAAGTCAGTGTGTTCCCCAGAACATTATACCCCATTTTTATGTGGTAGTTCATTTATTCTCCCTATTCTTCATTTTTATAACTACTATTTATTCTCTAGTTTTGAATGAAATATTTCTTCCTTAGAGTCTTACTTCTACTGCCTCTCCAGATGATGTAGGTTGCAGCATTCTTCTCTTTTATACTACAATGTTGTTTTCATAACATTGGTACTAAAACAGAAGCAATTATACATAAATTTCCTTGTACATTCATATTCATTGTAAATGTCACTCAATATATAGTAAATTTTCTGAAGATGGGAGGCATGATTTAAATTCATTCTGAACTGCCTGGTTGGTATGGCTCAGTGGTTGAGAATCAACCTATGAACCAGAAAGTCATGGCTGGATTTCCTGTAAGGTAGGACACATGCTCAGGTTGCAGGCTCAAACCCCAGTAGGGGGTGTGCAAGATGCAATCAATCAATGGTTCTTTCTCATTACTGATGTTTCTGTTTCTTTCTTCCTCTTCTTTCCTCTCTGAAGTCAACAAAATATATATTTTTAAACATAATTCTCATAAAAATACATAGCAATCAGAGGCCATAATTTTAATTAACTCATAAGTGAGAGAAAGAGCCTCTCACAAAACTGGTTCCAAATCAGTCAAAATTTGAATCCTAAAATTAGACTACTAAGTTTATGTTCTATAGATCAATAAAAACATAATCAAGTTATATTTTCCTAAGTCAGGTAATCTTTACATACATTTAATACATAATGCTTTAGCATGATATTAAAAAGAAATGGAATTTGGTTTTTTGCCTCATTTCCATGTTGTAGGCACTTTTTCTCAACAAAGGCTTCTCTGAGTTAATATTTCACCTGATGACTGAAGAAGGAGTAGAAGCTGTCCAATAAGAAGGGTAAAGGGAAAGGCAACAAGTGTTCCAGGAATAGGGACAATGCACAGACCCACTTCACTTCAATAGCCCACTGCCAGTGTCAGACCTTGTGCTTCATCCAAAAATAAAAGTGTTTTAGATCTAAAACATTAAATACTAATGTCTCTCTTTTTTAACATATTGATATTTTACAGAGAGGAAGGGAGAGGGAAAAAGATCTAGAAACATCACTGAGAAACATCGACCAGCTGCCTCCTGCACACCCCCCACCAGGGATGTGCCTGCAACCAAAATATGCCCTTGACCAGAATAGAACCTGGGACCCTTCAGTCTGCAGACCAACGCTCTATCCACTGAGCCAAAGTTGTTTTGGCTAATGTCTCACTTTTTGAGCATAGTTTCTAATCCCTCAAACTTTATGCTTTATCTCTTTGTACACAGGCTTTCAGCCTCATAAAGACTTCTGCTCCCTTGATTCTTTCATGCTGTCCCAGGTACCAGCTTTAGCCTTCTCTAAACTCCATGGATTACCTCGCTGACCTAGTCTTTAGTCAATTCTGTTACATGTCGTGACATTGCTACTCTTCCATAGAAGAAATTAATTTATTTTTTTTAATTTATTTTCCAAGCAAATAAGCTGAATAAGGAAATAGTATTTGAATGAATGCTTGAACTTACTAGTTAACTATAACTTGAGAGGAAAATTGAGATAGACGGAGAATCCACATTGTATTTCTGTAAGAGGGAATATGATTGGGGACCCACTGAGCAAGAAGTGAATGCAATAACAACTTTCTAGGGAAACTGATTATGGGACATCTCTGTTTTAGTTGTTGAGCCCAACAGTACAACAATCAAAGAGCCCATCAATGCCACAGTCATTTCTGTGGTTACACCTTTGGCAGCACTTCTGATAATGCTGATTTGCACTGGACTTTATTTAAGCAACAGGCTCAAAAACCGGTCCAAAAACAGGTAAAGCTATTCTTTTTTTCAATATACAATCATCCCTTCTCAGAGATATCCGTCCTTCACCTTTCTGCTTAGGAACAAGGTAAAAATCAACAAAGCTCTATTCAGAGGAACTCATACCAATGAGCTTCTAATACCTCAATCATAAAATATGGAAAATAAACATTACTTAGAGAACTTCTGTGTAGATTAAAAGAAATGCTTTACATGAAGCATTCTTGCCTTGAACTACCACAAGGGTAGTCAATTAAAGGCTTTCATTATTGTTGCTGTTATTAATAATGTTGTGGCAGAAGAAGGAGGAAAACAGAAATAAATGGAAAGATGATGGAAGGATCAAATATTCATGATACACTAAATATCCATGAGGCATATGAAGCACTCATTTATGAGGTCTTAAATTGACCACCCATGGGAAATACTTATTTTTCTATCAACATCTTTTGCACAAGAAATAAGGGTAAAATTTATAGCTGCTCTTTAGGCCAACAAAGAGCTACTACTATGCTAGATATACTTGCCCCACACATATGCATTTTGGCTCCAGATAACATTTTATGAGCCCCCTTGTTCAAGACACCTTTAGTCTTTAAAACCACACAATCGACAAAGAGGATTGATGAGGCAGATAAAAACAGGACCTATAAACACTGTTCAATTTTTTTTTAATTTACATGGTGTGATTACAAATGCTTCTAAGTGATAATCTGAATCATTTCTTTCCCTTGGCATTTTGCTGAATCTTAAATTGATTCAATAAACTGTGTATTTAAAAATAAATAAATAAACAGAGTATTTTTGCCCTGGTCAATGTAGATCATTGAGTGTTGGCGTGAGAAACAAAGGATCATGGGTTCACTTCCAGGCCAAGGGCACATACCTGGGTTGTATGTTCAATCTCTGGCTCCAGTCAGGATGTGTGCAGGAGTTAATCTATCAATGTGTTTCTGTATCCCTCTCATAAAAAACTCTCTCTCTCTCTCTCTCTCTCTCTCTCTCTCTATCTATCTATCTATCTCTCTTCCTCTCTCTCTTTCGTCTCCCTCTCTCCTGTCCACTTTCCCTCCCTTCCACTCTAAAAAAAATAAATAAATAAAAATGGAAAATATATCCTCAGGTGATGATCAACAAATAAATAATTAAACTCTTTATTTTGAGTTTATTAATTTGGCATACAGTTGTTTAAAACATCTTCTTATTTTTTTAAATATATCTTATTGTTTTTTCACAGAGAAAAAGGGAGAGGGATAGAGAGCTAGAAACATCGATGAGAGAGAAACATCGACCAGCTGCCTCCTGCACATCCCCTACCGGGGATATGCCAGCAACCAATGTACATGGCCTTGACCAGAATCGAACCAGGGACCTTTCAGTCTGCTGACCAACGCTCTATCCACTGAGCCAAACCGGTTTCAGCAATACATTTTCTTATTACTCTTGTAATGTCTGAAGTGTCTGTAGTAATGTCCTCTCCTGATATAGCAATTTTGTGTTTTTTATCTTTCTTTCTTGATTAAGCCACCTAGAAGTTTATAAATTTTATTAATATTTTCAAATATCTTTTTATGTCATTATTTGATAGTAATCTTTCTTTGATTTGTGCTCTTAATTTAATTATATCCTTCCTTCTTTGTGTTTAATTTGCTCTTCATTATAGCTGGAAGTATGTCTATTATTCTTTCTACAGATGGAAATATTCCTTTGACTTCTAGGACCCTATTAAAGGTCATCCTGCCCTTAGAGCCTGCCCAAGAAGCTAAGGGAAAGAGCGTAGGAAGGCCAAACACAAAGTGAGAGGCAGGCTGTCATGGGCCCTGAGCAGCAGGCACTCCTCCCAGGACTAGGCTGAAGTGAGGGAGGTGCCCAAGACACAACTTTTAGGGAGACATTGACTCAGTTTTACATAAACGCTGCCCCTATTTTTGCATGACACTGAGAATAAATGCCTCTTTATGCTTTTCATCACCTGCCTAAGCTAGTCCCAGCTCTGCCCTGGGCATGCTTGCCAAGTGTGCAAAGAATGCCCAGGGTTCTCTTTACTTGCATCATTTCTCAAGGCTGACCTTGCAGTGAGCAACCTTGAGAAATAAAATTTCTTTTCTGAGAAAAAAGCAAACTTGTTTCCTCATGTTATAGAAGCAGTAAACAGCAGCAGGACAACCACCATTGCATCTGCCAGGCCATCTCTCCCAGAAATTATGTGGTATCCCCTGCTTACCACGTGGAGTTCTATGCTGAGTCCAACCCCGAGGGCACCAGTGCCAATGCCCCCGGGCCTGCCATCCTGGCCTACACCTGTGTTGCTGCCACCATCCCTGACCAGGACAGTGCCAGTGTGGACCGGCCCAGGACCGCCCTTGGCAATGCTGCCATCAGAGGAGACACCCCCAAGGCTACCAATGCTGACCTTGACCCAGAAGCCGCCTGCACCTACCCATGTGGGACAGCTCCCGCCACTCAGGAGGACCACCAGACCAACCCTGACCAGGACAGTGCCAGCACCCACCTACTCGGGGCTGCCCTCCACAATGCCCCCAAGGCCAATGTTGCAGACCTTGACCCAGAAGCTGCTTGCACCTACCCACATGGGAAAGCGCCCTCTGAATGCTGGGACTGCACACTGAGACCGCACTGGGACCTCGGAAATCTGTGTTCACAAAAGCCCTCCGCTGTTGAATCTGGCGTGATCCAAGAGAATGGACGGGGTTCTCAGGGTTGCAAGAGGACCCATTCTGATAGAGAGCAACCCATTCTGATCTGACACGGAGGGAGAACATAGTTGGAAAGGTATACAGTCTGTGTGTAAGTGCACACAGACTGGCCCATCGCCTGCAACCCTTTGCTTCTGATTACAAAGGAGAGGCCACCTGGATTGGCTAGCCCTGAGAGATGGCAGGGGGAAACTGCTTTTCTGGAAGCTGGGAAGCAGAGTTGGGGACAGACCAGCTGGGATTCAGCTCCTAGGCAAAATTGGAATTGAATCCCATAGAAAAAGAAGGCTAGAGCATCCAAAAAGACTAGAACATAAGTCCAGAAACACTGCCACCTATGGGCTGGAGTACAAATTGACTGAGTGTATTACTAGTTTTATTTAATGGAAACTAAGAAATCAACATCTTAACATTAAGGACTAGCTTACAACACTGAGGTGAAGAGGAATGCAGGAATCTGCAATACGGTCTGGATGAGAAACACGTGCGCCAAACAGAATAACAGAGGAAGTGAATGGCCTTCACAATTGCACTTTTTTTTTTGCTAATTTTTTTATTTTTTATTTTATTTTCATTTTTTGCATCTTTTACTTAAGAAACTAATTTTTTCCTTTTTTCCTCATTTGATTTTACCTTTTTAATTGTTACATTTTTAGTTACATTTTAATTTCAATTGTTACATTTTAATTTCAATTAAGTTGAAATTAAACAATTGAATTGAATTGATTCAATTGAATTCAATTGAATTCATTAAATTGAAATTAAACAATTGAATTAACAATTTCAATTAAATTGTTACATTTTTAGTTACATTTTAATTTCAATTGCTACATTTTAATTTCAATCAGAATTATTACTACTGCTATTTTAACTTTTTTGTTTCCTTTTTGTTTCTTTTTTTTAAGTGCCATTTTATTTTCTCTTTATTTTATATTGGAATTAGTGTTCTTCATTCTATATTCATTTCTCCTTTAGCATTGTGTAACCCTATCTTAACAGGACCTTTATACCATCACTCTCTTCCTAACCTTTCCCCTTATGCTATCCTGTTTATCTTAACCCATTCCTGCTTTAGATTTTCCCTACTTTTTCTGTCTCACCCCTGCTAAAATTTCTACCCTATTTATATAGCTAATTTCCAATCCCCTAGGCCAAGTGCATACACACCCTCTCTGAGCTGTATTAACTAGCAAAAAAAAAATTGTTTTCCTCTATCCTTTTGGTACTGTTTGTGTGAATATTGATTATATTGTATTTTTATGCTTTTACTGAGATTATTTTGCTTAATCTTTTGTTGTTGTTGTTTCTTGGTATTTTTGTATATGATTTGTTTTGTTTGTGTTTTTTTTTTTTTTACTTTGCTGGATATTATGGGTGTTGTAGTTTGTATTATTCTCCAGGTACTGTTACAAGCATTTGCTGGGGTTAGTGATTGCTCTATTGAAATTAGCTCTCCATATATACAGTTTGTTCCCCTTTTCTTTCTTAGTCCCTTTCTCTCTCTCTCTCTCCTCTCTCTCTCTCTCTCTCTCTCTCTCTCTCTCTCATCTTTTTTCTCTCCCTGTTTCCCAATTTCATTTTGACACTCCATTTTATTTTTCTTTCTTTTTTCCTATCTTTTTCTTTTTCTCCCGCCCGCACCCTTCACTTTTTACTCTTCTTCTTTGTCTCCTTTCCCCTAATTTGCCATCCCCTAGTGGTCATCTCTATTGGAGGTTACTAATATCACAAATACATTTCTGTTCAGTGCCTTGTGTGTTGTACCTGGCTGTGTTGTATTTTGTGCCTTTAAATCAATGCAGGAGAGAGAGAAATACATAACCAGACATCCTAAAAAGAAAGACCATGGGGAGACAAAAAACATCCCACAAATGAAAGAAAAGCAGGCATCACCAGAAAAGGAAGGAAACGAGTTAGAGGCAAGCAACCTACCAGAGCAAGAATTCAGAGTAATGATCATAAGATGGCTAAAAAGAATGGAAAACAAATTTGACTATATGAGTAATACCAAGAGGAAATGAAGATGAACCAAGAAGAAATGAAAAATGACATAGCTACTGTAAAGAACTCAATAGAAAGCATCAGAAGTAGACTAGATACAGCAGAGGACCTAATCGGTGAGCTAGAAGACAAGATGGAAAAAAATACCCAATTAGAGCAGCTTCTAGAAAAAAAATTAAAAAGCAGGAAGAGAGCCTACGGGAACTTTGGGACATTACAAAACAAAACAATATTGCTGAAACCGGTTTGGCTCAGTGGTAGAGCGTCGGTCTGTGGACTAAAAGGTCCCGGGTTTGATTTCGGTCAAGGGCATGTACATTGGTTGCGGGCACATCCCCGGTAGGGGGTGTGCAGGAGGCGGCTGGTCAATGTTTCTCTCTCATCGACGTTTCTAGCTCTCTATCTCTCTTCCTTCCTCTGTGACATATCAATAAAATATATTTTTTTAAAAACAATATTAGAATAATAGGGGTTCCAGAAGGAAAGGAAATTGAGGAAGACATAGAAAAACTGTTTCAAGATATAATGACAGGAAACTTTCCTGAGATAGAGAAGAAAAAACCCACACAAATACAAGAAGCTCACAGAACCGCAAACAAAATGAATGCCAAAAGGCCAACACCAAGGCATATTATAATTAAATTGCCAAACACCAACGACAAAGCAAGAATTTTAAAAGCAGCCAGAGAGAGACAGAAAGTTACATATAAAGGAACCCCCATCAGACTAGCAACTGATTTCTCAACATAAACTCATCAGGCCAGAACGGAATAGGACGACATATACAAAGTCATGCAAAGGAAGGGTCTGAATCCAAGAATACTGTACCCAGCAAGGCTATCAATCAAAATTTAAGGTGAAATCAGGAGCTTCACAGACAAAAAAAAAAAAAAAAGACTAAAGGAATTTATCTCCACCAAACCAGCAATGCAAGAAATGCTAAAGGGTTTACTGTAAAAATAAAGAAATAGGAAGTGAAGAAGAAACACAGGGGGTTAGAATAAAAATGGCATCAAATACCTACCTATCAATAATAATTTTAAATGTAAATGTTTCAAATGCTCCAATCAAAAGACATATGGTAACAGATTGGATAAGAAAGCAAGACCCATATATCTGCTGTCTACAAGAAACCCACTCCAGAAAAAAAAGACGCCCACAGACTGAGAGTGAAGGGATGGAAAAAGGTTTTCCAGGCGAAAGAAAATGAAAAAAAGGCTGGAGTGGCAATACATATATCTGACAAATTAGATCTCAAAGTGAAGTACATAACAAGAGACAATGAAGGCCACTTCATTATACTAAAGGGAGCAATACAACAAGAAGAAATAACCCTGGTAAACATATATGCACCCAATGCGGGAGCACCCAAATACATTAAAAAAAAAAAAAACTGCTGCAGGACTTTAAGGGAGAGATTAATAGTAATACAATCATATTAGGAGATTTTAATACCCCACTGTCAACATTGGACAAATCATCTAAACAAAAAAATCAGCAAGGAAATATCAATCCTAAATGACTCACTAGACCACATGGAATTCATTGACATCTTCAGAACATTGCACCCCAAAAACACAGAATATACATTCTTCTCAAGTGCACATGGGTCATTTTCAAAGATAGACCACATGTTGGGACATAGGCAAAGTCTACTCAAATTCAAGAAGATAGAAATCATATCAAGCATCTTCTCAGATCATAGTGGCATAAAACTGTAAATTAACTACAATAAAAATAATCAAAGAAATCAAGCACATGGAGACTAAACAGCATGCTATTAAACAAGGACTGGGCTACCAGAGAAATCAAGGAAGAAATTAAAAACATCCTGACAACAAATGACAATGAAAACACAACAATCCAAAATCTATGGGACACAGCAAAAGCAATTTTGAAATGGAAGTTTGTATCTCTGCAAGCCTATTGTAAAACACAAGAAAAAATGGTAACAAATTTTCTAACTCTACAATTCAAACAGTTAGAAAAAGAGCAACAAGAAAAGCCCAGTGTAAGCAGAAGGAAGGAAATAACAAAAATCAGAGCAGAAATAAATGACATAGAGACCAAAGAAACAATACATAAGATCAACAAAACCAAGAGCTGGTTCTTTGAAAGAATAAACAAGATTGATGAAACTCTAGCCAGGCTAACCAAAGAGAGAGGACCCAAATAAACAAAATCAGAAATGAAAGAAGTGAAATAACAACAGACCCAGCCAAAATACAAAGGATTGTTACAAAATACTATGAACAACTCTATTCCAACAAACTGGACAACCTGGAGGAAATGGACATATTCCTAGAAAAATATAATCTGCCAAAACTCAATCAGGAAGAATCTAAAAACCTCAATAAACCAGTGACTTTGGAAGAAATTGAAACAGTCATCAAAAAGCTTCCAGCAAACAAAAGCCCAGGGCCAGATGGCTTCACAGGAGAATTTTACCAAAAATTCAAGGAAGAAATAAAACCTATCTTCCTCAGACTATTCCAAAAAATTCCAGAGGGAGGAACACTTCCAAACTCCTTCTATGAAGCCAGCCTCACCCTAATACCAAAACCAGATAAAGATAACACAATGAAAGAGAATTACAGGCCAATATTACTCATGAACATAGATGCCAAAATCCTCAACAAAATTCTAGCAAATCGGCTCCAGCAGTACATCAGAATGATCATACACCATGACCAAGTAGGATTTATTCCCGGAATGCAAGGATGGTACAATATCCGCAAATCAATAAACGTGATACATCACATAAACAAATTGACAGATTAAAATCATATAGTCATATCAATTGATGCAGAAAAAGCATTTGATAAAATCCAACACCTTTTCCTGATAAAAACTCTCAACAAGATGGGAGTACAAGGATCATACCTCAACATAATAAAAGCTATATGCGATAAACCCACAGCAAACATCATACTCAATGGGCAAAAACTAAAACCATTACCCCTAAGAACAGGAACAAGACAGGGATGCCCACTCTCACCACTCCTGTTTGACATAGTACTGAAAGTACTAGCCATTGAAATTAGACAAGAGGAGGAAATAAAAGTCATCAAAATTGGAAAAGAATAAGTAAAGTTGTCCCTATTTGCAGATGACATGATATTATTGTACATAAAAAATCCAAAAGACTCCATCAAAAAACTAATAGACTTAATAAATGAATTTGGCAATGTAGCAGGATACAAAATCAACGCCAAGAAATCTATGGCATTTCTATATACCAATAGTGAACTCACAAAAACAGAGACTAAAAAAGAAATCCCATTTACCATCACACCAAAAAAATTAAGATACCTAGGAATAAACTTAACAAAAGCGGTAAAAGACCTATATGCTGAAAATACACGACACTGAAAAAAGAGATAGAGGAAGATGTAAACAGATGGAAGAACATACCACATTCATGGATTGGTAGAATCAACATCATCAAAATGTCCATACTTCCCAAAGCAATTTATATGTTCAATGCACTTGGAAATAACAATATTAAAATATTTCCTCTAATTAATTCCCTTTTAATGTGCACAAGTTTCATGCACTGGACCACTAGTAGGACTATGTGATATGAGGCAAGCTACTCCTCTAAAAATGGTCATTTTAGATATGAGAACAAATACAATTTGTCAGAACCCTATGGAAACCTTCATTTTTACTGCAGTAAATGAAGATTACAATTTACATACTTTTGATAAGCGTTCACTGGACATTCCTGTGATGGTGCACAGGGATCACATGTCTGTGGTGCTGAATGTGGATTATTCTCCCACTGGGAAAGAGTTTGTGTCCATTAATTTTGATAAATCTATTTGAATCTTTCCTGTGGATAAAAGAAGCAGCAGGGAAGTATATCACACAAAGAGAACACAACAAGTTAATTGTGTAAAATGGACTTCTGATAGCAAGTACATTATGTGTGGATCTGATGAAAGAAACATTCCTCTGTGGAAAGCTAATGCTTCTGAAAAATTCTGTGGTCTCCACACTGCCACCCTGGCACACTGGTTGTGCTCTGAGAGGTCCAGAAAAAGGAAAGTTACACATTACCCTGACATTCCTATCAGAGATGTCTCATTTCACTTTGGTCATACACTCTTGCTTCTCTATTTCTGTGGAACTAAAGAAACTGTTGCAAAATCATAGTAAGAGTCTCTTCCTTCTTCATCCTCCTCAAACACTGGTTCTCCCTGTCTCTGGTATTGCATTTTCTGTTTTTCTATTCCCTCTCCTCACCTGTCCCATTCCCAATATATGTCTCCTCCCTAACTTGAGTGTGTTTGAGTGTGTGTGTGTGTGTAAAACTTTGAAGCCCATCTTTCTCTTGGTCCCCTAAAACATTTATGATCTCATCTCCTGGTAGAGGGTCTGGGACAGCAGAGCTCAGGAAATGGATGTTTATAGGTAGAGGGAAACATTTTTGGGGAGTGTGAGGTGTTCATAATCAGTGACTCAGAACCAGTGACTACAGTGTCCAATTGCTGGGACAAACACCATTCTAGATGTTTCTTTGAAGGTGCTTTATAGATTTAATATTTAAATTAACAGTTTATGAGTGAAGCAGACTGCTATCTATGATGTGGGTGGGGCTCATCAATCAAAGGTCTTAAAAGATAGAGATTTATCAAAGAGGAAGGAATTCTACATCCAGACTGCTTTCAAACTTAATACTGTAATTTCTACCCTGGATTTTACAAATACCTTCTAGAACTTTCAGCCTATAGCTACATCTGAAAATTTCAGTATTGCCAATCCTCACAACAGCCATAAAAGATAATTCCCTGGAAAAACAGGACTAATATATGGGGTGATGGCTAAAATGTATTTTGAAGTAATGAAGCGGTTCTAAAATTTATTGTAGGGATAGATACACAATTCTATGCATAGAGTATAAAGCATTGAATTATATACTTTTAAAGAGTGAATTGTATGATATATGAATTATATCTCAAATTGGTTAAAAATATATACAATTGCAAAATATTTTTTAATTTAATTTCAGAGGGTTCAGGACCTTCTTTTTTTAAATATATTTTATTGATTTTTTTTTACAGAGAGAAAGGAAGAGAGATATAGAGCTAGAAACGTCGATGAGAGAGAAACATCGACCAGCTGCCTCTTGCCCAACCACCACCGGGGATGTGCCCGCAACCAAGGTACATGCCCTTGACCGGAATCGAACCCGGGACCTTTCAGTCCGCAGAGCAACGCTCTACCACTGAGCCAAACCGGTTTCGGCAACAATTGCAAAATATTTTAAGCATATTAATTAAACTTATGAAGGTAAGATCCAAGAAAAATGACTATAAGAGATGAAGGCTGTTTACTTGAACAGAAATTGCAAATGAAACCTCAGCCATTGTATCTTTAAATATCCCTTGCCTGATCTCTATCTATCTATCTATCTATCTATCTATCAATTCTATCTCTATCTCTATCTATATCTCTATCTCTATCTCTATCTCTATCTCTCTCACACCCTCCCTCCCTCAATCCATCTCTCCCTCTCTTTTGGGATTCTAATTACATATGAATATTAGAGGTTTTTCTAAAAAAAAATTGTTCCTGATCTGGATGTTCTGTTTTATTTAGGGAGGAGGGTATCACTCCTTCTGCTGTTTGCATTTCAGTTTAGATCATTTATCTTGACTGTGTCTAGTCTACTATGAGCATGTGAATGTAATTTTTTATCTTAGATAGTGCATTTTTTATTTCTAGCCTTTTATCATAATTTCTATCTTTCTGTTGAAATATCCCATCTGTTTTTGCATGTTGTCTCCTTTGCCACTAGATCTTTTAGCATATTAATGATAGCTATCTATTTGTATCCTTCTCATTCTTTTTATTTTGTTTTTTATTTTAATTTTTTTAATGCTGACATTTAAGTGTTTATTATCATTAAGAAGCTTCTATTGACTATATTATCTGAGATTTTTTTAATTTTATTTTAAATTCTCAAGTTTTTTTAAATTTTATTTTTCAGTTACGATTTGCATACAATATTATTTTGTATTAGTTTCAGGTGTACAACATAGTGGTTAGACAATCATATCCTTTACAATGTGATCCCTTCTCCCCCTAGAAATCAAGTACCTATCTTGCATCGTACATAGTTATTAAAATTGACTATATCCCCTATGCTATACTTTTTCATCCCTGTGACTATTTTTTTAGTACTTTTAATCCCTTCACCGTTTTCACCCAGGCCCCTAACACCCCACCCCTCTGGCAATCATTAGTCTGATCTCTGTATCTATGAGTCTGTTTCTATTTTGTTTGTTTATTTTGCTCTTTGGATTTCACATATAAGTAAAATGATGGTATTTACCTTTCGCTGTCCTACTTATTTCACTCTAGATCAGCCGTGGGCAAACTATGGCCCATGGGCTGACTTCGGCCCGTTCAGCTGTTCTATCCAGCCCAAGGAGCCAAAAGAGCAGAGGGTTCTCTTGCTCTCACCTCTGCTCCTTCACCAGCAGCAGTGTTAACATGACAACGATCACACAAACACTCCATCCATGCTTTTGTTCCAGCCCTCCGGTCCAGTTTAAGAACCCATTGTGGCCCTCAAGTCAAAAAGTTTGCCCACCCCTGCTCTAGATCCATTTATGCTATTGCAAAGGGTAAAACTTCATTCCTTTTTATGGCTGAACAATATTCCACTGTATATATGTACCACCATTTTTAATCTTGTAATCTCTTGATGAGCCTTTGGATTACTTTCATACTTTGTCTATTATAAATAACACTGCAATGAAAATGGAGTGCATATAATCTTTTTAATTATTGGTTCAGGTTTCTTCAGATATATACCCTGAAGTAGAATCACTGGGTCATAAGGCAGTTCCATTTTTAATTTTTTATATGTTTTCATTTATTTCAGAGAGGAAGGCAGAGAGAGAGATAGAAACAGTGAAAGAGAAACATTGATCAGCTACCTCCTAAATGCTCCCTACCAGAGATTGAACCAGCAATGCAGACATGTGCCCTGAATGGGAATGGAATCATGCTCTCTTGGTGCATGGGGTGACACTCCACCAACTGGCTAGGCCATTTTTAATTTTTTGAGGAACCTCCATACTTTTTTCCAAGTGCCTGCCCCAATCTGCATTTCCACCAACAGTGCACTAAGGTTCCCTTTTCACCATAGTCATGCCAACATTTTTTTTTATTTATTAGACATTCTGACAGTTATGAGGTGATATCTCATTGTGATTTTAATTTGTATCTCTCTGATGATTGGTGATGTTGATCATCTTTTCATATGTTTATTGGCCATTTGTATGTCCTTTCTGCATAAGTGTCCATTGAGGTCCTCTGTCTCTTTTTTAATTGGATTATTTGTAAGGATTTGGGGGTATTGAGTTGTATGAGTTCTTTATAAATTTTGGATATTTACCTCTTATCCGGTAGATCATTGGCAAATCTCTTCCCCCCACTTAGCAGGTTCCCTTTTCATTTCGTTGGTTTCCTCTGTTGTACAAACACTTGTTCATTAGATGTAGTCCTATTTCTTCTTTTGTTTATTTGTTTATTTCCCTTGCCCAAGGAGTTATATCAGAAAAATAAATATTGCTAAGAGGCATGTCAGATTTTACTGTCTATGTTTCTTCTAGGAGGTATATGGCTTGAGACATTTAAGTCTGATCCATTTTGAGTTTATTCTTGTGTATGTTGTAAGAAAGTGGTCCAGTTTCATTTTTTGCATGTACCTGTCTAATTTTCCCAACACCATTTATTGAATAAACTGTCTTAACTCCATTATATACTCTTTCCTCCTTTGTCATATATTAATTGACCATATGAGCATGAGTTTATTTCTGGGCTTTCTATTCTGTTTCATTGATCCATGTGTCTCTTTTCATAACCAGTACCATGTTAGTTTCTAATATTGTAGTTCAATATCTGGTAGTGTGTTACCTCCAACTTTGTTCATCTTTCTAAAGATTGCTATGGTTTCACATAATTTTTTAGATTATTTGTTCTAGTTCTTTGAAAAAAATGACATTGGTTTTTTTATAGCGATTACATTAAATTTATAGATTGTTGAGGCAGTATGGATGTTTGAACAATGTTAATTCTTCCTATCTATGAGCACAGTACATGATTCTATTCATTTGTATTTTATTCTAATTCTTTCTTACAGTTTTCTGAGTATCAGGCTTTTTACCTCCTTGGTTAAGTTTATGCCTAGGTATTTTATTTTTTTAGGCAATTTTAAATAAGATTTTTTTTTCTTAGTTTCATTTTCTAATAGTTTATTATTAGTATACAAAAATGCAATTAATTTGCACTGGCTGGTGTGGTTCAGTTGATTGGATGTCATCCCATACACCAAAAGGTTGCTGGTTCAATTGCCTGTAAGGGCACATGTCTGGGTTTCAGATTCTATACCCAGTGGGTGTGTAGGAGGCAGCTGACTGACATCTAACTGATGTTTCTATCACACTCTCCCTTCCTTTCCGAAGGGATAAAAAAAAACATATATTCAAATATTTATAAATATTTATTGTGTATCCTACTACTTTACTGAACTCACTCATCAGTTCTAGTAGTGTGTTTGTTTTTTATAGAATCTTCAGGGTTCTCCTATATAGTATTATTTCATCTATAAATAATAACAGTTTTACTTCTTTCTTTAAATTTGGATGCCTTTTGTAGGGTGAGTGTGAACTAAAAGAGGTCAACGGGGGAAATGGGGGACATATATAATACTTTCCACAATAAAGATTTTTTAAAATAAATTTGGATGCCTTTTATTTCTTCTTCTTGTCTGATTGTTGTGGCTTAAATAAGAGTGGTGAGAGTGAGCATTCTTGTCTTGTTCCTGCTCTTGAGGGAAATGTTCTTAGATTTCCCCCATGGAGTCAATTTAAGCTGAGGGTTTGTCTTATTTGGCCTTTATTATGCTGAAACATGTCCTTGTATTCGCACTTTTCTGAGAACTTTTATCATAAATGGATGCTGGATTTTGTAAAATGCTTTTTATGCACCTACTAATATTATTTTATTCATTCATTTTTGTGATATATCATATTACTTGCTTTGTGGATATTGTACCAATCTTGAATTCCAGCAATAAATCATATTTAACTTAATATCCTGCTTGGTGGTTCCATTGTCTTACATTCTAGCAATAAATCATGGTTAACTTAATATCCTGCTTTGGTCATTATCTTGTTTGGTTGTATTCATTGCTTTATTCCTTAATAATTCTTTTCTTTTTCTTGCTTTTTGCATATCTCATAATTTTTTACTGAATGATGGACAATGTATGCAAAAAACAGGAGAAAATGAGAGAATATTTATACATGTAAATAGCTCACTTTGACATTGGTCAAGCCACTAGTGTGTGGGACTGAGTCCATTTAGTCAGTATTGAGCTGGGTGTGTTGGTCTTTTGTTGCTGTAACTGTGTGAAGTGCACCACAGACCACATTAAGCAATTCTTAATGTGAGGCATGAGGTGTCAGGAATCTTTCTGAGTGTACACTTTCAGCTTTTAGCAGGCACTATCTACCTTTGTCACTCAAAGGGGGGGGGTCTCTGTTATTGGTACATTTGTCACTCAAAGGGGGGGGTCTCTGTTATTGGTCTCAGAGTAGGCTGATATAGCTTGTTTGTTGTAAGATGTGTTCTGAGGGCACTGTAAGTTCTTGGTTTCCTTTCTCCAGGCTCACTCTTACACAAGCCCTATGCACTTGAACTACAGAAGTGGAACATTCTCAACATTTCTTCTCCTCCCCTCTGTGACAGGCAAATTCTGCCTTATAGGTGCTCTTATATGGGTAAAATTCCTGCCCCTCCATTAAAAGAGAAATGCATTCATTTTCTACACTGTTGGATCTCTACCTCAAGAGAGTTCCTACCTTTTACCACCAGTAAAATATTCTTTTGCATTTACCCATTTCCCAGAAGAAATCCTATAAAAAGTTCAAAGAGTCTGGGAAGTGGATGGGGTTCTGCGCCTCTGTTCCATGGATACACTTCCTGGATTCTTGCCCTGCCTCTATCTTCTCATGAGCACTGGAGGCCACCTGCAGAAAATGGCTGGTAAGGGAGTGTGAACTTTCCAAGACTTCCAAACTGTCCTGCTAACACTTACTCAATCTTTAGTAATTTATTGAAATCCCAGTCTTTCTTTCCTTCTTGCTTTTGTTTTCTCCAACATAAAAAGAGGTCATGTGTCCTATCTCCCTTTGGAGAGGCCTGTCACCCTCTGGAACTCATTTCACCTTCTTGCCTCATTACCTAGTTCTCTGAAGGGCTCCAAAGAGCCTATGATTTTACAGATCATCCAGATTTACCTGTTTGTTAAGGTATAAGTGACAATATCTTGTGGCTTTTATAAATGGAAACAGAACTCGGCATTTTCTAAAAAGCTAAAACTGTGCCTGCCATTCCATTCAACATTTGTATTGCCTATGGGTGCAGAGATACAAATGCTGCCATATCCAGCTCTCCCATAATCTCCATCACTGCTCCATAAAATCTCTTGTCAGAGGTACCAGAAAGCATAATTTGTTGCATTTTCTGTCCACCTTGATTGTACAAGCAAGAGTACAGTTCAGGAATTCTATTTGGCCCACCAAGGCAGTTCTAGTACATCCCTATTCCTAGACTTGCCTCAGAGCTATGGCATGCTTTCAAGAATTTCTGTAGCCCTGAGCACTTAAGACATAGCTCTGGGCCCCAGAGAAGCTTGTCCTCAGGAATTCCTATAGTCCCTGCTTGCCCCAGGACTTTCGGTGGCTCATATCCACTCAGGCTTCAGCTCTGAACCCGAACAGGCTTTCTCCAGGGACTACCAGCCATTGGAACTAGCTCCAACAAAAACTCCTGCCTCTGAGGCTTGTCTCCTAAACTTTCCACAGACCATGTCCACTTCAGCTACAGGTCCTGGCTCTGGCACAACTTGCCCCTAGCACTTCCACCAGCTCTAGCTCCAGCTCCAACTGGCTTATCAAATGCAACATGCCCCAAAATCTATGTGCAACTCACACCATGTCCAGCTCCAGATTCAGCTGGTCAAAGACAGCTGGTACACAGAGTTTACAAAGGTGAAGCTACTACATAAGGCCACTCTAAGAATGGGAGTGGTGCCTGTTTTACCCAATTCATGAAAACAATCACTAAAAGACAACCAAAATTAGAAAATAGAGAAATATATTCCAAGCAAAAGAGTGAAATAAAACCCAGAATCAGGACTAAGTAAACTGGAGGTAAGCAATTACAGATAAATAGTTCAAAGCAATGGTTATAAAAATGTTCAATGAGTGTGACTGGTATGGCTCAGTGACTGAGTATTGACCACTGAACCAAGAGGTCACAGTTCTATTCCTGGTCAGGGCACATGCCTAGGTTTTGGGTTCAATCCCCAGTGTGGGGTATGCAGCAACTGAGAGATGATTCTCTCTCATCATTGATATTTCTATCTCAGTAGCCCTCTTCCTTCCTCTCTGAAACCAATAAATAATATATATTTTTTAAATGTTCAACAAACTTGAAAGAAGAACAGATAAACTCAGTGAGAACCTTAACAAATATACTCAGTGTCCCAAGAAAAATGTATACACACATATTATACATTATTAATTTCAATGGTTAAGTCTGAAAAGAAAGAAACATCAATTGACTATCAGCTCTTAAAGTGTGTATACATTTTGGGGACACCCTGAATATATATTAATTATTTATTTATGTAATATTTCATTTAATATTTTTGTGCCACAGTTGACCATGTGTAGCTAAATATGTAAAAAAAAAACAAACCCATAAATAAGAGAAAATTAGTGTAGTTCTTACTATTGAGCACTATGGGGGAAAAGTCTCTTTACTATATAGTGTTGGGAAAGCTTTTATGCAGTGAAGAAAATTAACAGCAAGACAAAAAGGCAACTTACTGAATAGGACAACATATTTGTAAATGATATATCCAAAAAGGGATTCATATCCAAATTACATAAACTAATCATACACTCAACATTAAAAAATCTAATTTTAAAATGCACAAAGGATCTGCATATACATTTCTCCAAAGAAAACATACAGATGCCAGATACATTACATATGCTATAAAAAAAAAGGTGCTCAACCTTGCAAATATTAGGAAAATGCAAACTAAAACCACCTTTCAGAATATAATGATCAGAAAGACAACAAATAACAACTTTTGGCAAGGATGGGATAAAAAAGAACCTTCATGCACTGTTGGTGGGATTGTAAACTAGTATAACCACTATGGAAAAAAAGAAATTAAAATATAACTACTGGAGACTGGAACTAAGATGGCGGCCTAGGTAGTCTCCTAAGCTGCAGCCCCATCAAAAATTTAATTAAAATAACAACTAAAATCAAAAAGGACTTTACCAAAACCTCAGGAAAGCTGGCGGAGTGGAATATCTACAACTAGAAAGAAAGAGAGAGGCTCACGGATCGAACTGGGAGCCGCAAAGCGCTGAGGTAGGGAGACGCTCACAGGCAGAGAGGAAGTGCGGCCACTGAATGCCTGCCTGGTGGCGGGAAGGGAGGAATTCCCAATTGCACGGAACCCTTTCCAACTGGGATATCAACAACAATAAAGACTTGGCTACAACAAGGCTGTGCACACAGTCCACAAAGGGGAGAACCAAGAGTGTCTACCTCAGGTAACTGAGGAGGCTGACCCACTGGGCCATATAGGACACCAAACACACAAAGCCATCCTACCAACTCTGAAAAATAGTGATAATGCCGAGACAAGGAAATAGATCTCAAACAAAAGAGATGGAGGATATAGAGTTCAGAACTACGGTTCTAAGGTTATGCAACAATATCCTAGAAAAGCTCAATAAACTTCATGAGACCCAACTAAAAAGTATACATAAACTGACTAAATTGGAAAATATTATGCAGAGATCCAACAGCAGAATGGAGGAACACAAGAATCGGGTCAAAGAGCCAAAAGACACTCCACTGGAGAAGAAAGAAGAAAAGAGAACCCAGAAAGTTGAAGATAGTGTAAGGAGCCTCTGGGACAACTTCAAGCGCACCAACATCAGAATTATGGGGGTGCCAGAAGAAGAGGGAGTGCAAAATACTGAAAACATATTTGAAGAAATAATATCAGAAAACTTCCCTCACCTGGTGAAAGAAATAGACTTACAAGTACAGGAAGCTTACAGAACCCCAAACAAGAGGAATCCAAAGAAAAATACTTTGAGACACATCATCATCAATATGCCAAGGGTAAAAGACAAAAAGAAGATCTTACAAGCAGCAAGAGAAAAGCAGTTGGTTACCTATAAGGGAGCACCCATAAGACTATCAGCTGATTTCTCAACAGAAACCATGCAGGCCAGAAAGGAGTCGCAAGAAATATTCAAAGTGATGAATAGCAAGAACCTACAACCAAGATTACTGTATCCAGCAAAGTTATCATTCAGAATTGAAGGCCAGATAAAGAGCTTCACAGATAAGAAAAAGTTAAAGGAGTTCATCACCACCAAACCAGTATTATATGAAATGCTGAAAAGTATTACTTAAGAAGAGAAAGAAGATCAAGTGAATTAAAAATCTGAGGAATAGAATAAACTGGTGAATATAATAGAATCAGGGGCAAAGAAAGGGAGTAGATAGATAATTATCAGGGTGAAAGGGGTGTGGGGTGCAGAAAGAGACTGGATTAAAATTGTATAACCTATGGATGAGGACAATAGTGGGGGGAGGGGGTAAGGGCAGAGGGTGGGGTGGGAATCAGGTGAAAGGGAGCTATGGGGGAGAAAAAGAAACAATTGTAATAATCTGAGCAATGAAGATTTATTTTTAAAAAATAAAATAAAATAAGATATAACTACTGCATTTTTGAGGAGCACACAAAATTTGGTTGGAAAGTTTGTAAGAAGACATTCCAAGAAAAGGGAAGTGTGCGGAAGGCTGTCCACCCTGTTTATTGGAATTCCAACTTAGGAGAGTGCCTACGGCGGTGCCCCTAATTATTCCTTGACCTTTCCAAACAAATTTGTACAGGTGCAGATCCCTGGTGTTTTCTGGAATCCTTATGCTTCATCTTTGGGTGTCCTTGCTCAAAGAACACTATAAACACATGTGTCCTCCCAAGATTACTTACTCTACTGATTACATCTATAAGATAAACTTTATCTCAAACTGCTGCTACAATAAAAGCCTAACAAGACAGGCAATTGAGGCTATCTGGTTCCTTTAAGCAGGCAGTCCCTTAGCCCTCTCTTTCACAACAAAAGTTAAGTCAGAGTAATCCATTCATTCATAACTCAGGGTCTGCTGGTCAGCTCTGGCATTGCATAATTAGGAATTTCATTTTTGGGTATTTATGTAAAGAAAACAAAAACAATAATAATTCAAAACATATATGCACCCCTAGGTTCATTGCAGCATCGTTTACAATAGCGAAGACATGGAAGCAATTAGGTATCCATTGAGAGATGAATGGATAAAAAAGATGTGGTGTGTGCATATACATATAATGGAATATCACTCAGTCATAAAAAAGAATGAAGTATCCCAAATAAGAACAATATGGATGGACCTAGAGAGTATTGCATTAAGAGAAATAAGTTGAACAGATAAAGACAAATACCATATGATTTCACTTATATGTTTAACCTAAAAACAATACAAATAAACAAACAAAATGAAACAAAAACAAACTCATAGATAAAAAGAATAAACTGATGGTTGCTAGAAGGAAAACAAAGTAGGGAAAAAAACCATTCAATCAGAGCAACAAAAAGAAAAATAATAATTTTTAAAAATGAGGATAGCTTAAGAGAACTGTGGGACAACATGAAACATAATAATAGCAGCATCATAGGCATACCGGAGAAGAAGAAAGTGAACAAGAAATATAAAACTTACTTGAAGAAATAATGACAGAAAACTTCTCTAACCTGGTAAAGGAAAAAGTCACACAATTTCAGAAGCAGAGTGACTAGTAATCTAGAAAAATGTAAAGACATACACACGAAGACACATTAAAATTTAAATAAAAAGGTTAAAGACAAAGAGAGAATCTTAGAGGCATCAAGAGAGAAAGTTAGTTACCTTCAAGGAAGGTCCCACAGGCTATTAGCTGATTTTCCAACAAAAAAACTTCATGTCAGAAGGAATTGGCATTGTATGCAAAGTAAGGAAAAGCAATTATCTGAAACCAAGAGCTTCCCAGAACAAACACACACACACACATAAAAAAAAGGCTAAAGGATTTCATTACTATCAAACCAGTAATGCAAGAAATGTTAAAGGGACTGCTATAAGAAAATAAGAAATAGTGAGAGAGGAATATATGTATTTTTAAAAGGCAATGAATAATTATCAAAAATAATGTTAAATCTAAATGAATTAAATGATCAATCAAAAGACATAGGGCAACTAAATAAATAAAACATCACCCATGTATATTTTATCTACAAGAGACCCACCCACCTCAGAATAAAAGACTCAAAATAACTGAAAATGAAGGGATGGAAAAAAATAGTCCATGAAAATGGAAATTAAAAAAGAAATGCTAGAGTAGCAATATTCCTACCTGACAAAATAGTCCTTCAAAGGCCATAAGCAGAGACTAAGAAGGTCACTACATAATACTAATGGGATCAATCCAACAAGAAAACATACCCCCATAAAATATATGCCCTCACTATAGAATCAGCAATAAAGTCATAATAGGGGACATTAGCACTACACTAGAATACACTAGATAGCACTTCCAAACCAAAACACACACACACACACACACACACCAAAAAAAAAAAAAAAAAAACCAACAACACACAATAAACAACCTTAAACACCATGCTGAACCAAGGCAGAATATACATTCTTGTTGAGTATACATGGAACATTCTAAAAAACAGAACAAAACATGTTAAAACACAAAATAGGTCTTAACAAATTCAAGAAAATTGAAATCATATGAAATATCAGGTCACAATAGCATGAAACTACAAATCAACTACAATAAAAATAACTCAGAAATGCTCAAACACATGGAGGATAAATAGCAGTTATTAAGCAATGAAGGTAGTAACAAGGAGATCAAGAAAGAAATAAACAATTACATAGAAATAAATTAAAATGAATACACAACTACTCAATATGTAAAAGACAAGTTGAAAGCAATTCTGAGAGGAAAGTTCATAGCATTTCAAGCATACTTCAAGAAGCAAGAATAATCTCAATCTAACTCTACACCTAAAAGAACTAGCTAGGGTAAGGATACAGAAGAAAGTAATAAAGATCAGAGAGGAAATAAATAACATAGAGTCTAAAAAAAAAAAATACAAAGAAACAATGAAACCAAAAGTTAGTTCTTTGAAAAGATAGGCAAGATTGATGAACCTTTAGCCAGATTCACCAAGAAACAAAGAACCCAAATAAATAAAATCAGAAATGAAAGAGGCAAAGTAACAACTGACATCACAGAAATACCAAGGATTGTAAGAATGTACTATGAACAACTATAGACCAACAAATTGGAAAGTCTTGAGAAATGGACAAATTCCCAGAAACACATAATCTTCCAAAACATAAGGAAGCAGGAAGAAGCAGAACATCTGCACAGACCAATAACAGCTAAGGAAACTGAAGCAGTAATAAACACATTTTTAAAAAACTTCCAGCAAACACAAGACCTGAGCCAGATAGCTTCACAGGCAAAGTTTGCCAGTTAAAGAAAAACTAACACCTATGCTTCTCAACCTATTCAAAAAATTCAAGAAGAGGGAATACTTCCAAATACCCTTTACGAGCCAGCATTATCATAATTCCAAAAGCAGATAAACATACTATAAAGAAAGTAAATTATAGGCTAATATCCTTGATAAGCATAGATGCTAATATCCTCAACAAAATATTAGCAAACCAGATCCAACAATACATGAAAAAGATCATGCATCATGATCAAGTGGAATTTATTCCAGGGATACAAGGCTAATATAATATTTGCAAATTAATAATTATAAACATGTCTTATAAATAAAAGGAAAGATAAAAATCACATGCCATATCAATAGATGCAGAAAAAACATTTGATAAAATCAAGCACCCATCCTATCTAATAAAAGAGTAATATTCAAATTGACCATCACTCCAACACACAAGATGGCTGCCCCCATGTGGTCAAAGGTGCCCCCCCCCCGTGTGAACACAAGATGGCAACCACAAGATCGCTGGAAGAGGAGGTATACTGTGGTCAATCAGGCCAGCAGGGGAGGGCAGTTGGGAGGCACCAGGTCTGCAAGGGATGGCAGTTGGGGGCAATCAGGCCTTCCAGAGAGGGCAGTTAGGGGTGAACAGGCTGGCAGAGGAGGACAGTTGGGGGTGACCAGGCCTGCAAGGTAGGATATTTGGAGGGGACCCCGGGCTGCATGGGAGGGCAATTAGGGGTGACCAGGCCTACAGGGGAAGGCAGTTAGAGGCAATCGGGCCAGCAGAAGAGCAGTTAGGCCTCAATCAGGCTGGCAACAAAGGCCCCTAATAGGTTTAGCAATCTTGAGAAGGAAAAACAAAATTAAAGATATCACAACACCAGATATACAACTATACTACAAAGCCACTGTAATCAAAACAGCCTGGTACTAGGACAAGAACGCATAATAATCTGGCCACTGGGTGTACTTCTCTTGAATACCTCATTTATTTGATATCAAAGATACTATAAATAGTGCACCTGATCAGTTTTCCCCTTAGCACTGGCTGATAGAACTTTGGGGAACATATAGGTAAAATTGTTCTTTAGAGCACTAGTTAAGTATACAACTTTACCTATATGTTCCCAAAAATTCTAGTTTAGCACTTCTTAGTTGGGAATCAGGAATCTGTATTTTAACAACTCCACCAGGTGATTCTCATCATGAGAGAAGTTTGGGAAACATTGCTCTAATGGAAGCTAAGGGGCAGCACTGGATAACTCAGGGGTGGACAAACTTTTTGACTCGAGGGGCACATGGGTTCTTAAACTGGACCGGAGGGCCGGAACAAGAGCATGGATTGGAGTGTTTGTGTGAACTAATATAAATTCAAAGTAAACACTTTTTTATTTCAATAGTTATATTCATTTCAAACATTTTAACAAGAATGTAAACATTAATTATTATAATTTGAAACTACAAAAAATGGTGGAATCGTAACACAATAACATACCTTATATTGAAGATTGCAAAGGCAAAATAAAATTGTGACTTGTTCCCATAGGGCTTTGGTTATAGACACAGCAGATCCTCACAGCCAATTCTTCTGTTATAGACACAGCAGGTCCTCACAGCCAATTGGCCTGGAAGTCAATTCATCCAACAATCAAGACTTAACTACAACAAGGCTGTACACATAGTCCACAAAGGGGTGCACCAAGAGTGTCCACATCAGGCAACTGGGAGGCTGACCCATTGAACCGTATAGGAAACTCAGGCCCACAAAGCTACCTTACCAACTCAAGGAAGCAGCAAAAATGTGAGAAAAAGAAGGAGATCTCAAACAAAAGAAATGGAGGAGAACAAAAGATTGGATATAGAGATCAAAATCACGGTTAAAAGGATTTTCAAGAAATTCCTAGAAAAGGCTGATTAATTTAATGAGACTCTTGAGAATATAAAAAAGAAATTAAACCAACTAGAAATTAAACATACACTTACTGAAATAAAAAATATTTTACGGAGACCCAACAGCAGACTTGAAGAATGCAAAAATCAAGTCAAAGTTTTGGAATACAAACAGGCAAAGGACACTCTTCTGGAAAAGCAAGAAGAGAAGAGAATCCAGAAAGTTGAAAACAGTGTAAGAAGCCTCTGGGACAACTTCGAGCATACCAACATCAGAATTATTGGCGTCCCAGAAGAAGAGAGAGAGCAAGACACTGAAAACCTATTTGAAGAAATAATGTCAGAAAACTTCCCCCACCTGGTGAAAGAAATAGTCTTACAAGTACAGGAAGCACACAGAACCACAAACAAAAGGAATCCAAAGAGGACCACACCAAGATACATCATAACTAAAATGCCAGAAGCAAATGACAAAGAGAGAATATTAAAAGCAGCAAGAGAAAAGCAAGTAGTTACCTATACAGGAGCACCCATTCGATTGTCAGCTGATTTCTCAAGAGAAACCATAGAGTCCAGACGGGAATGGCAAGAAATATTCAAGGTGATGAATAACAAGAACCTACAGCCAAAATTACTCTACCCAGCAAAGCTATCACTCTGAATCAAAGGCCAGATAAAGAGCTTCACAAATAAAAAAAAAGCTAAAGGAGTTCATCACCGCCAAACCAGAATTATATGAATTGCTGAAGGGGGTTCTTTGGAAGAGGAAAAAGATAAAGGTAAAAATTATGAACAACAAATATGTAACTATCAACAAGTGAATCTAAAAACCAAGGGAATTAAAAAATCTGATGAACAATATTAACTGGTGAATATAATAGAATCAGAGGTATGGAAGTGGAGTGGACTGACGATTCTCAGGGAAAAGGGGAGTGGGGGTATGGGAAGAGACTGAACAAAAATTGCACCTGTGGATGAGGACAATGGGGGGGGGGAAAGGGCAGAGGGTGGGGTGGGAACCTGGTAGAGGGGAGCAATGGAGGGGGAAAAAAGAGGAACATTTGTAATAATCTAAACAATAAAGATTTATTTTGAAAATAATAATAATATGTGTTGTCACTAATATGTGGAATACAATGAAAACATAAATAAACTTTCAGAAAAAAATAAGACCAAAAGTATGGGTACATGGAACAGACTGACAGATCTCAGAATGGAGGAGAGGAGGGTACTAGAAGAAATTAACAAAAAATCTATATGCATATATGCATAGTTTATGGACAAACACAATAATGTGGGAACCTGGGATGGGATGGAAATACATGGAAGTGAGCAAAGGAGGGTAAATGGGGGACATCTGTAAGACTGTCAAAAATAAGAAAAGAAACTATATCAATAACTAATAAACTTCCTAAACAAGAACCACCAGTCTGATATAAAACATTGGTCCTTCCTGATAATGGTTGATACAAGCAGGTCCAAGTAGAACACAAGAAGATAAAAAATATTTCCATCTAAAAAAGCTGTAGTCTATAGTTTTGACAAAGATGAAGAAAATCACAAAAGCCTTCCTTAGGAAGACTGTTGCCCATGATGTAGTCACACTATCATCTATTTTAATGTCTATCTGCATCACTGGAACCATTGCTGGTCTCAGTGAACTTAGAATATTTAAGAATTCAATTGCTGTTGCTATTGCTTACAGTTTAAACTAAAAGATTAGCACTGAAATAAATGAGCTGATCTTTGACTGAGGGAGTGGCACTTTTGATTATCAAACTTCCCTAATGAAGATGGAATATTTGAGGTTAAATCTACAGCCACGTAGGTGGAAAGGACTTTGACAACCAAATAATCAAATATTTTATTACAGAGTTTAAATGCAAGTATAAAAAGAATGTAAGTGAGAACAAGAGGGCTGTCTATTGCCTCTGCACTGCTTGTGAACATGCTAAGTGTACCAGCAGCCAGGCATGTATTGAGGTTTAGCCACTCTATGAAAGAACCAACTTCTGTACCTGCATTACCTGTGCCGAATTTGAAGAACTTAATGCTCACTTATTCTGTGGCCTGCTGGAAACTATACAGAAAGCCCTCTGGATGCCAACACAGACAAGTCCCAGATTCATGATATTGTCCTGGAAGGTAGTTCTACTTATATACTCAGGATTCAGAAACTTCTGCAGGACTTCTTCAATGGAAAGGAACTGAATAAGAACAGTAAGCCTGATACTTTGCTATGCAGCTGTCCAGGCAGCCATCCTATCTGGAGACAAATCTGAAAATATTGGAGATGTGCTGGGCTTGGATATTACTGCTTTTTCTCTTGCATTAAAAGTGCCACCAGAAAAAAAAAAGTGCCAGCAGAGTCATAACTGTCCTCATCAAACCCAACACTACCAATCCTACCAACCAAGTACAGACCTTCACTACCTATTTTGACCACCAGTCAGGTGTGCTCATTCAGGTTTATGAAGAAGAGTGCACCATAACCAAGAATAACAACCCACTTGGCAAGCTTGGACTCACAGACACACTACATGAACTCTGTAGTGTTGCTCAGATTGAAGTCACTTTTCATATTGATGCCATTGGCACATTCAATGTCTTTGTAGCTAAGAGGTTAGGAAAAGAGAACAAATTTACCACAAAAACCATTTGGCCAAGGAAGACAGTGAACATATGGCCCATGAGGCTTAGAAATACAAAGATGAAGGTGAGAACAAGGCAACTTCCAAGCAGTAGAACAAAGCAACTTGAATTCTTTGTAATCAGCATAAAGGCAAATGTTCATGATGAAAAATGCCACATTAAGCTTAATGATGATCATAAACATAATGTAATAAAATAATCAACTGGCTTAGTATCAGACTGCAATTAAGTAAGAATTTGAATATCAGCAGAAAATGCTGAACAAAGTCTGGAACTCTGTAATTAGTAAACTATTCCAGAGTGCAAGAAGTAACCCAGGATGAATGCCTGGAGGTTTCCTCATGATGGAGATACTCCTACTGGTGGCTCCTCTTCTGGACCCACCAGTGAAGAGATTGATAAAGGCCACTTCAACATATGTTTAGTTGTTCCATATAAAACCCCGAAAGACCCAAATTTTGTCACAAATTCCATGGCAGGTTTAAAGCTGAGCTGCTATCTTAAGTAACTGGCAATCTCTATACTTGAACATGGAACATGTGCATAGGGAAAGGAAATAACTTGGCACTTTCAGGGAACTGTATTATGAGTGGAAAATACAATGGCGTTATGGATTATATCACCACCCAGCTGCCCTTCTGTATGACACAAAATTAACCCACTGCTCCTTTGTGTGTAAAAGTTAAGAGAGATTTCTGGCTTGTGAGGACACCAAAGGAAGGGACCATCACTACTTCCTCCTGGGAGAGGTGTAGAAAATGTAACAAAGACCTTGTCTATACAAAAAGAAATTGACAGCCAGTTTAAAATGGAATTTCCATGGTCTAGAGCAAAGAATATCCTTACATGATATTATTCCACAAGATCATTATAATTTTTGATTATTCCCATTACCTATAATAGTACCTTGCACCACAGGGTATTAATAAAAAATCATTTATTTTATTTTATTATATATATATTTTTGTTGGTGGTGTGGTGCTTGGAGAAAAAGGTAACACATCTCTAGATATTTTAGAATTACAACAGCATATTGTACAATTATCCCAAACTTACAAACCAATCCTTTGGATGTCTGGCAGCAATTTAAAAACGACATGAAAGGACTTCATCCCTTCCATTGTGCAGAGGGCCCCCGGGGAAGGAAACTGAGCATATTGGCCAGTCTTGCCCTTGTGGCCAAAAATGACCCTCTTCTCATGATCCAAGTGCCCACAACTGTTGCCTAACCTTTCAGTTCATGCTGAGGCTAAAGCACCATGGTGGCTGGTACCATGGATCTCTCTACTGCCCAGTGGGGTGAGCTGGACCCTCTCTGGAGAAGAAACACGGGTTCCCAAAAATATGAGATCAGCGCCCGGGCCTCACCAGCAGGTGAAGGGTCCCCAAGGCAGGTGCTGGGCGTGGAGCCCATGGGGGCATAGGCTACCAAGGAGACAAACTAAACCTCATATCACCCTGGTTGGCCCTGGAGGATGGCTGGTTAGCCAGAGACGGGTAAAATTCCTCAGGGAAGGAACAACTTAAGACAGGCACAGTCTCAGAGGGGCAATCAGGAGAGAACTTGGGGGTCAACAGAGGTGGGACACAGACCCTTACCACCACCACACACACACCCTGCCTGCAATGTGGCAGGCACCTGAACTTTCTCCCATTCTGAAGGAGGTCTCCTGCCCCCATGGCTGCTTCATTTCCCATGCACAGCTCAAATTGGGACCCAGGTAACAAAGACTTGGCTGACAGCAGCTGCCCTCTCACTGCAACAAGACTTTTTTGAGAGGTCTGGTACCCATGGTGTGAGCAAGAGGGTTTTTAATATCTAAATTCAGCCTAGTACCAGGAATGCTCAGGCCTTTCTCAAGAAGGCAAATAATCAATTCTACTAATACACACATGGTAAATAAGATTGTTGCTAGAGTATTGAGTTTGACAGTTGAATAGTAGCCAATTTCTCAGAGGAAATTAATGTGGCTAATGGAAATAAATTAATATTCTAGAAAAACTAATTGTACTGTACAAAAAGCTGTTCCTAAAGTGTTAACAAAAATTCTTATTGGCAGAATGTCTCATGGTAAAATTGCATAACATGTTATGAACCTAAAACAGTCATAGTGTAGCGCAAATAATTAAAATATAAAAGCTATTAAGACTACATTATAAAATTTCCAAAAGTCTCCTATTACTTAAATTAAAAAAGGGGGTGACAGTGGAAGAATATCATATGAGGAAAAATATCCTGTGAATAATTTACATCTAAAAATTTTGTATTTTAGAAAATTAACCTTCATTCAAAACGCTAACAGCAAGATACCAATGAAAATACACACAAGGTGTCAAAAAAAGCCAGAGGAAAATCATTTGGGGGGGGGGGGATGAAAAAGGATCCATGTCAAGTTTATAGAAAATATCCCTTTATTAACTTTTGGTCGAGAATATGTTTGTATATTTTCAGAAAACAACTCTGAGACCATTTGGAATCCTATAATAGAGAGGAATAGACAGAAGTGCTCCAGCCATGAAGACAGAAGAGAAACAATTCAGAGATGGAAGATGCTGATGACGCCTCACCATACCAGCAGACAGCAGCTGCGTATTGCTGAAGGATGCCGAGGACCAAACCAGAGACGGTCGGATCTGCATCACCACCGTTTGTCTACCAACCAGATCTGAAATAGCATGGCTGACATGTACACATAAGAAACTATTTGACATTGAAATTGGGACTCAAAAGAACTGTTGGCACAGAAAGGAACTCACTATAGACTGATTCATTTGCCTCTCAGCATAACCATTATGGCTTGTCTCAGTTAGGTTCTTAGAAGGGTATTTCTTAGATCACATTATCTCACACATCTAGAAGAAATGATGAACAACATAGACTGATGAACAAAAACAGACCGAGAGAAAGAGAAGCAGTGATCAGACTCTCAAACCTCAGAGGGAAAGTAAGGGAGGGTGGGGGTAAGGGGTAGAGATCAACCAAAGGACTTATGTGCATGCATACGGCCATGGACAAAGGGGGGGGGCGGTGAGGGCATATGTAGCGAGGGGTTTGGAATGGGATTTGGGGGATGAGGACAATAATGTGATACCATAATCAATAAAAAAATCATAAAAACAAAAAATACCACTAAAAAAACCAACACCATGAACAGCTTTTTATATAGTGTTCCTTGTTTATCCCAGAATGTAGACTTGAACCTCCAGTGGTACCTGAATTAGGCAAAAGGATGTTTTATTTTAAAAAAATAAAATAGTAAAAACTGGTTTGGCTCAATGGGTAGAGTGTCGGCCTGTGAACTGAAAGGTCCCAGGTTCGATTCTGGTCAAGGGCATGCATCTTGGTTGCAGGCACATCCTCAGTAGGAGGTGTGTAGGAGGCAGCTCGTTGATGTATCTCTCTCATCAATGTTTCTAACTATCCTCTCCCTTCCTCTCTGTAAAAAATCGATAAAATCTAATTTAAAAATAAATAAATAAAAATAAAATAAAGTCTGGCTTTACCCAGCACGGAAAAAAAAAAATATATACAAAGTCTTGAGACACAATGAATTTGAAATTAGCACACACACATAAATATACCACCACTATACAAAACACGAAATTTTACTGCATTAAGATACAGTTTTGTTCTAAGAATATAGCACAATAGTGTGGAGGTATGTGTCCCTGTGACCTGAATGCTATTAATTATGAGAGTGGAATTTTGAGGGTATGCGTTACACTTACTACCAGGTGACAGTGCTGTGTATATTTTTAAATAAAAGTATTTTGTATATTTTTTATGTGTAAGGTTCCTAAATTGTGGGATGCAGGCAAAGACTCAAATTTCCAAGATATTGTATTCAGGCTGTTATAACCCATTTACAGAGAAGAAAACCCGGATTTCACCAACCTAGAATGAACTCTCCAAAAATCTATCTGGAATAAAAAATACCACAAATGGATGCAGCAATCCTGATAAAATAGAACAAAGTAAGAGGGATCTCAATACCAAATATCAAGCTGTATTACAAATCCACTGTTCTCAAAACTGCCTGGTATTGGCATGAGAACAGGCATGTAGACCAATGGACTAGAATACAGAACCCAGAAATCAACTCAAGCAACTGTGCTCAATTAATGTCAGACAAAGTAGGCAAGAACATATGATGGAGTCAAGACAGTCTCTTTAATAAATGGTATTGGAAAAATTGAACAGATACATGCCAAAAAAATAAAACTAGACCACCAACTTACACCATACCCAAAAATAAACTCAAAATGAATAAAGGACTTAAACATAAGAGAGGAAAGCATAAACATATTAGAGGAATCCAGAGGTAGCAAAATCTTAGACATATGCCGAAGCATTACGGCTCCTGGGACAATGGAAACTATAAATAAAATAAACAAATGGGTTTATTTCAAAATAAAAAGCTTCTATACAGCAGAAAAAAATCATCAACCAAGCAACAAGAAAGCCCACTGCATGGGAGAACATATTTGCCAATGTTATCACCGATAATGGTTTAATCTTCAATATTTACTGGGAACTCATACAACTTAACAAAAGGAAGATAAACAACCCAATTAAAAATGGCTAATGAACCTAAATAGATACTTTCCTAAAGAGAACATAGAATGCCAAGAGACACATACAAACATGCTCAAAGTCACTAATCATCCGAGAGATGCAAAATCAAAACGACAATGTGGTACCATCTCACACCTGACAAAATGGCTATCATCAATAGATCAACAAATGACAAGTGCTGGAGAGGATGCAGAGAAAAAGAAATCCTCGTACACGATTGCAAACGCAGACTGGTGCAGCCATTATGGAAAAAAGTATGGAGTTTCCTCAAAAAATTAAAAATGGAACTTCCATTTGACCCAGTAATACCACTTCTAGAAATATATTTGAAAAAATAGCAATCAGAAAGAATATATGTACCCCTGTGTTCATAGCAGCACAATTTACAATAGCTAAGATTTTGGAAACAGCCTAAATGCCCATCAGCAGATTAGTACATAAGAAAACTGTGATACATCTACACAATGGAATACAATGCTGCTGTAAAAAAAAAAAAATAGGAATTCTTACCATGTGCAATAGCATAGAAAGAACTGGAGAGCATTATACTAAGCAAAATAAGCCAGTCAGAGAAAAATAAATACCACATTATCTCACCTACCTGTGGATTATAATGAACAATATAAACTGATGAACAAAAACAGATCCAAAGACAAAGAAGAATCAATGAGACCATCAAACCTCAGAGGGAAGGTAGGGGAGGGTAGAGGTAAGGGAAGCAATCAACCAAAGGACTTGTATGCATGCATATAAGCCTAACCAATGGACACAGACACCAGGGGTTGAGAGCAGGAGTGGGAGGATTGGAGTAGCGGGGGGAATAAGGACACATATGTAATACCTTAATAAAGAAAAAGGAAATAGAAAGAAACACGGACTTGAGTGTAAAAGTCAGCAGAAAATGTAGGCAATATAAACATCTAGAAACTTCCTGCAGAACAGTATTTAATACACAAATTATGAGTTCACAAAATGATAGGAAGTCCTAAAACATTGAGAAAGCTTCTTTCTCCATTACAACAGAAAAGGGGAAATTACAAGGAGATGTAGTTGGGATTTGTTTTGAAGTGAGGGGCTATGGATATGTAGACTTGATGTAAAGAAAGGGAAAAGTTTCCATCAAGTGGCATCTATTGCTCAGTAAGGTGAGGTACCTGAGAGGAGTAGCAGTGACGTATGCAGTTTGAAAAGAACCTTTGAGACAGAATGGGGTACCTGAAGAGTGTTGTACTAAGTGAAATAAGCCAGTAAGGGAAAGACAAGTACCACAAGATCTCACCTAAATGTGAAATCTAATGAACAAAATAAACCAGCAAACAAAATAGGTGTGGAGGCATGGAAGCATGGCACAAACTGAAGGGTCTCAGCCGAAATCGGTTTGGCTCAGTGGTAGAACATCAGTCTGTGGACTGAAAGGTCCCAGGTTCGATTCTGGTCAAGGGCATGTACATTGGTTTCGGGCACATCCCCGTTAGGGGGTGTGCAATAGGCAGCTGGGGGTGTGCAAGAGGCAACTGGTTGATGTTTCTCTCTCATCGACGTTTCTAGCTTTCTATCTCTCTCCCTTCCTCTCTGTAAAATATCAATAAAAATATTTTTTAAAGTTAAAAAAAAACTGATGGATCTCAGAAGGGGGTGCAAGACACCCATGAAAAACACATGGTATCGAAACAAGCCAGAGGAAAATCATTTGGGCAAAAACTGGAAAAGGATCCCAAGTCAAATTTATAGAAAATATTCCTTCATTAACTTTTGATTGAGAATGTTTGTATATTTTTAGAAAACAACTCCAAGACCATGTGGATTCTGGTAACAGAGAGGAATTGACAGGACTACTCCAGCCAAGAAGACAGAAGAGAAGCAGTCCTGAGATGGAAGACGCTGACGATGCCTTGCCATAATAGCAGTCAGCAGCTGTATGTCACTGCAGGTTGCCCAGGATGAAACCAGAAAAGGTTGGACCTGCATTACCACCATTTGTCCACCATCCACAACTGAAATATCATTGCTGACATATACACATAGGAACTGTTTGACATTGAAATTGGGTCTCAAAAGAACAGTTGGCCCAGAAAGAAACTCACTACAGACTGATTCATTTGCCTTTTAGCATAACCATTATTGCTTGTCTCATTTTCGGTTCTTATAAGGGTATTCCCAGTAGGACATGATCTCACTCATCTAGGGGAAATGGTGAACATAGACTGATGAACAAGAACAGACCAGAGATGAGTCATGGATCAGACTTTTGGACCTCAGAGGGAGTATAGAGGAGGGTGGAGATAAAGGGGAGAGATCAACCAAAAGACTTGTGTGCATACATATGAGCCTAACCTGTGGTTAAGGACAACAGGGGGTTTAGGGCATGCGTGGGAACGGGTGGGGGATGGTAATGGGGGGATGAGGACAAATATGTGATTATTAATCAATAAATAAATTTTAAAAAAAATAAGAAGAGGGTGGAAAAGTGGGCAGGGAATAACCAAGGAACTTAAGTGCAACTATATATAGATACAGAAAATAGTGTAGTGAAGACCTGTGTTGGGGCGGGAACTGGCTGCCGTAGGGTGGTGGGGAAAAAACTGGGGACATCTGTAATACTTTCAACAATAAAGATAAAAAGGACTTTAAAAAAAGAATAATGATAAAATGTATGAGATTAACTTTGAATTAAAGAACAAATAAAATATCTGTCATATAATGAATATTTTCTAAAAAAAAAAAAAAAGAAGAAGAAGAAGAAGAAGAAGAAGAAGAAGAAGAAGAAGAAGAAGAAGAAGAAGAAGAAAAAGAAGAAGAAAATATGTGCCGAATCCGGTTTGGCTCAGTGGTAGAGCGTCGGTCTGCGGACTTAAAGGTCCCGGGTTCGATTCGGGTCGAGGGCATGTAAATTGGCTGCGGGCACATCCCTGGTAGGGGGTGTGCAAGAGGCAGCTGGTCGATGTCTCTCTCTCATCGACATTTCTAGCTCTCTATCTCTCTCCCTTCCTCTCTGTAAAATATCAATAAAAAATATTTTTTAAAAAATAAAGAAGAAAAAAAAGATATGTAAGTGGAAGGGAAGTATGTTCAAGAAAACTAGTATGATTGCCAGAAAGCTTTCGGATTCAGTTGATGATGTTAGTCATTAATTTATAAATCAATCTGTCCAGGTAATTGTTATTTCTTTTCATGACCTTTGCTAGCTTACATGTCTTATTTTTAGATCATAGTCTAAAGCTAAAAAGCACTAAGAGTATTGCTTTGTGGACATTATTATTGTATCTACCCTAAATATGCATCATACACATAATTGTCCAGCCCAAAGTCCATCAGAAACTATATCTCAGTCTCATGAAGTTCCTCCCCCTTCAGTTCTTGAGATCGTTCCTTTAACACAGACTTCCTCCAGCTTCCAGCCCTGAGCTCCTGAGAGAAAGTTTGTAACCAGGCATATACAGATCATGAGAGACCCTGACCCACAGCAGAGGCAGAGGTAAGTCTGGAGCCCCTGCCTATGGAGCGAGTTAGTCCCAAAGTTGGAGGAGGGGGCAGTTTGAAGAAAGGACCAAGTTAGAGTTCTGTGAAAGGTTCTCCTGCACAGAGGAGGTGTGGATAGAGAGAGCTGTGCTTCTTATCAGGAAAGTGGGGTGAAAGGGGTTAGAAACAGGGAAATGGGGTAGAACTTAAGACATTAAGGAAAACTAATTGTGGTATTTGAAAGGCTTGGGGGCCTGTTTTCCAGGGTTCTGAGGTGGGAAGTCTCCTCCTAGGTATTTGCACTCTATTACTTAATCTGCGATGCCCAGATCAGTGGTCTTCACAATAGAGTGTATACACCTGAGGGTGTGAAGAGACACTGCAAGATACTCAGGTAGGAGTAGTGTGAACAAGGTCAGTGTTCCCAGCCTCACCTCACACTCCACATGTGCTTTCTTAAAATTGGTTGGAGGGGCTTCTTTCTCATTCCATCTCTCACAGTTCTCCTTATTTTTTTTTTAGACGCCAACTAATTTTACTATTCCAAGTTTAATTTTGCAAAGTGTTTTCTTTAGTATACCTTTATTCTTTTATAGTATTACAGATGTCCCCTATTTTTCTCTTATTGCTTACCTCTACCAGGATTCCACCCCACTCCTAGCCTTCACTGCACTATTGTCTGTGTCCATTGACTATGCATATATCTATATAAGTTATTTTCTTTTTGCCCCTAAATCTGTTTTATATTTTATAAAAATATGTTTTATTGTTAGTATTACAGATGTCCTGCATTTCCCACAACTTTGCCTTCCTCTGCCCATCTGCTAATCCCCTCACGACTTCACTACCCTGTTGTCTGTGTCCATGGGCTATGCATATAATTTCTTTGGTTTATCTCTTCTCATCCCCCCACCCCTACATCGAGGTATGTCAGTCTGTTCCATGACTCACATTAGCTCCCTTTCCCTCCCTCCTTCCCACTCTCTCTGAAAAGCAATGGAAAAAATATTTTTGGGTGAGGAATAACATTTTAAAAATAAATCAACCAGCCCCACTGGCACTCCACTGTTTCAGTGCTCAAGTGGGCAGGGCATCCTTCCAGTCTCTATTCAGGCCAGAGTCCTCCCTGCTGCCAGACCCAGCCACAGGGGAGCAGATCTTAGAGCCCATAGCCTTTCCCAATAGCCTCAGGTAGTGGAGGGTGAGGCAGAACCAGCCCTTCCACAGGTTGTGGAAGGGGATCCTCACCTGCACTGGAAGTGGGAAGGGCCTCCTTCCTGTGCCCACTGTTCACTCCCAGTCTGGATCTCTGCTTACAGTGCTGCTAGAAAGTAAAGGGTCCCCAATTCACTGGTGTGTTTGCCTGTCAGACACCTCTGCTAGCCCTGAGCTCTGCTGCATGTCTCCCTTCCACAGGTACATGAGCACTAATTTCCCAGGAAAAACAATGATGAAGTGTTCTCCCTGTCCCATTGGCAAGTCTACAACTTTAAGTTCCACCACTGATGTTCCACCGCACAACCAGTAGTGACCTGACCATCTCCATCCACTCCCTGGGACCAAGTCTCCATGGTTCTTGGCGCCTGCACCGGATGGATTCCTCAGGTAAATTCAGAATGGCTCAGGCTCCAAACCTGGAGCTATAGGTGCTAGGCCTGAGGCAGCAAGTGGTGGCAGGTGCTACCTGAGCTAGTCCCCACACAGCCAGACCACTCACACACACTTGCACTCACACTTGCCCTCACACATGCTCTCTCTCAAGTACACACTGACTCCCACCCTCACACCTTTAATGCCACCAACTTGGATCACCCTAAAAATGATTTCTCTTTCTTTTATTTTATAAGCAAGGGATGGCCTTTTCTTGGTTTTCCATCTCTCTTTTTTTTCTATTTTCTTCTCTTTTCTTTTCTTTCACTTTCCTTCCTGAACAACCCAGTCTGAAATTGTTCAGGTAGTCCAATCTGTACTGGCAGTCAGAAGGACTGGGGTGTAGAAGGCAGGCGAACTGAGGTGACCCCAGCAAGGGGTCAGAGCCCAAGCAGTGAAAAGATACCAACACTTGAAAGAAGCCTGGCATGGGGGAGATGAAATTTCATGGGGGGAAGGAAGTCTCTGATGAGTGTCAGAGCCAGGGCACAGTGAGGAAAGGACATGCCAGAACTCACACAAGGTAAAGAAGCATTCATGTGGAAGGAGTGGCCATTATAGTGCTGGAGAGGGTTGAGGAGGGTGTTAATGTAGGAGAAAGGGTAGAAACAGAGGTGAGAAACTGGCTTCATATAGGGGGTTGATCAAAAATATTAAAGATTAAGAGCCAGGAGTCTCCCTTTCAGATAAGAAAGCTACAAATACTAAAGGGTGGGTGGATACTAAAATGAAAGCTCGTGATATCAATAGCTTAAGGAAGTAGCCATGGTGGACCAAGTCCCTAAAGGAATTTTCTAAGATCATCAAAGTGATCTAACAATGTATGATTGGCAGTTGACAAAGTACTCTAAATCCCTGCTTTTAGAAAGTTGGACCCCTACCTAGAACTGGGGTGCTGCCACTTGAGAGTTGCCTGCGAGAACCCCAAACTGCCACATCATCTACCAGGTCCTCCTGAGACTTTATAGAATATTAAGTCTTGTTCCCACTTCCCTTTATTCAACATCATTTCACTTCAGTTCGATCATAAATGTATCACTTGTAGTGTAGAAGTACAAAAGATAAATTAGAGAAGTTGTGTTGGGCACTTAGTTTTGCAGTACATTTCTATAAAAAATATTTTGGTCAAGACTTAGCTATGTGAAGAGCTCAGCACTAACAGCCTGAAGCTCTTTGCTAAGATCCTCTCCACCTTTCTCTATCTGCTCTTTCAATAGGTTCTTAGGTATTCGATTTGTTCCCACAGTGTCCCATCTCTGTCATTGGTGGGAAGCTGGCTCTGTCCTGTAGGGAAAGGCAGAAACCAGGTAATTTTCTTTTGTCCAGGTGAGATAATTGACATAAAATGTTGTCCCTGGCGTGTCATTTTCTACAAGTTCAAGAGATTTTATACAGGCCCCACTTAGTTGAAGGTTCCATGTGCCAGTACAGATACCAGTGGGACTTTATGCTTATCCTTAAGCATGTCTTATAGCAATTTTCCCACAAGTTTGGGTCCTTCAGATGGCTTTGCAAGATAAGCATCAAATGGGAAGTGAAACTTTTGACAGACTGTTGGCTTAGAACCATGACACACTCTTGTTTATCAACTGCCTAGATTTAGTCTTCAGCCACCTGCACTGAATGCTGCTGCCCGTCAGGGAAAGGACCCCATAGAGCAACAGGAAGAGTTCAAAATGCAGGTGCTCAAGGAGTCCATATGTGACCCCACCTGGAGTGGGTTGGAGGAAAAAAGAAGCCAGGCAGGGATTCCTGGTGGAGCTCAAAGCAGCAGCACCCAAACTCTGTCCTCATTTACATCAGACATGTTTTGTGAAGTTGCAGTTCATACAAGCAAACTAACTGAAAGGGGGTTATCTTAACATTGCATGTACATTCTACAAAGTAAAACTCTTCATTTTGAAACCCTGGATGAGAAAACAATGCAATTGGATTTTAAATCTATTCACATTTTTATAAGAAATTTCAATATTACATTTGTAAATTAAAGAAAAGAAAGAACTGTTAGGTTCATTAGATACAATGTAAAACAGTGGGATTAAAAAAGATTTTAATGTTTGTATTATCTACTTACACAGCTAAAATATCTCACCATTTATGGTTATGGAAAACTGAAGACAGCATCATTAGTAACCATATTTGAACACTTATAGTTATTTGCAGTTATTTCAAGTATACAATCAGAAATCAAAAAGCTAGATTTATTGAAACAATTTCAAAAATTATAAAAATTTAAGATTTTTAAGTGTGTCCCTTCTAAATTCATATTTAACATATTCTTATTTAATGACTTCTATTTTATTTTTCTTATAATCATACTAGAGGCCCAGTGCACAGATTCAGGCACCAATTGCTCCCTCAACCTGGCCTGCAGAAATCGGCTGAAAGTGGTAGTCTGACATCCCCCGAGGGGTCCTAGAGTATGAGAGGGCACTCTACAATGTTGTTGTTACTCAGCAGCTCCTGTGTTGAGTGTCTGCCTCAAGGTTATCAGTGCACATCATAACTACCAGATGGTTATATGGTCAGACAGTTGCTTAGGCTTTGATGGATAGATAGATAGATAAATAGATAGATAGATAGATAGATAGATAAGAAAAATGTCATTTTTTTCCATGAAGCCCATATATCCTAATCCCCTTCCAGTTTACTATTGTGTTCCTAACAAATAACATCATTTCCTCTATGTGCCATGATATTAAAAAAAAAAGGTTAAGAAGTGCTGCCTAGTCCATGGAGAAGTAATATATGCTCCATCTCTGTAGTGCTTCCATGCTCCTTAAGATCCTGCACAGTTATATAGCACATGCCTCTGCCTGTTCAGGATCCATTCCCCACATATAAAGTTTACCTCCTTTCCACCTAAAGAGAGCATGGCCTTAGGAATGCCTTCCCCACCCCTATTCTTTGAGCCAGCCCTTTCTAGATAGTCTCTGAGCAGCAAGATCTCTGAGCCCTGGGGCTTGGGCTGCAAAATTCAAAGCCATGGCCACCAAGTCCCACGTTGTCCTGTTTGTCCACGTGTGTTACAGCCCCTTTCTCACTACTACCACTAATTTACATGTTCTTAAAAGGACTTGTCTGGGGGGCAGAATGAGGCAGAAAGTTAAAGACACCTAATTTTTCTGTTGGTCCACGGTAGAAGGACTCCTAACCTATCACTCTAAAAGAAGGGTCCTGACCCTGTATCACCAGACATAGTGTACAGAAGATGTCATTAGTATGTACAAGGTAGCTAAAGCCATGAGTGCCCTGCATAGTCCTAAAAAGCAAGAGCTGCAAAACTTGTCGAAAAGGAGCAAGAATATTACTCTGCCCTTATCTAGTCCCATGGATAAGTTGTGCCCCTTAACATTCCTGCTTTCCTTCCTTTCTTTCTCCTTTTAAATCTCAGGGTTCTCTTTTATTTATTTTTATTATGATGAAAAAGATATAACATACAATTTTCCATCTTTTTTTCAATTATAGTTCACATTCAATATTATTCTCTAGATTCAGATGCAAAACATAGTGGTTAGACAATCATATACTTTACAGAGTGCTCCTCCTGATATATCAAGTACCCCCTTCCCCCTCCCCCCCCCCGGCACCCTGTACATAGCTATTGCAATATTACTTTTTTCCTCCATTGAACTCTCACTGGCCAATCCCACCCCCCAGCACATTTCCTCACCCCCACCCCCAGTGACTGTCCATCAGTAATGCTTATATACATGCATGTAAGTCCTTTGGTTGATCTCTTACTGCCCCCCTTTACTCTCCCCTGCCTTCCCTCTGAGGTTTGACAATAAGGTTGATGCTTCTCTGTCTATGGATCTATTTTTGTTCATTAGTTTATGTTGTTCATTATATTCCACATATAAGTGAAATAATGTGATACTTATCTTTCTCTGACTGGCTTATTCCACTTAGCATAATGCTCTCCAGGTCCATCCATGCTGTTGAAAATGATAAGAGTTTCTTCTTTCTTACAGCTGCCTATTATTCCATTGTGTACATGTAACCGGTTTTTTAATCCATTCATCTGCTGATGGGCACTTAGGCTGTTTCCAAATCTTAGCTATTATAAATTGTGCTGCTATGAACATAGGGGTGCATATATCCTTTCTGACTGTTGTTTCTGATTCATTGGGAAATATTCCTAGGAGTGGGGTGACTGGTCAAATGAGAGTACCATTTATAATTTTTTGAGAAAATTCCATACTGCTTTCCACAGTGGCTGCAAGAGTTTGTATTCCCACCAGCAATGAACAATGGTTCCTTTTCTCCCCATCCTTACCAGCACTTGTCATTTGTTTATTTGTTGATGATGGCCACTCTGACAGGTATGAAGTGGTACCTCATTGCCATTATGATTTGCATCTCTCAGTTGAGTAGTGGCCTTGGGCATGTTTTCATACATCTCTTATCCTTCTGTATGTCCTCTTTCAGAAATTTTTTATTTAGGTCCTTTGCCATTTTTTATTGGGTTATCTTCCTTTTGTTTAATTGTATGTGTTTCCTGTAAATTTTGGAGATTAAACCCTTACTGTACATAACATTGGCAAATATGTTCTCCCATGCAGTGGGTATTTTTATTGTTTTGTTGATGGTTTCTTTTGCTGTGCAAAAGCTTTTTATTTTGATGTACTCCCATTTGTTTATTTTCTCCTTGATTTCCATTGCTATAGGAAATTATATGTATCAGTAAAGATATTGCTGCGACATATGTCTTATATTTTTCTGTCTGTGTTTTGCACTAACATTATTATGCTTTCCCATCTTATGTTTAAGCTCTTTATCAATTTTGAGTTTATTTTTGTGTATGGTATAAGTTGGTGATCTACCTTCATTTTTTTGCATGTATATCTGGTAACTTGATATCTGGTATTGAGATCCCTCCTACTTTCTTCTTTCTCATGATAAGTTTTGCTTCTTGGTAAGCATAGCTAAAGGTTCATCAAACTTGTTTATTCTTTCAAAGAACAAGCTCTTAGTTTTATTGATCTTTTGAATTGTTTCTTTGGTTTCTATGTCATTTATTTCTAGTCTTATCTTTATTATTTCCTTCCTTCTGCTCACTCTGGGCTTTTCTTGCTGCTCTCTTTCTAATTCTTTAAGTTGTAGAGTTGGATAATTTATTACAAGTTTTCTTTGTTTTTTTGAGGTAGGCCTGTAGTGCTATGGACTTTCCTGTGTCCCATAGATTTTGGATTGCTGTGTTTTCATTATCATTCTTTTCCAGGGTGCTTATATCTTTTTTTATCTCTTTGAAAACCCAATAATTGTTTAATAGCATTCTATTTAGCCTCCAGGTGTTTAAATTGTTTTATTTTATTGTTGCCTATTTCTAATATTATGTTACTGTGATCTGAAAAGATGTTTAAGATTACTTTAATCTTCTTAAAATTGGAAAGACTTTCCCTGTGTCCTAATATGTGGTCTATCTTTGAGAATGTCCCATGTGAACTTGAGAAACATTTATATTCTGTAGCTTGGGGATGAAATTTTATGAAGATGTCTATTATGTCCATTTGATCTAGAAAGTCATTTAGGATTGCTCTTTCTTTGCCAATTTTTTTGTCTAGAGGATTTATCCACTAATGTCAAAGGGGTATTAAAATCCCTTACTAAGATTGTATTGCTGTCAATCTCTCCTTTGATATCTTCCACAAGTTTTTTTTTGTATTTGGATGCTCCCGCATTGGGTGCATATATGTTTACCAGAGTTACATCTTTTGTTGTATCGATCCCTTTAGTATTATAAAGTGGTCCTCCATATCTATTGTTATGGCCTTTCCTTTGAGGTCCATTTTGTCAGATATAAGTATTGCTACCCCAGCTTTTTTTTTTTTCATTTCCATTTGCCTGAAACATATCTTTCCATCTCTTCACTTTAAGTCTGTGTGAGTCCCTTGTTCTAAGATGGATCGCTTGTAGACAGCATACATATGGGTCATGTTTTCTTATCCATTCAGTCTCTTGATGTCCTTTGATTGAAGCATTTCACCAATTTATGTTTATGGTTATTATTGATAGGTACTTTTTTGTATCCGCTTAATTCTTTGAGCCTGTGTTCCTTCTTGACTTTCTATTTTTTTAAATGATCCCTTTAGCATTACTTGCATTGCTGTTGGTAGTGATAAACTCTCTAAACCTTTTTTGTCTGTGAAGCTCTTGATTTCCCCTTCAGTTTTTTAATGACAGTCTTGCTGGATAGAGTATTCTTGGTTTCAGTCTCTTGCTTTTCAATGCTTTGTATACTTCATTCCACTACTTTCTGGCCTAATGTGATATTGTTGAAAAATCATTTGATAGTCTAATGGGAGTTCCTTTGTAGGTTACTTTCTGTCTCTCTCTTGCAGACCTTCAGATTCTTTCTTTGTCACTAACATTTGCTATTGCAATTACAACATGTCTTAGTGTGGCTCTTTTTGGGTTCATCTTGTTTGGGACTCAGTGCTTGTGTGACTTTCTTCTTCCCCAAATCAGGGAGTTTTCTATCATTTCTTCAAATAGGTTTTCTAATCCTTGCTCCTCTTCTTGTCACTATGGCACCCCTGTTACATCTGTGTTTCTTAGTTCTATGTTGTCCTAAAGCTCCCTTAGACTCTTCTCCTGCTTTCTAATTTTTTTCTCCACTAGCTTTTCAGATGGGATGTGTTTTATGCCCTATCTTTGAATTCACTAATTCAGTCTTCCACTTCTTCTAGTTTACTGTTGAAACCTTTCATCGTGTTTTTTTATTATAGCTATATAATTTCCCCCCTGAATATTACATAAGTTCTTAATCTTTTCATCCATCTGGTGTATGAACTGTATGAACATTACTCTGAATTACTTTTCTGACAAATTGCATGTCTCCCTTTAATTTAGTTTATTTTCTGGTGATTCCACCTTTTCTTTCCTTTGAGAGTTGTTTCGTTATCTCCCCATTCTTGCTATTGCTGGTCTAAGGCTCACTGTCAAGATGCACAGGGCTGGGCAAAGCCATGGTCTTGGCAGGCAGAGAACAGTCCAAGGCTGGTGCATAACACATGGGGCCAGGGCATCACTGCAGCTTGAAGAGCAGGAGACTCAGTCAGAGGCTGGCCTGCATGTTGCACTAGGCCACGGCAATGCCATGGGATTTTCAGGCAGGGGACTCAGAAACTCACCTGCAGGACTCATGGGGTGGGGCCTATGTCGCTGCTATGGTGGGAAAGGAACACAGTTCCAGGCTTATTGGTGGAACCCCCTGGGCCAGGACAACACCACAGGCTTGGCAGGTGGGGGGTGGTTCAATTCAAAACTCATCAGTGAGATGCCTGGGAATGACACAGTAGTCTGGTGGGAGGGGAGCACACTCCACGTCCCACAGGAGCCCATGTCTGAAGAGGCTGGAGTCATGAAGCCTGTGGGTCTGAAGCTAAGGTAGCAGGTCTTTGGCTGGAGTGCGTAGAGGGTCTGGGATGGCATTTGAGGCTTGTCCTGGTGGTTGTAGGGCCAGGCTCCTAGTCACAATAGTTCTCCCCTTCAAGATGGCATGGTTTCTTTTGAGCTGGATGCCCCTAAGTGATTTCAGCAGTAGCAGGGGCTCTCCATCTAACAGAGCCCAGTCTTAAAGCCCCCAAATGTCCTGCAGGGTCAAATTGTCCCTCATTCACATACACACACGTACATACACACACCACAAGTCCATACACTCCCCTTTCACTCCCTCACTCACTCCCTCACTGCCATCCTTCTGGATGCCATCTTTTCTCTCCCTCAGAGTTCTCTTTTTATCTCTATCCTCATTACAGTGTTTTCCTTCTTTTCCATTAAGTCATCAAAGACTTGGGATTGCCCTGCCTCTGACACCTGAAGAAGCAGTGAGTCTCTACAATGTATCATGGCAGCCTCATCACACTCTTCCTCTGCTACCAGATGGTTAGAGGTATGAGTCATTACATGAGTTTCTCATTCTCTGGTATATAAGAATAAGGGGAAAAACAAAAGGGAGTGGGGATAAAACTATAATGGAAAATTTGGACAAAATACAAATGTTTGGAGATCCTGGAAAGTAAAAAAATTAATGTTATTCTGCTTACTAAGTGCCAGGCAGTATACTAGGCATTTTTACTTGTATCTTCTGGTCCAGGCCTGCTGGTATGTGTGTGTATATACATCCAAATACATATGTGCATGCAGTGGGGCAAAGGTTGAAAGAAAACAAAAGAGCCCAGGTGTTACTAAAGAAGCATAAGTTCTTAAAGACTAGATAATATAGAATAAGATTGGTAAAATTTGGCTTGTATGCTTCCATACTCTCATCCCATGCTCATTGCAAATTGTGTTAATTCTCAAACATATTTGCCACTCAACTACTTCAAATTCTTTCTCAACAAAGTTATCCACTGTCCATCCAGAGCCATCTGAGGTCCTGTGTTATCTTTACCTGAGGGAGTTAGCATGTCTATTCCCATCTCCTGCAGTCACATTCCTCAGGTCCCTCCCCACAAGGTGAGTTAAGAGCCAAGGGCCCCAATTTTCAAGAGGCACTTCCTGTCAGCAGTTTGCCAACCCTGGACATGAACCTCAAATGTAACTGCCTCCTCAACATTTATATCCTAAGTCCTTTACTTGCCTCAGCTTAGCCAGGCCTAGACCTCCTACATCCAACATCCCTAGCTTCCTCCTATCTCTGTGTGTATGTTCATGTCACAAAAGAGAACCTCAGAATCCAGCAGCTATTTCCTTTCAGATCTTATACCCAGGATTGATTAGGATTGGAAAAAACTAATCATGTGTATAAGCAACGCCGTTCATCTGCCCAAATCCTGCCTAAGCCTACCTTGACTTCATCTCTGTTTCATTTTCAGGAAAATTCCAAGCCAATGGACCTAATGAACCTTTGGTGGCCATGCTGGGTGGTGACGCTGAGCTGCCCTGCTTCCTCATGCCTCAGCAAAGTATTAAAAATATGAAAATTAGCTGGACTCAATCCCTCCCCTCCCAGGTGGTACACCTGTATGAGGATGGGAGGGACAAGCCTGAGGAAACCATGGAGGAGTATTTAGGGAGGACAGAGCTTGTGAAAAGTGTCATGCATAAGGGAATTGTCGTCCTGAGAATTCTAAATGTTCAACCTTCTGACAATGGGCAGTATCGCTGTGGTTTCCAACATGGTTCCTTCTACAGTGATACAGTGATTGAGCTGAAAGTAGCAGGTAATGGCCCACATTGATCCCCTTGACAACCCACAGGGGTGAGTTTATTCTGGGATTGGTGCCTTTTCCTGTTCCAATTTTCCTTAGAAATATAAAGAATTTATAGGATAAAAGAAGATGACCATTAGTTCTACTCACCCCATTACTCCATATATCACTGCTTGGACTCACAGTGGGAGTCAAGAAATAGGCAGGGGCCATTTGTGTTGGATTGTGTTGGACTCCTCTCTAGCCTAGAAGTCTAGGTCCCATTCTTTGTTGCAAAGACTTCTTCAGAGCCTCAGTTTCCTGTTCTGCAAACTAAGGTCTAATCAGCAGCAAAAACTCTTGAGAAGCAGGAGAGAAATATTTGTATAGGAAAATGAGCTTAGGACCTAACTTCTCTCTCTTCCTCTTTCCAGCTCTTGGTTCACATCCTCAGTTCCATGTGGAAGTCACTGAGTCCAGACAAACGCAAGTAGTGTGCAAGTCAGAGGGCTGGTTCCCTCAGCCAAAGGTCCAGTGGTTGGACTCTGAGGGAAGAGAAATTCCAGTTCAATCTAAGACTCCCACCCAGGACAAAGGTGGCTTGTTCCATGTAACAACATCACTGGTATTCAGAGAAACAACTCAAAAGAATCTAATATGTTCTATCTGGAATCCAGTACTGACTCAGAAAAAGGAAGAACAATTGTCCATAGCAGGTTAGTTTTCTTTCTCCCCTCTCTGGGCCCATAAAAAGAGCATTAATTCTCACATCCATATGTCTCTTCACTTTCTTCCACATGTTGTATGTCTGATCACATCTTTTTTAGCAGCCTTTACACCTATTATAAAGTCTGATATTTCAGTTTTTTTTATTTGGTTCTCTTTTATGTGGCATTTTATTTCTAAAAAAAAAGAAGAGGAACACAGTAACTTGTGTAGCCATATTCATATTGGAAATCAAAATGTTTAAATTTAAGTCAGATGTGGGGCTATTCTAGGTAACGACGAGTCCATAAATGGCCATGAGAGCAAGTGGAGAAAAGTAGAGTCAAAGGGAAGACCTGTGTAATTTGGCCTCTCTTTCCAGCTCTCACATTTTATCCCAATTTGTCTCCCTCTCTCTTGCTGAGCTCTGGGCACACTGGCTTTGACAAGTTCTCAAAGGCACTTTTTCTTACATCAGGCCTAAACACTTGTTCCCTCTTCTAAATGGGATACTCTGTTCTGGCTTTTTTCTTAATATTATTTATAATTTGAAAGGGTAACATGGTGGGATCATTCCAAAATCCTGCTATGTCCCTAACTCCAGTGTCCCTCTTCCCCTTCCATACTCTTTCTTCATCACTTCATCCCTTCCTTCCTGAACTGTTTTATGCCCCAGGATACACACTGAATCATTTACTTCTATTAGAGAAGAATGCAAACTTTCTTTAATTCCCACCTCCAAATTTGCCTATCCAGACACATTAAACCCTCAGCTGAACCAAGGACCTTTCATGTAGTAACCTTAGAAAGAGGTTAAAATAAAAGTGTGATGAAAATAATGTCTATTTGCCAGTACAATGTCCTCATACATTCTAAACAAATGGAGAACACTGACATGTAGAAAGGGAATTAAAATTTGTCTAAGGCAGTTTGTCCATCCAAACTGGGTGTAGCTGAGCACCAAAATCTCACCAAAATTAAGTTCTCAGTCTCCTAGCATAGAGTGTTTTCAGAGAAAGATTAACTGACATCAAGTTTAAGATTTAGGAATATGGCAAATTATAGAGGTCTTCACATTGACTTCACATTTCTCTATTTGCTCTCATGGCCATCTCTGGATGTGTCATGACCTAGAATTCTTCTACATGTAACTTAAACTCAACATTTTATATTTCCAATATGAATATAGCTGAAAAAGTCAGTGTGTTCTCCAGAACATTATACCCCATTTTTATGAGGTAGTTCTTCAATTATTCTCTCCAGTCTTCATTTGGATAACTTCTATTTATTCTCTATTTTGGATGCAATATTACTTCCATAGAGAGTCTTACTGCCTTTCCAGATGACTTAGGTTGCAGCATTCTTCTCTTTTATACTACAATGTTGTTTTCATAACATTGGTACTAAAACAGATGCAATTATACATAAATTTCCTTGTACATTTATATTCATTGTAAATGTCACTCAATATATAGTAAATTTCCTGAAGATGGGAGGCATGATTTAAAATCATTCTAAACTGCCTGGTTGGTATGGCTCAGTGGTTGAGAATCAACCTATGAACCAGAAAGTCATGGCTGGATTTCCTGTAAGGTAGGACACATGCTCAGGTTGCAGGCTCAAACCCCAGTAGGGGGTGTGCAAGAGGCAATCAATCAATGGTTCTTTCTCATTACTGATGTTTCTGTTTCTTTCTTCCTCTTCTTTCCTCTCTGAAGTCAACAAAAATATATATTTTTAAACATAATTCTCATAAAAATGCATAGAAATCAGGGGCCATAATTTTAATTAACTCATAAGTGAGAGAAAGAGCCTCTCACAAAACTGGTTCAAAATCAGTTAAAATTTGAATCCTAAAATTAGACTACTAAGTTTATGTTCTATAGATCAATAAAAACTTAATCAAGTTATATTTTCCTAAGTCAGGTAATCTTTACATACATTTAATACATAATGTTTTAGCATGATATTAAAAAGAAATGAAATTTGTTTTTTTGCCTTATTTCCATGTTGTGGGCACTTTTTCTCAACAAAGGCTTCTCTGAGTTAATATTTCACCTGATGACTGAAGAAGGAGTAGAAGCTGTCCAATAAGAATGGTAAAGGGGCCGAAACCGGTTTGGCTCAGTGGTAGAGCGTCTGTCTGCGGACTGAAAGGTCCTGGGTTCGATTCCAGTCAAGGGCATGTACATTGGTTGCGGGCACGTCCCCGGTAGGGGGTGTGCAAGAGGCAGCTGGTCGATGTTTCTCTCTCATCAACGTTTCTGGCTCTCTATCTCTCTCCCTTCCTCTCTGTAAAATATCAATAAAATATATTTTTTTTAAAAAGAAAAAAAGAATGGTAAAGGGAAAGGCAACAAGTGTTCCAGGAATAGGGACAATGCACAGACCCACTTCACTTCAATAGCCCACTGCCAGTGTCAGACCTTGTGCTTCATCCAAAAATAAAAGTGTTTTAGATCTAAAACATTAAATACTAATGTCTCTCTTTTTTAACATATTGATATTTTACAGAGAGGAAGGGAGAGGGAAAAAGATCTAGAAACATCACTGAGAAACATCGACCAGCTGCCTCCTGCACACCCCCCACCAGGGATGTGCCTGCAACCAAAATATGCCCTTGACCAGAATAGAACCTGGGACCCTTCAGTCTGCAGACCAACGCTCTATCCACTGAGCCAAAGTGGTTTCGGCTAATGTCTCACTTTTTGAGCATAGTTTCTAATCCCTCAAACTTTATGCTTTATCTCTTTGTACACAGGCTTTCAGCCTCATAAAGACTTCTGCTCCCTTGATTCTTTCATGCTGTCCCAGGTACCAGCTTTAGCCTTCTCTAAACTCCATGGATTACCTCGCTGACCTAGTCTTTAGTCAATTCTGTTACATGTCGTGACATTGCTACTCTTCCATAGAAGAAATTAATTTATTTCTTTAAATTTATTTTCCGAGCAAATAAGCTGAATGAGATAATAGTATTTGAATGAATGCTTGAACTTACTAGTTAACTATAACTTGAGAGGAAAATTGAGATAGACGGAGAATCCACATTGTATTTCTGTTAGAGGGAATATGATTGGGGATCCACTGAGCAAGAAGTGAATGCAATAACAACTTTCTAGGGAAACTGATTATGGGACATCTCTGTTTTAGTTGTTGAGCCCACCAGTACAACAGTCAAGGAGCCCATCAATGCCACAGTCATTTCTGTGCTTATACCTTTGGCAGCACTTCTGATAATGCTGATTTGCACTGGACTTTATTTAAGCAACAGGCTCAAAAACCGGTCCAAAAACAGGTAAAGCTATTCTTTTTTTCAATATACAATCATCCCTTCTCAGAGATATCCATCCTTTACCTTTCTGTTTAGGAACAAGGTAAAAATCAACAAAGCTCTATTCAGAGGAACTCACACCAATGAGCTTCTAATACCTCAATCATAAAATATGGAAAATAAACTTTACTTAGAGAACTTCTGTGTAGATTAAAAGAAATGCTTTACATGAAGCATTCTTGCCTTGAACTACCACAAGGGTAGTCAATTAAAGGCTTTCATTATTGTTGCTGTTATTAATAATGTTGTGGCAGAAGAAGGAGGAAAACAGAAATAAATGGAAAGATGATGGAAGGATCAAATATTCATGATACACTAAATATCCATGAGGCATATGAAGCACTCATTTATGAGGTCTTAAATTGACCACCCATGGGAAATACTTATTTTTCTATCAACATCTTTTGCACAAGAAATAAGGGTAAAATTTATAGCTGCTCTTTAGGCCAACAAAGAGCTACTACTATGCTAGATATACTTGCCCCACACATATGCATTTTGGCTCCAGATAACATATTATGAGCCCCCTTGTTCAAGATACCTTTAGTCTTTAAAACCACACAATCAACAAAGAGGATTGATGAGGCAGATAAAAACAGGACCTATAAACACTGTTCAATTTTTTTTTAATTTACATGGTGTGATTACAAATGCTTCTAAGTGATAATCTGAATCATTTCTTTCCCTTGGCATTTTGCTGAATCTTAAATTGATTCAATAAACTGTGTATTTAAAAATAAATAAATAAACAGAGTATTTTTGCCCTGGTCAATGTAGATCATTGAGTGTTGGCGTGAGAAACAAAGGATCATGGGTTCACTTCCAGGCCAAGGGCACATACCTGGGTTGTATGTTCAATCTCTGGCTCCAGTCAGGATGTGTGCAGGAGTTAATCTATCAATGTGTTTCTGTATCCCTCTCATAAAAAACTCTCTCTATCTATCTATCTATCTATCTCTCTCTCTCTTTCATCTCCCTCTCTCCTGTCCACTTTCCCTCCCTTCCACTCTAAAAAAAATAAATAAATAAAAATGGAAAATATATCCTCAGGTGATGATCAACAAATAAATAATTAAACTCTTTATTTTGAGTTTATTAATTTGGCATACAGTTGTTTAAAACATCTTCTTATTTTTTTAAATATATCTTATTGTTTTTTCACAGAGAAAAAGGGAGAGGGATAGAGAGCTAGAAACATCGATGAGAGAGAAACATCGACCAGCTGCCTCCTGCACATCCCCTACCGGGGATATGCCAGCAACCAATGTACATGGCCTTGACCAGAATCGAACCAGGGACCTTTCAGTCTGCTGACCAACGCTCTATCCACTGAGCCAAACCGGTTTAAGCAAAACATTTTCTTATTACTCTTGTAATGTCTGAAGTGTCTGTAGTAATGTCCTCTCCTGATATAGCAATTTTGTGTTTTTTATCTTTCTTTCTTGATTAAGCCACCTAGAAGTTTATAAATTTTATTAATATTTTCAAATATCTTTTTATGTCATTATTTGATAGTAATCTTTCTTTGATTTGTGCTCTTAATTTAATTATATCCTTCCCTCTTTGTGTTTAATTTGCTCTTCATTATAGCTGGAAGTATGTCTAATATTCTTTCTACAGATGGAAATATTCCTTTGACTTCTAGGACCCTATTAAAGGTCATCCTGCCCTTAGAGCCTGCCCAAGAAGCTAAGGGAAAGAGCGTAGGAAGGCCAAACACAAAGTGAGAGGCAGGCTGTCATGGGCCCTGAGCAGTCAGGCACTCCTCCCAGGACTAGGCTGAAGTGAGGGAGGTGCCCAAGACACAACTTTTAGGGAGATACTGACTAAGATTTACATAAACGCTGCCCCTATTTTTGCATGACACTGAGAATAAATGCCTCTTTATGCTTTTCATCACCTGCCTAAGCTAGTCCCAGCTCTGCCCTGGGCATGCTTGCCAAGTATGCAAAGAATGCCCAGGGTTCTCTTTACTTGCATCATTTCTCAAGGCTGACCTTGCAGTGAGCAACCTTGAGAAATAAAATTTCTTTTCTGAGAAAAAAGCAAACTTGTTTCCTCATGTTATAGAAGCAGTAAACAGCAGCAGGACAACCACCATTGCATCTGCCAGGCCATCTCTCCCAGAAATTATGTGGTATCCCCTGCTGACCACGTGGAGTTCTATGCTGAGTCCAACCCCGAGGGCACCAGTGCCAATGCCTGCCATCCTGGCCTACACCTGTGTTGCTGCCACCATCCCTGACCAGGACAGTGCCAGTGTGGACCAGCCCAGGACCGCCCTTAGCAATGCTGCCATCAGAGGAGACACCCTCAAGGCTACCAGTGCTGACCTTGACCCAGAAGCCGCCTGCACCTACCCATGTGGCACAGCTCCCGCCACTCAGGAGGACCACCAGACCAACCCTGACCAGGACAGTGCCAGCACCCACCAACTCGGGGCTGCCCTCCACAATGCCCCCAAGGCCAATGATGCAGACCTTGACCCAGAAGCTGCTTGTACCTACCCACATGGGAAAGCGCCCTCTGCCCAGGAGTACCACATTACCAACCCTGAAGAGGAAGGTTCTAGCACCCACCTGTACAGGGCCACCCTCCATAACATCGCTATCCGAGCGGACCCCTACAAGGCCACCAATGCAGACCGTGACCCAGAGAAGACACGTGCACCTACCTGCCAGGGCTGGCCCCAGCAGAGGCCCATGACACGCTCTACTCCAATGTCTTTAAAGCTCCTGCAAAGATTCTGCCCTGGTCCAAATATGACCCTGAAAATGAGATAGAAATCCAGGGAAGTAAGGAGAAATTCACTGACCTACCCAACAATCCCTATTTGAAGAAGGGTTTCAAGGGAACTGTCCAGTGCATATTCCCAAATAAGCTGCAGCCAGGCTCAGTCTCTAAGATCAAACACCCCATGCAAAGCAGGCACCTGCTAGAAAACCTCTCCAACTTCAACCAGACCATAGTCAGCCTCCTGTCAACCTAAGGAAGCAGTTCCAGCCTAGTGACCTGTTTGAGAGCCAAAACTAGAGGAAGGGGCAGATGTCTCCCCAGCTCAGGCTCTTGCCAACACCAATGGGCTATGTGTGGCAAGGACATTGGCAATAACTATACGGAAAAGCAGCAGTGGAACACCCATGATGCCACTCTGAAGGTGAGCCAGCATATCATGGGGCTCCAACAAGTGTGCCAGCCAGTCAGGCATGATGCCATGTGGCATGAGAAGGCACCCTTGTCTACCTCCCCAAGAATCATATCCTTCCACCCATGGGCCATGCAACCATCTGCCTGCAAAGGGCCATTGTTAATATAAGGAACATTCAAACCTGTAAAGACTTGATATTATTTGCACTAAATTGTCGAAAATTGCCGGGAAGCATAATATCAATAGATTCAGATAATGCTCCAGAGAATGGCAGTTCTTCACCTTGTTGTATACATTACAATGAAAGTGTTAGGGGCAGAAATAGAATATTGGGGACCAGCTACAACGATGAGTGTAATCATGCTCTGATAACCATGATGGTCCTGTTCTGATTAGAGAAAGCACATTCTATCTTGGCTGAGAGTTGTACTCCCAGGGACACTGGAGCTAACATTGGAATGTAGTCCACCTCCTGTCCTGAGAACTGCCTTCCGTTATGGAAAGATTTATAACCTGTGGCTCAAACAATCTAGTCCCCCAGGCTCCCACCATTTACAACCCCTCCCCCAGGTGCCTATAACCTGGTCTTGGGCTCAGGGCTCAGAGGCTTGTGACCACCCCTGTGAGAATTAACAGGTAATCTTTTCTGTCAAAGAGAGGAGTTTAGGCAGCCTCCATTTTGGCTCTGTGACTAAGGTGACAACATTGGTAAAGAGGGACACCATTGACGGGGGCGGGGGGGGGTGTCTTGATTAAAAATTTGTACTCTATTTATTATAAATTATTACATACATATTGCTTAAAAACACAGTAAGTTGGTACATAATTACATGAACATATTTTATTGTTAGTTTATAAATTAAATTGATTGTTATAAAGTAATTATATTTTTAAAATTATTTTAATTTTAATCCTATATTTCTTTCTAAATAATAACAATACTAACTTATATTATTTTTCCTCTGAATTTGCTGTAACGTAAGTCATAAGTGTCACTTTCAAGGCCGGCGCTAGAATTTTTGCCGCCAATATAAAATATAAATAATATGAGTACTGTTTGCTAAATTCAAGAAAATTTATGTATTTATGAAATAAATTAATTAATTACTTACCTAAATTATCTGTGAATAGTTGATTTGTAATGACATCACTTGTTTAACTAGCTTACTAGCACACAGTACGATGTGTATCGTCTGACAGACAGTTACAAAATGTTTTCGTCCTTGCCAATCCCAAAAAATGCCATTGTTCATTAAGTCCAAACAATGGTGGTCGAATTTTACCAACTGATCAACAATGCAAACTTTGATAAGTAGTTCTCGATAATCAGTTCTCAACAATTATTTTTATTATCAAAGTTAAACATTATAAAATTAACAAAAATAATATAAAACTCATATCCTGGCTAAATAGCCACATGGCTGCCAAAAACCGTATATTCCCTTCCTGTTCTCCCACCGTTCCCTAGCTTGTCGTGCATTCTTTCCAAAAATCGGACTTTTTTAAAACGCCATGGGACGAGGGACAAATTGTTAAAAACCGGGACTGTCCTGCCAAAAACAAGGTGTCCGATCACCTTATCCATGACTTGCAGCTCCCTTGAGGGTGGCCATTTTGAAATGGCAAAGGTCAACCCCTCCCTTTTTCCTTTAAATTAGTCAATCACACAAGACTGGGAGCCTAAGCTCTTCCAGTCAAGTTGGTTTGGCATCCTCCTGTGCAATGAAAGGTTGCCAGTTCAATTCCCGGTCAGGACACATGACTGGGTTTCTGGTTAAATCCCCAATAGGGGAGTATACAGGAGGTAGCCAGTACATGCTCTCACATCCATCTTTCTCTCTCCCCCTCTCCATTCCTATCTCTCTAAAATATTTAAATAAATATATTTTTAAAAGCTCTTTAATAGAATTGAATAAAAGCAAGTTGCAGAGAAATTTTTAAAAAAAGAGTGAGGGACAGGGACTAGCCTGGTGGGCTCCTGTCAAGGGGTCTGAGGCACATGAAGGGGCTGGAACCATAGGGCAGTGGGTCCCCTGCAGCTTCTACCAAAGCACAAACTCAAGTGCCTCATTCTTGTGCCAAACTCCGCATGGGCCCCAAGGCGACCTTCCTCCTCTCCTGCCTGTGGCCACAGGGACTGCTGGCTCCCCCAGGCCTGAGGTCCTGGTCCCTGGGAGCCCTCTACCTATCCCTGCGGGAATCAGGGAGCAGACAGGGCCTGGTCCCTTACCTTTTGGATGAAGACGGACAGGCCTGTATACAAGTCAGAGCCAGAGGGTGTGAGACTCCTGGCCCACAGGAGTCATGGACCTGGGCCTCCCTGCGGTCCCCGTCCTGGACACCCGAGAAGCAGGGCCCCTTTGCTCTCAAACCCACAGTCCAGCGACAACATGCCTTCCCCGTGGTCCTAGGCACCCAGGGTCCCAGGGAGCCGGCCCTGGTCTGATGAGTCGGTACGACAGGCCTCTTCACATGTTACATGTGCGATAAGTGGGACAGATGTACCCATGACCTGAGCAACAGGCCATAGGTGAGTCCCATCACCCATCCAGCTCAGCCTGGGGAGGACCCTTGCCCTGCTCCTGGTCCCTGAGAACCAGCGAGCAGAGGGCACTGTCCTGGGCACTCCCATATGTGTGCCCCTCAAGTGTCCCGGCCGGGGTCCCCTTAACCCTCATTAACCAGTCACTGCATCCCTCAGTGTTAACCTGTAACCTGTCAGGCCCTGAGGGAGTTTCTTCGTCATTGGCATGAAGACCTCATGTGTCTCCTCTGCCATAATGCCCCATGGGGGTTCATACCTTCCAGTATTGTAAAGTGTATCCAGTGTGTAAATGAATGTTCCAGACACCCTGGGTACAGCAGAGTTCTCTGCTCCCTCAATATCTCTATCCAGAGTATAATAAATTATTACCCTTGATTTTTATGTAAAATAAAGTCAGTGGGTATTGGGGAGGGGCAGGTACCTGGAACCCAGAGGGAAAGGTTCATGGAGTGGGCGAGCAGTAGCAGCCAAAATAAAGGTGAAAATGCTGAGCCTGAACCCGGACAACTATGTTCACAAAACCAAGTTGGACTTACAGAGAGTTCCAAGAAACAGTGATCCTACCTTATATCCTTTTGAGGTTCCTTGAGAATACTTAAGAGCTTTTAATGCTACCAAACTGGAATGGGTATCTGCAAAACCATTCCTTGCTTTTCTGGATGGTCACCAAGATGGAGTCAATTGTTTGGCAAAGTATCCAAGGAGTCTGGCTACTATCCTTTCTGGGGCATGTGATGGAGAGGTCAGAATTTGGAACTTGACCAAACGAAACTGTATCCATACAATACAGGCACATGAAGGTGTTGTATGAGGAATATGTACTCATTTCTGTGAGGGTTCTTTTTTTTACTGTTGGTGATGACAACCCTGGGACGCACTGAAAAATGGATGGACCAGGCTTTGGAGAAGAGGAAGAGCCAATGCATACAATATTAGGAAAAACAGTGTATGCAGGAGCTGATCATCACTGGAAAGAAGGAATTTTTGCCACATGTGGACAGCAAATAGACATTTGGGATAAACAGAAAACCAGTCCTTTATGTTCAATGACCTGGGGATTGGACAGTATAAGTAGGGTTAAATTTAACCCAATTGAGATATTTCTCTTGGAAAGTTGTGCTTCTGACAGAAATATCTATCTAATAGTGGCCTGATGCATGAAATTCGTGCACAGGGGTTGGGGTGGAAGGTGAAGCAGGTCCCTCAGTTCGGCCTGCACCCTCTCCAATCTGGGACCCCTCGGGGGAATAACGGGCAGTTGGACATCCCTCTCACAATCCAGAATTTCTGGCTCCTAACCACTTGCCTGCCTGCCTGATTGCCCTTAACTGCTTCTGCTTGCCAGCCTGATCATCCCTAACTGCTCCCCTGCTGACTTGATTGCCCCTAGCCATCTCTGCTCTGCCCCACATCCAGGACCCAAGATTCCCTCCTCCAGCCAACCAAAGGCACCTGGGATCCAGGCTTCCCTCGCTCTGGTAAGCCATAGGCACTCAGGCTGGCTGCAGCTGCAGGGAATGGTGGGCAGGTGGCTTTGCCTGGAAGACAGCTGCAAGTGCTGGCACCCGGTTCCACAGGGTGGGCAGCTTCTCCATTTTCCGGGCCACAGCCAGCCACAGGTACTGGTGCCTGGGACTATGGTGTGGGGGGCTTCATTTTATACCAGGACATAGCCAGCCACAGGTGCTGGCACCTGGACCGCAGGTGGATGGCTTTTCCATCTTCTCTGGGATGCAGTGTGGGTGACTTCTCTGGCTGCCTGTGGCCTTGGATTATGGGGTAGGCGGCTTCTTCATCTCCCGGGCAGCAGCCAGCCTCAGGTGCTGGCACCTGGCTTCTCCGTCTCCCCCAGTACATGGGGCAGAGTGACGTGAGGCTTCTGTAGCTGGCTGTAGCCTGGGATCATGGGGCAGGTGGCTTCTTCATATCCTGGCCCTCAGCCAGCCTCAAGTGCTGGTGCCCTACTTCTCCAGCTCCCATAAGCCTGGAGCAGCTGTGGGGCAGGGGCACCGCCATCTTTGTCAGGTTAATTTGCATACTCACTCGTGATTGGCTGGTGGGCGTTGCAGAAGTATACTCAATTTTCTTCTTTCTCTTTTATTAGTGTAGATAGGATAATATGCAAACTGGTCAGGATATTGTCACATAACGACCAATCAGCAGGCTGCATGTGAAGAAGAAGATGGGCAGGGACTGGCAGCTTCGGTGGGCAGGGACTTGCACTGCCTGGGACATGAGGCTCAGCAAACGCCACCCACCCACCCCCGCACCCGGGCCAGCTTTGAGGAGACTTCAGGCTCATGTCCCCGCCCCCAGAAAGAGGCCTAGGGTGGTGAGCCTTGTGTTCCCAGCCCCGGCAATGGGCCCAGGATGTGAGGCTCATGTTCCTGCCCCCTGTGCCAGCCCAGGCACATGAGGCTCGGGTCCCCGCCCCCTGCATTGGCTCAGGGATGTGAGGCCCACGTCCCTGCCCCAAGCAAAGGGAAAATAACAATATTAAAATATTTCCTCTAATTAATTCCCTTTTAATGTGCACAAGTTTCATGCACTGGACCACTAGTAGGACTATGTGATATGAGGCAAGCTACTCCTCTAAAAACGATCATCTTAGATATAAGAACAAATACAATTTGTCAGAACCCTATGGAAGCCATCATTTTTACTGCAGCAAATGAAGATTACAACTTACATACTATTTTTTAAAATTTATTAAGGTATTATATGTGTACATAGCTTACCATCGCCCCCCCTTCCCATACATGCTCTCCCTCCCCAGAATTCCGTATCCATTGGTTGTACTTATATGCATGCATACCAGTCCTTCCATTGATCTCTTATCTACCCCAGATCTCCCCACCCTCCTCCCCTGCTGTCATTTGACAGTCTGCTTGTTGTTTAACTGTCTCTATATCTATCTTTCAATTCTTTAGTTTATAATGTTCTTTAATATCCATAAATGAGTGAAGTCATGTGGTGTTTCTCTTTCATTGACTGGCTTATTTCACTCAGCATGATGCTCTCCAATTCCATCCAGGTTACTGCAAATGATGAGAATTCCTTCCTTTTTATGGCCGCATAGTATTCCATGGTGTAGATGTACCATAGTTTTCTGATCCATTCATCTGCTGACGGGCACCTAGGCTGTTTCCAAATCCTAGCTATTGTAAATTGTGCTGCTATGAACATAGGGGTGCATATATCCTTTCTGATTGGTGTTTCTGGTTTCTTGGGATATTTTCCTAGTAGTGGGATTACTGGGTCAAATGGGAGTTCCATTTTCAGTTTTTTGAGGAAGCTCCATACTGATCTCCACAGTGGTTGCACCAACCTGCAATCCCACTAGCAGTGCACGAGGGTTCCTTTTTCTCCGCAACCTCGCCAACATTTGTCATTTGTTGTTTTGTTGATGTTGGCCATTCTGACAGGTGTGAGATGGTATCGCATTGTTGTTTTGATCTGCATCTCTCGGATGATTAGTGACTTTGAGCATGTTTTCATGTGCCTCTTGGCCTTTCTTCTATCATCTTTTAAGAGGATTCTATTCAGGTCTGTTTCCCATTTTTTAATTGGATCATTTATTTTCCTTTTATTGAGTTGTATAAGCTGCCTGTAGATGTTGGAGATTAAACCTTTATCAGTGATATCATTTGCAAATATGTTCTCCCATACCGTGGGACTTCTTGTTGTTTTGTTGATGGTGTCTTTTGCTGTAATAAAGCTTTTTATTTTGATGTAGTCCCATTTGTTCATTCTCTCTTTAGCTTCCATTGCCCTAGGGGCAGTATCAGTGAAGAAGTTCTTTTGGCATATATCTGAGATTTTGCTGCTTGTGGATGCCTCTATTATTTTTATGGTTTCCCGTCTTATGTTTAAGTCCTATAACCATTTCGAATTTATTTTTGTGTATGGAGTAAGTTGGTGCTCTAGTTTCATTCTTTTGCATGTATCTGTCCAATTTTCCCAACACCATTTACTGAAGAGACTGTCTTGACTCCATTGTATGCTCGTGCCTCCTTTGTCAAATATTAATTGAGCATATTGATTTGGATTGATATCTGGATTCTCTAATCTATTCCATTGATCTATATGTCTGTTCTTGTGCCAGTACCAGGCTGTTTTGAGAACAGTGGCTTTGTAATACAGCTTGAAATCTGGTATTGAGATACCTCCTACTTTCCTCTTCTTTCTCAGAATTGCTGTGGCTATTCGGGGTCTTTTATTGTTCCAAATAAACTTTTGGAGAGTCCTTTCTAGGTCTGTGAAGTATGTTGTTGGTATTTTAATAGGGAGTGCGTTGAACTTATAAATTGCTTTGGTAAGTATGGACATTTTGATGATGTTGATTCTACCAATCCATGAACATGGTATGTTCTTCCATATGTTTACATCTTCCTCTATCTCTTTTTTCAGTGTCGTATAGTTTTCAGCATATAGGTCTTTTACCTCCTTAGTTAAGTTTATTTCTAGGTATCTCAATTTTTTTGGTGTGATGGTAAATGGGATTGCTTTTTTAGTCTCTGTTTCTATGAGTTCACTATTGGTGTATAGAAATGCCATAGATTTCTTGGCTTGATTTTGTATCCTGCTACATTGCCAAATTCGTTTATTAAGTCTATTAGTTTTTTGATGGAGTCTTTTGGGTTTTTATGTACAATATCATGTCATCTGCAAATAGGGACAACTTCACTTCTTCTTTTCCAATTTTGATGCCTTTTATTTCCTCTTATTCTCTAATTGCAATGGCTAGTACTTCCAGTACTATGTCCAACAGAAGTGGTGAGAGTGGGCATCCCTGTCTTGTTCCTGTTCTTAGGGGGAATGGTTTTAGTTTTTGCCCATTGAGTATGATGTTTGCTGTGGGTTTATCATATATAGCTTTTATTATGTTGAGGTATGATCCTTGTACTCCCATCTTGTTGAGAGTTTTTATCAGTAAAGGATATTGGATTTTGTCAAATGCTTTTTCTGCATCAATTGATATGACTATATGATTTTTAACTTTCAGTTTGTTTATGTGATGTATCACATTTATTGATTTGCGGATATTGTACCATCCTTGCATTCCCGGAATAAATCCTACTTGGTCATGGTGTATGATCTTTCTGATGTTCTGTTGGAGCTGATTTGCTAGAATTTTGTTGAGGATTTTGGCATCTATGTTCATGAGGGATATTGGCCTGTAATTCTCTTTCATTGTGTTATCGTTATCTGGTTTTGGTATTAGGGTGATGCTGGCTTCATAAAAGGAGTTTGGAAGTGTTCCTCCCTCTTGAATTTTTTGGAATAGTCTGAGGAGGATAGGTTTTAGTTCTTCCTTGAATGTTTGGTAAAATTCACCTGTAAAGCCATCTGGCCCTGGGCTTTTGTTTGCTGGAAGCTTTTTGATGACTGTTTCAATTTCTTCCCAAGTAACTGGTCTATTGAGATTTTTAGATTCTTCCTGATTGAGTTTTGGCAGGTTATATTTTTCTAGGAATATGTCCATTTCCTCTAGGTTGTCCAGTTTGTTGGAATAGAGTTGTTCATAGTATTTTGTAACAATCCTTTGTATTTCGGCGGGGTCTGTTGTTATTTCACCTCTTTCATTTCTGATTTTGTTTATTTTGGGTCCTCTCTCTTTGTTTCTTGGTTAACCTGGCTAGAGGTTCATCAATCTTGTTTATTCTTTCAAAGAACCAGCTCTTGGTTTTGTTGATTTTATGTATTGTTTCTTTGGTCTCTATGTCATTTATCTCTGCTCTGATTTTTGTTATTTCCTTCCTTCTGCTTACACTGGGCTTTTCTTGTTGCTCTTTTTCTAACTTTTTGAGTTGTAGAGTTAGATAATTTGTTACCGTTTTTTCTAGTCTTTTACAATAGGCTTGCAGAGATATGAACTTCCCTCTCAAGATTGCTTTTGCTGTGTCCCATAGATTTTGGATTGTTGTGTTTTCATTGTCATTTGTTGCCAGGATGTTTTTAAGTTCTTCCTTGATTTCCCTGGTAACCCAGTCTTTGTTCAATAGCATGCTATTCAGTTTCCATGTGTTTGATTTCCTTGGATTATTTTTATTGTAGTTTATTTCCAATTTTATGCCACTATGATCTGAGAAGATGCTTGATATGATTTCTATCTTCTTGAATTTGAAGAGAATTTGCCTATGTCCCAACATGTGGTCTATCTTTGAAAATGACCCATGTGCACTTGAGAAGAATGTGTATTCTGTGGCTTTGGGGTGAAATGTTCTGAAGATGTCGATTAATTCCATCTGGTCAAGTGTGTCATTTAGCATTGATGTTTCTTTGCTGATTTTTTGTTTAGATGATTTGTCCAAAGGTGACAGGGGGGTATTAAAATCTCCTACTATGATTGTATTGCTATTAATCTCTCCCTTAATGTCTTCCAGCAGTTTTTTTATGTATTTGGATGCTCCTGTATTGGGTGCATACCATATTTGCCGGCGTATAAGACGATTTTTTTTGGCCCTGAAAAATATGCCTCCAAGTGGGGGGTAGTCTTATACGGCGAGTATATAACAAACTCTGTATTTTTAGTGGAAATTTTAGGGGGTCGTCTTATACACCCAGTCGTCTCATACGCCAGCAAATACGTATTTTTCAGGGCCAAAAAATCGTCTTATACGCCGGCAAATACGGTATATGTTTTCCAGGGTTATTTCTTCTTGTTGTATTGCTCCCCTTAGTATTATGAAGTGGCCTTCATTGTCTCTTGTTATGTCCTTCACTTTGAGATCTAATTTGTCAGATATAAGTATTGCTACCCCAGCTTTTTTTTCATTTCCGTTTGCCTGGAAAAACTTTTTCCATCCTTTCAGCTTCAGTCTGTGGGCATCTTTTTTTCTGAGGTGAGTTTCTTGTAGACAGCAGATGTATGGGTTTTGCTTTCTTATCCAATCTGTTACCCTATGTCTTTTGATTGGAGCATTTAAACCATTTACATTTAAAGTAATTATTGATAGGTAGGTATTTGATGCCATTTTTATTCTATCCCCTGTGTTCCTTCTTCGATTCCTATTTCTTTTATTTTTACAGTAGACCCTTTAGCATTTCTTGCATTGCTGGTTTGTTGGAGATAAATTCCTTTAGTCTGTTTTTGTCATTGAAGCTCCTGATTACACCTTCAATTTTTATTGACAGCCTTGCAGGGTACAGTATTCTTGGGTTCAGACCCTTCCTTTGCATGGCTTTGTATATGTCATCCCATTCCCTTCTGGCCTGATGAGTTTCTGTTGACAAATCAGTTGCTAGTCTGATGGGGGTTCCTTTATATGTAACTTTTTGTCTCTCTCTGGCTGCTTTTAAGATTCTGGTTTTGTCAATGTTTTTTGCCAGTTTAATTATAATATGTCTGGGTGTTGATCTTTGGGGGTTCATTTTGTTGGGGACTCTTCAAGCATCTTGGATTTGTGTCGGTTTTTTCTTCTCTATCTCAGGAAAGTTTTCTGTCATTATTTCTTGAAATACTTTTTCCATATCTTGGTCAGTTTCCTTTCCTTCTGGGACCCCTATTATTCTAATATTGTTTTGTTTTGTATTGTCCCAAAGCTCCCGTAGGCTCTCCTCCTGTTTTTTGATTTTTTTTCTAGCAGCTTCTCTAATTGGGTATTTTTTTCCATCTTGTCTTCTAGCTCACTGATGCGGTCCTCTGCTTCTTCTAGTCTACTCTTGATGCTTTCTATTGAGTTCTTCATAGAAGCGATCTCATTTTTCATTTCTTCTTGGGTCACCTTCATTTCCTCTTGGTTCTTCTTCAGATCCTCTTGGTTCTTCTTCATTTCCTCTTGGGTCTTACTCATATTGTCAAATTTGTCTTCCATTCTTTTTAGCCATCCCATGATCATTACTCTGAATTCTTGCTCTGGTAGGTTGCTTGCCTCTAAATCATTTACTTCCTTTCCTGGTGATGGCCGATTTTCTTTCATAGGCGGGTTGTTTCTTAGCCTCCCCATGACTTTTCTTTTTAGGATGCCTGTTTATGTATTTCTCTCTCTCCTGCTTAGATTTAAAGGTACAAAAACAACACAACCAGGTACAACACACAAGGCACTGAACAGAAAAGCGTTTGCAATATTAATATCCTCCAATAAAAGTGACTAGAACCCAGATAACAAAATCATACAATCAAATAAAAAGAATAAGCAAACCAATCTTACAAAAAAACATAAAATTTTGATATAGTTAGCATTTAGCATACAACTACAAAGGGGTAGAGAGAAGGATTTTTTTTTTTTTTTAGGACAGCGACAAGGTAGGTGTGAATGGGCTTGGAGTAGGGGGTTGGGAGTTAAATATACACGGGAAGGGTGAAATTTTAGGAGGGGGTAAATAGAAAAAATAGGGAAAATCTAGAGCAGTAAAGAGTTAAGATAAGCAGGACACCAAAGGGAAAGGGTTAGGAAGAGAGTGATGGCATAAAGGTAGGGTTGAGTTAGAATAGAGCGTTGGAGAAGGAAAGGTATAAATAGTCTGTTGAATACTAATCCCAAAGGGGGGAAAAAGAGAAAAGAAAAGAAGAAGAAAAAGGAAAAAAAGTATATAATATGGCACTTAAAAGATAATGATAAAAATAAACAAAAGAAAATAAGATAAAAAGGGCAAAATAGTAGTAGTAATAACATTGATTACATATAAAAGTGAATTAATTAAAAAGGTAAAATCAAGTGAGGGAAGATGAAAAAAATATGTTCTTAAGTAAACTTTGCAACTAATGTAACTTAAAAAACAAAACAAAAACACAAAAAATTAAACAATCAGGAAATCAAAACCAAAAATTAAATAAAATTTGCAGTAATGAAGGTCATTCACTTCCTCTGTTGTTCTGTCTAGCTCACCAGTTCCCAGTCTGGGCGTTAATTGCAATTCCCTGTTTTTCTTCCGTGTTGTAATCAGGTCTTGATTTTTGAGCCATTCTAGAGTCCATATGTACTGTAGCCTCTAGGCGGTGGTGTTTCTTGGTGGCAGAGAGCCAGGGTTCTGAGGCCTTTCTAGCTTTTTTCCCCTCTCTGTGTCCCTGATCTATGGAGGGGTGGGGGTTGGGCAGGAGGAGCCGATCACACTCGCCTGTAACTCTCTCTGAGTCAGATCCAGTGCTGCTCCTTAGATATCCCCCCACTTAGGAGCCCTGACCACAGTCAGGGGTGCCTCCAGCCCAGCTCTGGGTTTCTTATAAACACAGACCCCTCTGTGTGCCTGGTGCGCGTGAGCTGGTGCACGCGGGTTGCTGTCCGTGGGCTGCTGGGAGGGTGGGGAGGGAGGGCGGGTGCACGCGCTGCGGGAGAAGCGCGCAGCGGTGGGAACTCACCCGATCTCTGCAAAATCTGATTTTTCACCCTAGGGTGGAGCACTCCTTTGAATCCAAGCATTCGCGCTGATTGTGGTCAGCGTTTAGCGGCGAACAGCTACTTGGTGGTCTTTACGTCCGTGGCTATTCTGTCCTCTAATCCAAATCTCTTCCCATCAAGATGGCGAGATTTCCCCATCTTCACCCTTAGGTCGCACCAGGAAAGGATCGGGCTGTGGGTGCTTAATTGTCAGGACTCCTTGATCAGGTGCCCCCCAGTTTCCCCAGGTGTTCGCCTTTCTCTTGGCTTGTTGACAGGCACTCCCAGCGCGACCCTCGGGGGCTCTCTCCTTCCTCTTGGGGACCTGGGTCAGAACTTGCCTACCTATTCTTCCACCATTTTCCCTCCTCTCCTTTCACCTCTTAGACCATAAGAAGCTGACAAAACCACATGATATTTCCAAAAAAAGGTATTATTGCTTGATCTGGGTCACTGAAATAATCAACTGAATTTGTTCAATTAATCAATAAGGGCAACAGAGCACGTTGTCTTATGTTAAGAGAGCTCTCTTAGCAAAAGCTGTGTCCCGAGGCGGGAGCAGAGGCGGTCTCCGCTGCTCTCCAGTCACTGCCGCCGCCACAGCCTCCACTGCAGCTCAACTTACATACTTTTGATATGTATGCACTGGACATTCCTGTGATGGTGCATATGGATCACGTGTCTGTGGTGCTGGATGTGGATTATTCTCTCCCACTGGGAAAGAGTCTGTGTCCACTAATTTTGATAAATCTATGCGAATCTTTGCTGTGGACAAAAGTAGAAGCAGGGAAGTATATTACACAAAGATAATGCAACATGTTATCTGTTTAAAATGAACTTCTGATAGCAAGTACCTTATGTGAGGATCTGATGAAATGAACATTCCTCTGTGGAAAGCTAATGCTTCTGAAAAATTGGATGTGCTTAATTCACAAGAGAAATCAGCCAAAGATTATAACCAGAAGGTGAAGGAGAAATTTCAACATAATCCTCATATAAAACGTATCAGTTATCACCGCCATCTACCAAAACCGATCTACAGCCAGATTCAAGAACAGCGCATCATGAAAGAAGCTTGCAGATGAAAGAAACACATAGTGGCAGTTGTGAAATAATATTTGGTATTCCTGCCAATACTGGCTTATAATTATTTGTTACATTTTGATTTGTAAACTCTACAAATAAAAGTATCGTTAATCCTTGAACTACATGGATTAGAACTGGCTAGATCCACTTGCATGCAGACTTTTTTTCAATAAATATACAGTTGTTTCTCTGTATTCCTGGGTTGTGCATCCATGCATTCAACCAACCTTGGATCAAAACAGTATTTTCTACTTGAGGTTGGGAATCAGTCAATGTGTAGGGCCGACCTAAGTAATATATGGATTTCTGACTGCTCATGGGGTTATTTAAGGATAATTTTACATTAAAATTCAATGGGAAGAAATTGTCTCACTACCAAAAAAAAAATAGCTAACATTTTTTAAGGTGTGAATAAAGGCCTAAATGAATGATTAAGGAATTAAATTAATCAATCAAACCATTGGATATACTTGATATAGATTAATTCATTCAATTAAACAAATATACACTAACTACTATGTCCTAGGCAGTGTGAACAAGATGGACAGGATCCTTGCACTCATGGAACTTTTAGTGCAATAATTACTCTCTCCTTCCTTTGGCTTTTGACATGAAATCTATTATGACGGTGAACTAATGACACTGAACTATTTGTTTTGAAAGCTGCCTCCTCTACTGGCCTATGAGCACCATGAAGGTAAGAGCTAGGTCTTGATCACCTACCTCAGGGCCTGATAAGGACTTCATGACTTATTTCTGATAGAGATTTTGCTGTCTCCTCTGAACTTTCCTTAAGTTTTCACAATCCTGTTTCTTGCCCCCAGACAAAAATTCAGGCAGGAGAAAGCCCTAGAATGTATCCCCCTGGATCTGGTGGGAATAAAGGTTTAGACAAAGAATTACTACAATTTATGGATTCAGACAGGACATTTTTATATGTATAATAGGAAAATGTTGGTATGTGACAGAAAGGTAAGTCCAAAATAGTATGCCAACTGAAGAGAGCCAAGTGATTGATAAGAGCCAAAGAAGGCACTGGGAAGCAAGGAGTGGTGGATTGGAGCAAGCCCATGAGGATGCTCAAATTAACTGTGGAGACCCAGAGCCAATCCTTTTGTATCCTCCTACTATGTATTTGATTAAGTGGCCCAGAATAGTTAAAAGTACAGAATTTTAGGTGGACACTGTTATCTTCCCCAGTGACCAAACAAAATTTGGACCTAGACTGAGTAAACTTGGGAGTGGCCACCCTTTCTCAGACATGAATATTAGCTCTTAGGAGGACTTATCTTGACAAAGAGAATAAATTCAATCAGTTGTCGGACACCTGAACAAACAGAATATGCCAGGGTGTCTTCACCTTTTTTCTAATGTCACAGTTGGGGAAAGGACAGATGATAAGGATTAGCCATTATTTGCACCTACTAGTGCAACGGATGGAGAACAGGAAGCTTGGCTGCAACTGCCTCAACTCTGTCAGAACTTGTAGCTGCGGAACGTGGACACCTGAGAGCATGTGATTTCAACTGTCTCACCGAGGAACCCTTCAGAGCAATGGTGCCCAGTAGGCCATTTTATAAAGCAGACAGCAGCAGAGCTCTTGTGGCTGGAGTGAGGCCAACTGCTCAGCCCCCGCCTTGTCCCTTGCGGTTGATAGGGATGGGGAGAAGGGAGCAGGCATGGAGAGAGAGCTGGGAAAAGGTTGAGGAGGTTGTGGTTCATAAAGAGAAACCACAATGCTGCAGAGCATTAAGGGATTGGATAGTCTTTCCAGGTTTCATATGTCAAAACAATGGTGGATGGGAATGATCGGGAATGAAGAATAGCTGGCTGATCCTCCTTCACCATGGTGATTATCTCCCAGCCAAAGTCAACAGGCAGCAGGCTGATAAGAGACCCGTCAGCTCTTCTGCTCATAATTCATTTGGGGCTTTCTCTTTTTAAATGTGGAAGCCGATTTATTCAGACTTTCAGGTTTCTAGTCAGCAGAGGGGCATTTGCCCCTTCTCCTTCACCCTCTCTGACTTCTCAGAAACAGGGAGGAAAAGGTGCCAAACCAGCTGGTCAGAAAGGTCTGAGTTCACGTGGAACCTTCTTTCAAAAGCTTTGGAAACAGAAGCCTGTGTAACTGCATTCACCTGTGGCCAAGCACCTTCAGATTCCCCATCTGCCACCACACCCCTGCTATGGGCAACTGCTTCCCAGCTACCCCGGGTGCCAAGCTTCAGACTACAGAGAGGGAAATAACCCGTTCCCATTTATCACCTGTCAGAAACTCAGACTCCACTTGTCCTGAACAGCACAGCCAGACACACAAAAATCAACCACCGGTCAGAGGACAGGGAGACATGGAGGAGAGCCAAGGTGCCTGTATCCCGTTTACAGGGAAGAAGACGGGAACATAACAGAATGTTTCGAGACTCTCTTCCTGTCCTTGAACTAAACAGGAAGGCAAAGTCTTCCATGTGTGTTGCTCATTAAGAATAAAAAGATCTGGCTGAGGGTCCCCGTTCTACCTAAGATCTTTTTATAACTTACTCGATTCTTCTAAAACCTGGTTCCTTCACCTGTAGGAGGAGGATAATATGAACACCTGCTTTAGGTTTTTGTGAAGGTCAACTAAGAAATGTGATGAGCTTTATGATCTATAAAGCGCTGTGTATATAACTATTAAGAATGACTAAAGACTTTCTGGAGATGATCTGAGTTATGTTTAGTGCTTTACCATCCCCCGGTCTCTGCTCCTTCCTGTGTATGACCATGTTTGCCCAGTGTGACTGAAGGAGTCAGTGACTGCAGCTCTGCTGGGGATGACAGCTCAATTGGATGACCACAGGACGGTACAAGGCACAGCACAAGGCCCTAGGCTGGGGTCCCAGTACTGCCTGCCGCTTACCAGCTGGGTGACTTCTGATACAATATCAATCTCCAAGTTTCTGTATAAGACAGGGCTAATGGTACACACCTTTGAAATAATTTAAGTGATGCACTGTCTAAACTGCCTAGTTTATCATAGTGTTAGAAAAGTAAATCTGGACGGTCCCAGATCTGTCTCTTGCTTCAAGAGTGTTTGATAAAACAGACCTAGGGACACCCCTTCCTCTAGCCTCCGACCACTCTCCAGCATCTTATCCAGTCACCACCTTCAGAACCACCTCTGAGACAGGCCAACACACCGGGGTTTTTTTCTATCTTAACTTCTTATTGCCGAACAACCATGAGCTCCCAAATTCATCAGAATTATTCCACTGAGGTGGAGGCTGCCATCAACCTAAGGTGACCAGACATCCCGCTTTCGGTGAGACAGACATGATTTTTAACAATCTGTCCACGTCTCAATTTTTTGGAAAGATTCTTTTAAATCTTTTGGACTTTTTAAAAACGTCGTGGTCACCTTACCACCTACCTCTCTCTGGGCTTCTATTTCAACCACGACGATGTGGCTCTGGAGGACCTGGGCCATTTTCTCTGCGAGTTGGAGGAGAAGAAGCACGAAGGCTCCGCGCGGCTCTTAAAGTTGCAAAACCAGCGCGGTGGCCGCATTCACTCCCAGGACGTGCTGAAGCCTTCCCAAGATGAGTGGCCAAAACTCAGGGCACCATGGAAGCCGCCCTGGCCTTGGAGAGGAACCTGAACCAGGCCCTTCTTTGGGAGCTGCAGTCCCTGGGCTCCACCTGCGCAGACCCTCATCGCTGTGACTTCCGGGAGAACTGCTTCCTGGGTGAGCAAGTGAAACTCATCAAGAAGATGGGCGACCATCTGACTCACCTCCACAAGGCTGGGCTGGGAGAGTGTCTCCTTGAAAGGCTCACCCTCAAGCCAGGAGCCTTTGGAGCCCAGAGGCCTTTGAGGGGCCTCTCTGCATTCCCTGGCTTTTTCCTAAGACTTTCTCCAAAATCCCTAGACATTCTTTTAACCACCATGAAGCCCACTCTCATACATTGGACCAAATCAAAACAATAAAGCTTTATGCAGGGAGGAAAAAACAAAAACAAAACAATAAGTATAATCTTGCTTGCCAAGTTCACCAAAGCAAAACATCTAGAAATCCGTATACCTGAAATAGGGAGGCAGATTTAACAAACTACCATTTCATAGTTTTTAATTGCTCCAATCTTCCCCAAAATATACCTAGTACATAGAAGGAAACCGATAAATAGTCATTTCATTTTAACTGCACATGACCACTGTGGGTCCTCCTAAAGACGCAATTTTTCTTCATGAGAAGTCCCACGCACATTCCCATATAGACTACAAGCTCCATGAGGATAGAGACTGCACCTGCTTCATTCATAGTTCTGTCTTCAGTACCCAGCATGATGCCTACTACATAGTGGGTGCCCAGTAAATGGCTGCTGAATGAATAAATTAGTAGTGAGTGATGAAATAAAGGTCCTACAGCTCAGGCCCAGAATGCCATTGTCCTCTCCGAAACATCTCCCTGTACTTTTCTGCGGGGGAAAGCTTAGAGCTGTCCGCTTCCTTTAGCAGTGTCTCGTTGGCAGACAGAAACTGCTAGCTTCATTGCCCTGGCCCAGCCGACTGGGCTCCACCCTCCGTGGCTCACCTTGGGCTGGGGAAGGGCAACTATAGGTCACTGTTTCAGTGAAAGGGACAACGCTTGCCTCCGCAAAGAAAATATCTTCTTTAGTCACCTTCACCTCAGCTCAGCAGAGTCCCCCACCAGCCAGCTTTGTCCCCAGCCTCTTTCTCCTGGGCCTCAGGAAGCCAGGAGCCAGGGCCCACTCCCTCTTTTCTGGTGTGTGGTCTGAGTTTCAATTCCGTCTGGCAGACAGTATGGAGGACTCCAGGTCAGCAGGGTCATCAGAATGCTAAGCGCAAATCTGATTGATGAGCAAGTGTCAGAGGGAATGAATGGGAGCCTTAATTAATGACTTCTGCCCTGTTTCAAAGAAAGGTTCCCTTACACCCCGTCCTTGCTTTTCTCTGAAGGGGAAAAAAAAAATTGGGGTGGGGTGAGGAACTGAGGAAGAAAAGGAGGGAAAAACACCCCTATAATCCAAAGTTTTCTAAACAACATAAAGGAGACTTCAAAGACAGACATGGTCGGTTTTTTATGTGCGAGACCGGTTCAGTGATTCTCCCCTCTCTTTGTCTCCACGGACAGCTAGGCTCCATTCCAAAGCTAAAAAATAAAAGGCCACATTGTTCTGAGGGGAGCTAGCCTTTACAAGAAATTTCCTCCTCGCCACCGGGATAAATTAACTGCCTCAGCCCTGGGTGTCCCCGCAGCATTTCTCCCAGGATGGCTCAGCAGGCCAGCCTCCCACTCCCGCTCGGCTCACCCTTACCAGGAAACAAGCATAGTCCACCTAGTCCGCCCAAAGGGCATGGAAAACTGCAGGTGTGTTGAAAGATCACAAGTCAGCGTGATGATGTGTAAACAGGTCTGATCAAGGTTCATGTGCAACAAAGAGGCAACATTAGGTCACAGAAGAATTCCTAGAAGAGGAGGTGCCTAAACTGAAATTTATGTTGGGAAATATTGGTTCCAATTCAGCATTCAGTATCTGTCACATGCCTGGTTATGGAGCTGGCTGCTGCAATAGACTATAAAGACAGTTCAGCAAGTCACTTAAACAACTCTGCTCTTAGAATCCTCTCCTACAAAGTGGATTTCCTAATATTTACTTCCAGGGATTGCTGAGAAAGCAGAAGAGGAAGAAGAAGAAGAAGAAGAAGAAGAAGAAGAAGAAGAAGAAGAAGAAGAAGAAGAAGAAGAAGAAGAAGAAGAAGAGGGGGAGGGGGAGGAGGAGGAGGAGGAGGAGGGGGAGGAGGAGGGGGAGGAGGAGGAAGAGAAGGAGAAGGAGGAGAAAAGAAAACATAGGTATAATTCTTATACAGTACTTGCCATTCAGAAATTAATCAGTGATAGTTTAGAGAAGGGATGTGGATTTAGTCTCTTCTGGGAGACCCTCCCAGTCTAGTGAGTACATGAAAAAAACAAGTAATTACATTGTCTTAGTTCTAGCTGCTATAACAAATTAGCATAGATTGTGTGTCTTATAAACAACAGAAATTTACTTCTCACAGTTCTGGAGGCTGAAAGCCAAGGTCAGCATGCCAGCATGGTCAGAACCTGGAAGGCCCTCTTCCGGGTTACAGACTGCGACCTTCTCACTGTGTCCTCATTCATGAGGGCCCCACACTCATGATGTAATCAGCTCCCCAAAGCCCCAAGTTGACAACAGATTGGACGGACATGAGGTTGAGGGCAGAGGAAGAAGTCAAAGATGCCTGAGGGTGGGCTTGGTGGCAGGAAGATGGCAATGCTCCAAACCAATCTCATGGGGAACAAGGCAGGGCCGTTCATTCAAAGCACAGGTGAAAAGGCAGACTGAGTGGATGCATAAAGCCAATCCAATAGTGCATTTACATGCTCGCATGCTTCTGGAAGTGATGAGCTGGGGGGAGGACGTGTGGCTGGCTTTGGCCTACCAGCCTCAAATTATAGCAGACCCCATTTCTATGGTTCCATCACTTTTACAAATTACTGTTGAAACCCTCATCAGATATTCTTCTAGCGACCTTGACACACTTGCTATCAATTTAAAGATCAGAAAGCTGGAACAATGAATAGCCAGTTACTGAAAAATTATAGGTTTGTTTTAATTAAGTTAATTAACTTATTGTGTTTGAGTTAACTTCCAGGGATTCGGACTGCTGAGTTTCATGAAAGCATCTGAAACTAGTAAGTCAAATTGTTTTCCACCCTAGCTGGGTAGTTTATTTGATTAGAGCTTTATCCCAATACGCCAAGGTTTCAGGTTTGACCTCCGGACAATGCACATAAAGAGGCAATCAAAGAATGCATCAATAGATGGAATAACAAGTTGATGTCTCTCTCTCTCTCTCTCTCTCTCTCTCTCTCAAATAAATAAATTTTAAAAAATAAATATATAGTTAAATTCAGAATACTCATCTTGTAATGGTGATAGGTAAATCACAACTCTAATGTGAACATTAGTTTGTTAATGGATACACAATAATTATATGAGGCCAGCATTACACTGATACCACAACCAAACGAGGACAATACAAGAAAATAAAATCACAGCTCTGGCTGGTTGCTCAGTGGTTTGATCATCGGCTTTCGGATCAAAGGGTCCTGGGTTTGATTCCTGGCCACAAGGACATACCTCAGTTTCAGGCTTGATCCCCGGCCCCAGGTGGGGAGCCTGCGGGAGGCAGCCAGTCGATGTGTCTCTCACATCCATATTTCTCTGTCTTTCTCTCTTTATTCCACTCTCTTTGAAAATCAATGGAAAAAATATCCTTGGGTGAGTATTAAAAAAAACTAATTAGAAAGGGAAAAGTACCCAGAAAGGAACTCACTACAGACTGATTCATTTGCCTCTCAGCATAACCATTATGGCTTGTCTCAGTTTTGGTTCTTACAAGGGTATTTCTTGGATCACATGATCTCACACATCTAGAGGAAATAATGAACAACATAAACCAATGAACAAAAATAGACCCAGCCGAAACCGGTTTGGCTCAGTGGATAGAGCATCAGCCTGGGGACTGAAGGGTCCCAGGTTCAATTCCGGTCAAGGGCATGTACCTTGATTGCAGGCACATCCCCAGTAGGGGGTGTGCAAGAGGCAGCTTATGGATGATTCTCTCTCATTGATGTTTCTAATTCTCTATTCCTCTCTCTTCCTCTCTGTGAAAAATCAATAAAATATATTAAAAAAAAAAAAAAAAAAAAAAAACAGACCCAGAGAAAGAGAAGCAGCGATCAGACTTTCAAACCTCAGAGGAAAATTAGGGGGGGTGGGGGTAAAGGGAAGAGATCAACCAAAGGACTTGTGTGCATGCATATGGACCTAGCCAGTGGCCATGGACAACAAGGGGGGGGGGCATATGTGGGGAGGGGTTTGGGATGGGAATGTGGGGATGAGGACAATTATGTGATACCATAATCAATAAAATAAAAAAAGGAAAAAGGAAAACTTCCTCTATTTGTAGATGATATAGTAATATATATAGTAAAATCCTAAAAACTCCACCAGAAGACTGTAAGAAGTAATCATCAATTTCAGTAAATTTGAAGGATATAAACTCAACCTAAAAAGGTCAGTTTATTTCTACACACTAACAAGGAACTATCAGAAAGAGAAATTAAGAAAACAAGTCTATTTACTAGTATACTAGCATTAAAAACAATAAAATATTTAGGAATAAATTTAGCCATAAAATTCAAATATCTATACACTGTAAGGGCCTTGTAAACGAACCTAAAAAAGGATACAAGATATATGAAAAAGATATTCCATGCTCATGAACTGAAAGAATTAATATTGTTAAAATTTTTGTATTGTTTAAAGCAATCTATGGGATGTAATCCCTATCAAAATTCCAATGGCATTTTTCACAGAAATAGAAAAAATAATCCTAAAATGTGCATGGAACCACAGAAGACTTCAAATAACCAAAGCATCTTTTAAAAAGAACAATGTGAAGGCATCACACTTTCTAATTTTAATATTTATAACAAAGTTATAGTAATCAAAACAGTATGTTACTGGTATAAAAACAAATATATTAACCAGTGAAACAGAATAAAGAGCTCAGAAATAAACCCACACATTATGGTAAACTGATCTTCAATAAGGGTACCATGAATACATAATGGGGATAAAGTAGTCTTTTCAATAAATGGTGCTGGTAAATCGGATAGCCACATGCAAGAGAATAAAATTAGAACCTTATTTTACACCATACACTAATTTAAACTCAAAATAGATTAGAAACTGCCCTAACTGCCGGAGGACTGAGAAGGTGGGGCAGTTCTGTACCGTGCTGCCTTCCACTGGTTAAGACCTCCAAGAGCAAAGGCCTACCGAGGTGAGGATGCCCCTACTGTCAGCTGTAGAGGGGCAGCACTGAGCTGGCCAATATCTGTGGTGCTGCTTGTCCTGGCTCAAGGGAGGCGTTCCACTAAGTCTGAAAGACTAATACATCGCGGGGACTCTCTGCCACTGCCCACGACCGGCTTGGCCCTGCCTTAGCTCGCGCCAGCGGGACTCTCCGCCACTGCCCGCGACCAGCTCGGCCCTGCCTTTGCGCCACACCCGTGGATCCTGCGGCCTCAACCGCTGCCACCGCCCGTGGCCTACTCTGCCAGGCCTTCACGCTCACTGTGCTGGTGCTGTGCCTTCCGTTGGCAGACCCAGAGAATCCTCTCTCCGCTGCCGCATGGCCACATCCGCACCAAAGAGGACACCATTGAGGGCGGACTCTCCCCATGCAGCCATCACAGCCCGCCCATAATCTTCCTAGCACACCCACCATGCTGGGAGGGAGATGGAGCGCACTGGTGAGGAAATGGCACGGCACCTTCCATTAGCCGCCCAGGCGAGCCCTTCCTCCGATGCCACATGGCCGAGCCAAAGCTCTCGCCACCACCGCCATGTGAACTTTAAAACTACAGTGGTAACTGAACCACAGGAGCGACCGTCACTGCTGCACCTGGCACCGCCACCCGCCACTGCCGCCGCCAATAAAGGAAATCCACCGAGAACAGAGCTCACCACGCCTTGGGCTCAGGGAGTGGGCGACCTCAGAACTTAGCCTCCATGTCTGCAGCTGCTCCACTCCCACACCGAACGAGAAACCTTTGAAGGTGGTCCCCCGCCTGCAACCATCTCAGCCCAACTGCAGCTGTCCCAGCCTGCCCGCCATGTTAGCAAGGAGCTAGCGCGGCGCCTCCAATATGCCACCCCAACACCCTAGAGGGGCCGTGTGCCCCGGGTGAGCCGAGTGTCCCAGGGGGCCGAGTGCCCCGGGTGAGCCGAGTGTCCCAGGGGGCCGAGTGCCCCGGGTGAGCCGAGTGTCCCAGGGGGCCGAGTGCCCCGGGTGAGCCAAGTGTTTCATGGGGCCATGTGCCCCGGGTGAGCCGTACCCCCCAAAGGGGAAGGGTGTCCCGGGTGAGCCGTGTGTCCCAGGGGGCCGAGTGCCCCGGGTGAGCCGAGTGTCCCAGGGGGCCGAGTGCCCCGGGTGAGCCGAGTGTTTCATGGGGCCGTGTGCCCCAGGTGAGCCGTACCCCCCAAAGGGGAAGGGTGTCCCGGGTGAGCCGTGTGTCTCAGGGGGCCGAGTGCCCCGGGTGAGCCGAGTGTCCCAGGGGGCCGAGTGCCCCGGGTGAGCCGAGTGTCCCAGGGGGCCGAGTGCCCCGGGTGAGCCGAGTGTCCCAGGGGGCCGAGTGCCTCAGGTGAGCCGTGTGTCCCAGGGGGCCGAGTGCCCCAGGTGAGCCGAGTGTTTCATGGGGCCATGTGCCCCGGGTGAGCCGAGTGTCCCAGGGGGCCGAGTGCCCCGGGTGAGCCGTGTGTCCCAGTGGGCCGAGTGCCCCGGGTGAGCCGAGTGTCCCAGGGGGCCAAATGCCCCGGGTGAGCCGAGTGTCCCAGGGGGCCGAGTGCCCTGGGTGAGCCGAGTGTCCAAGGGGGCCTAGTGCCCCGGGCGAGCCGTGTGTCCCAGGGGAAGCAGTGGGACCCAGGGAAAGGGGCGGTGGGGACCAGAGGAGCAGCCGACTCTGGTCGTGTGGTCCTGAGATAGTCACCATAAAACAAGCAGACTGCCAAATGAGGAACGGACTCTATTCATGGGGACCTGGGATGGTCACCATAAAAGGAGCAGATTGTCAAATTACAGCGGGGAGGGGAGGGAGACCTGGGGTGGGATGGGAGAGCAACCGAGGGACTGGTATGCTTGAGCGTAGTTACAACCAACGAACACGGAACTCGGGAGGGACGGCATGGATGGGAGGTGAGGGGGGGGGGGGGCAATGGTAAGCTATGTACACAAATAATACCATAATAAAATTAAATTAAAAAATAAAATAAAATAAAATAAAGCACTTAAAAAAAAAGAAAAAGAAACTGCCCTAACTGGTTTGGCTCAGTGGATAGAGTGTCGGCCTGTGGACTGAAGGGTCCTGGGTTCAATTCCAGTCAAGGGCATAAACCTTGGTTGTGAGCACATCCCCAGTAGGGGTGTGCAGGAGGCAGCTGATTGATCTTTCTCCCCCATTGATGTTTCTAACTCTCTATCCCTCTCCCTTTCTCTCTGTAAAAAAAATCAATAAAATATATATTTTTTTAATAAATTAGAAACTTAAAACTAAGGCCTGAAATGATAGAACTCCTAGAAGAAAACATAGGGGAAATATTTCTTGGCATTGGCCTTGGCAATGATTTCTTTGATGTGACGCCAAAAGCAAAGGTGACAAAACCAAACATAAACAAGTGGGACTACATCAAACTAAAAAGCTTCTGCACAGCAAAGGAAACCATCAACAAACTGAAAAGGAAGCCTATGAAATCAGAGATAGACACTGAGTGGCCAGATTATTATGATCTCTGAATGCATAATAATCTGGCCACTCAGTATATATTTTATATAATCCCATATAATAAAAGGCTAATATGCAAATGTCCCCTGGACCAGAAGTTTGACCAGCAGACAGGCTGGCCAACTGCCTATGTCCCCTCCCCCTGGCCAGGTTGGCCGGACCACCCATGCACTGGGCCTCTAAAATATATATATATACTGAGTGGCCAGATTATTATGCATTTAGAGATCATAATAATCTGGCCACTCAGTGTATATGCAAATCATATGACTAATAAAGGGTTAATGTTGAAAATATTAAAGAAAACTCCTACAAACAGCAAAAAACAACCCAAATAAAAAAATGGGCAAAGGGCCAAAACCGGTTTGGCTCAATGGATAGAGCGTCGACCTGTGGACTGAAAGGTCCCAGGTTCAATTCCGGTCAAGGGCATGCACCTTGGTTGCAGGCACATCCCCAGTGGGGGTTGTGCAAGAGGCAGCTGATCGATGATTCTCTCTCATCGACATTTCTAACTCTCTATCCCTCTCAATTCATCTCTGTGTAAAATCAATAAAATATATTTTTTAAAAAGATATTGGCAATATTCTCTGGAAACCAAAATTGCCCTTGGACAAGAACCACTGTGCTAGAGGGAAAAGAAGGTAACGATCAAGTCAGCCCATTCACTGGATAATGTTGCAGCAGGAAGAATAGTACACTTTGATGAAAATGTCTTTGTGCTGGGATTTCACATATGGTTTCGTATTTTAAAAAGGGGATATGAGATAAGAGAGCCCCACTCCCACACCATTTGCCCCCTGAAATCTCTTCAGGGTCCCCCGAGGTCAAGCTCTCAAATGATTAAACCCTAGAGCAGACACCATCCCTTTCCCTGGCCCCCCTCGAGTGCAGTGAAGTCTAATTCCCACGCCATGCCAAAGAGGAGTGTTTGACCCTGCTTCCTGGATATTAATTTGTTATTCTAGAGAGGCCTCCAAGTCAATTTCCAGTCAGTTCCAAGGAGGACTACGCAGAGGTTCTTGGACATGAGCTGGTCAAACTCCAGGACTTGGGTGTGTCTTCCTTCGTCCAAGCCCTCAGCCACCTGTGCAGAGCCTGTCCCTGAGGCCTATACAAGAGCAGGGCTAAACCCCGAATGCAGAATGCTGGAGCTGGTTCGTTCTTCCGGTGAGGTCCAGCTCAGAGGGCCCTGGCAGGTGCCTCCACCTTCACTCAGCAGCCTGGGGACTAGGGTTGCTCTTCTCTGCTCCCACCAACACCCGCTGGTTACTGCTGGTATTAATAACATAAACAGCAGGAGGCTTTGCACCAGAATCAGGGCTGTCTGGATAATTACCTAGTGGCCAAGGACTAGTCAGTAAATTACTCTGTGACCTGGGAATTCAGCAGGTTACCCCATCACTCAGGCCTGCTCGCTTTATTACTCTCCCCTCCTGCTGCACAGACATTTATTTGTCTCGCTTATATCCAGAGCATTGATTTCATGCCTTTTTTGTTTTTCCATCTTGGAGGTGAGAAGTAGCCCCTTTGGGGAGACCGGTTCTCAGGTCAGCGGGATGGCGGCAATGGCGTGTGGAGGGGGAATATTGGAGATTTTGTTTTCTGCCATCATTTAGCACCTGCTCCCCGGGACACTCCCAAACATATTTGAATTTTTCTGAGTTGTGTCATTTCCTAATGTTAGGACGTACTATCCCTGGTCTCTCCTGTTTGGACATGTTTTTCTGAAATGTGTTGTCACAAGTTTTTCCCCATAGCTTGAAGCAAACAGCCTGCACCTGCAGAAGATAAGATGACAAGAAACACTCCCCAAGGGATTCGGGCGCTCCCCTCTGCCTGAGTTGTGCACCCACCAGAAATCCTGCTATCTTCTAAGGACGTCCTGTTGTTCAGGCAGCTCCCCCAGCTGGCTGATGCAACCCTGACCCCGTCCCTATGTAGGTGGACTTAAACATTCCCAAGGGGCTGACACCGACACACTGGTCCCAGCCCACGGTGAGAAAATGCAGTAAAATTTCTTAAACCCACAATGTCTTGGCCTGGCTCCTGTTTGCCCAGACCTAAATCTAGTAAACTGCCTTTACAAGTAATCTTGTATATTGGAGAAAATACATTTTAAAAATCTCACCACTCCCACCTCACATACTACAGTTGAGCTACATCAAATGGGAATGGCACATTCAATGGAATTTTCCCAAATGCAGGGTCTGTCCTTCAGGCATTTGCAGTAACTGTTCCTTCTCTCTCTCTAGAGCACTCTTCGCCCTTCTCTTCACCACAGTTTTATCTTTTCCCAGATGTCACTCCCCTCCCAGAAAGCTTTCCCTCACCCATCCAGAACAAAGTTGGCTTACACATGCCCCTTCTGAGCTGCCATAGCGTCCTATTCCTTATTAGAAGACTAATTGTCCTTTCTTCTTAATTGTTGCAATTACCTGTGTTGCAATTACCTCCATTTGTTGCAATTACCTGTGTTTTTCCTATATCCTGACTTTTGGACTGTGAACTCCAGGAGAACAAGAACATGCAGACATCTAAACCAGGTAATTCATTAAAATAAATAATTTAGCTACCAAGTAGTTCATTAAAATAAATAATTCATTAAAATAAATAAACCACGTAATTCATTAAAATAAATAACTTAGCTACTTTTCCCACAAAGGTGCAGTGTGAGAGATCATAATCTGGCCCTTACTTACTCCTCCCACTGCCCCCTTCCACCACTGATCACAAACTGCTCTAGTTCGTCTCAACACACTTTCTAGCCAACATGCTTTCGCCTTTGCTGCTCCATCTCCTGGATTACCCTTTCTCCTCTGTACACCTGGCAAACTTCAAATTCTGTCTTGAAACCCAGCTTTGGTCAATTCCGCTGGGAAGTCTTCCTCGACTTGAGATACAGCACGGCACAATGACCAAGAGTTCAGACAGTAACGGCAGACAGATCGGGACTCTCATTTGGCCCACCACTTGCCAGCTGTGGTTCTGTGGAAACCTGGCCTCATTGGTCAGATTGAGCCTCAGCCTCCTCACCTGTTAAATGAGCACATTAGCTCCTACCTCATAGGGCTATCGGAATTGAATGAGGTAACCCAAGTAAAGAATTTGGCCCTGCTCTGACAAATAATAAGTACGGTGTGAGACTTAGCCATTATTATTAGTGACCCCAGGTTAGGATTAATCACTTCTGATGCACATTTGTCAAGCTGAATTTTACATGCCTGTCTCTCCTACAAGGCTGTGACCGCCTTAAAGTTCAGACTTGTTCATGTCATATTCCCAGAACTGTGTGTGATGCTCTGCACATACCCTGTTTCCCTGAAAATAAGACAGTGTCTTATATTAATTTTTGCTCCAAAAGATGCGCTAGGTCTTATTTTCAGGGGATGTCTTATTTTTCCATGAAGAAGAATGCAGTACACATTTCTTGTTAAATGAAAATAAAGGAAATTTATTACCTGTATACGGTAGTTGTCAACACAAACCAGACAAACTGTGAATCATACAGTGTCAAGAATTTACTCATTTATTCAATGACAATCATGTCATCGTCTTCTGAAACATCATCATAACAATCCAATTCCTGAATTTCCTGGTGAATTTCTTGTGACTCCATTTCTTTCAGAATCAGTGGACCAGCTGAGACTGGTTTGGCTCAGTGGATAGAGCGTCGGCCTGCGGACTGAAAAGTCCCAGGTTCGATTCCAGTCAAGGGCACGTACCTTGGTTGCGGGCACATCCTCAGTAGGGAGTGTACAAGAGGCAGCTGATCAATGATTCTCTCTCATTGATGTTTCTAACTCTCTATCCCTCTCTCTTCCTCTCTGTAAAAAATCAATAAAATATTAAAAAAAAAAAAAAAAAGAATCAGTGGACCAAATCTCTCATGTTTAGCAATAGTACTGTCTTTAAATGAGTGCTTCTTGCCAAGGTAGCCTGCTTGCAGTGCATTTGCAATGCAACTGTCAGTGATTTTCTCCCATGAATTCTTCACCCAAGTCACAACTCCTTGCAGTTTAGGTTTCACAAAGTTTCCACGCTGATTTCTCTCCATTCACACAGCAGTGACGTCAGACTCTGCGTAAGGTCACTGGTTGCTAGACACCAGTCGGGGCAGCACTAGCAACCAGTTTATGGAAAATTAATTTTTATTCTGACCCCGGGTGAGCCGAGTGTCCCAGGGGGCCATGTGCCCCGGGTAAGCCGTACCCCCCAAAGGGGAAAGGTGTCCCGGGTGAGCCGTGTGTCCCAGGGGGCCGAGTGCCCCGGGTGAGCCGAGTGTCCCAGGGGGCCGAGTGCCCCGGGTGAGCCGAGTGTCCCAGGGGGCCGAGTGCCCCGGGTGAGCCGAGTGTCCCAGGGGGCCGAGTGCCCCGGGTGAGCCGAGTGTCCCAGAGGGCCGAGTGCCCCGGGTGAGCCGAGTGTCCCAGGGGGCCATGTGCCCCGGGTAAGCCGTACCCCCCAAAGGGGAAAGGTGTCCCGGGTGAGCCGTGTGTCCCAGGGGGCCGAGTGCCCCGGGTGAGCCGAGTGTCCCAGGGGGCCGAGTGCCCCGGGTGAGCCGAGTGTCCCAGGGGGCCGAGTGCCCCGGGTGAGCCGAGTGTCCCAGGGGGCCGAGTGCCCCGGGTGAGCCGAGTGTCCCAGGGGGCCGAGTGCCCCGGGTGAGCCGAGTGTCCCAGGGGGCCGAGTGCCCCGGGTGAGCCGAGTGTCCCAGGGGGCCGAGTGCCCCGGGTGAGCCGAGGGTCCCAGGGGGCCGAGTGCCCCGGGTGAGCCGTACCCCCCAAAGGGGAAGGGGGAAGGGTGTCCCGGGTGAGCCGTGTGTCCCATGGGGTCGAGTGCCCCGGGTGAGCCGAGTGTCCTAAGGGAAGCAGTGGGTCCCAGGGGAAGGGGCGGTGAAAACCAGAAGAGGAGCGGACTCTATTCATATGAGCCTGAGATGGTCACCATAAAACAAGCAGATTGTCAAATGACAGGGGGGAGGGGAAGGAGACCTGGGGGGAGACAGGAGAACAACCGAGGGACTGGTATCCATGAACATAAGTACAACCAATGAACACAAAACTCTGGGGAGGGAGGGCATAAATGGGTGGTGAGGGGGGGCAATGGTAAACTATGTACACAGAAAATACCTTAATAAAATAAAATTTAAAAAAAAATTTTATTCTGAGACAGAGCCTGGAGGCCTTATTTTCGGGGGGGGGGATGCTTTATATTTCACTCAGAAGGAAACCTGTACATAGGTCTTATTTTCGGAGGATGTTTTATTTTCTGGGAAACACGGTAGTAAACAGCTAACAAGTTTTGTTGAGTGAAATTGAATTATTCATTTAGAAAACTAGAGTGCTTTTCAAAGAACAAAATTTTAAATAAAGGAAGTTAAAATAAAAAGTGTACAGCATGGTATTAGATGACTTAGATTGGCTGACAGTTTCACATTCATGCTCACACTTTCACTTTGGTTCTTGTAGTGAATGCATGTGGCAGATATTATGGCTCAGAGTCACAGAGCAAGTTGCAGAACCCTAGTAAGTATCACTTTTCTCCCCTCTTATACTTCCCTTGCCCACCCTCTCCCAACCCCCACAAAAGAAATATCTAAACCACTCTTGAAAAACCTAAAGTGTAGCCCTGGCCAGTGTGTTCAGTGGTTGGGCGTCTGTTGACCCATGAACCAGGAGGTCATGGTTCCATTCCTAATCGGGGCACATTCCCGGGTTGCAGGCTCAATCCCCAGGAAGGGTCGTGCAGGAGATGGCTAATAGATGATTCTTTCTCATCATTAATGTTTCTGTCTCTCCCTCTCCCTTCCTCTCTCTGAAATCAATAAAAACATGTGTGTGTGTTTTGTTTTGTTTTTTTTAAAAAAAAAATAAATAAATAAAAAGCCTTTTTAAAAACCTCGTGTGTAAGATTTTAAGCTTCCACAAATGATCCTTCATGCAGCACCCAAAGAAATCAATCCCTGGGCACAGGGCCCTTCTCGGAGATGCCTTCCCACTGGTGACGCAGCCACGTGCTGTGGAGAAAGCATGCATGCGCCCTGTGTTTTGCCCTCTGCTTTCAGAGAAGGCGCTGGTTTCTGCAAGTGCTTTGGGCTCCTCCAGGCTTTTCCTGTGCTTTTGTGCAGCTGAGAAGATGAAGCAAGAGTATCAAAAGCTGCAAACAGTCCCTACCTCTGGAGACAGGCATTTACTGGAAGACAGACTGAACCAATGGCTTCCCAGAGCATTGTTCAGCCACATTAGAGAAAGGATTAAGCAGATACATTCAGCTATTCTAACAGATTTTCTTTAAGCCTTGAATGCGCCTCTCACACTCGCTCAGATAATCACATTAGTTTTGTCATTAAAAGATCCCTTTTATAGAAAGCACCTAAACCGCTTAAACCACCCAGAGAGGTTGCATACATTATCAAGCACCAAGACAAACAAAAGGGATTTTCTGTCCCACATCTCAGTTTTCCTTACTCCTCAAAAACTGGGGAATCCAGGTAGAAATCAGTTTGCAAATGGACAGTGGCAGGATAGCCATTCTCACTCCTTACCCTGGGCTGTCTCTCATCAGCCTGAACTGGGAAGACTGAAACATTCCTTCAGCACTGGGGCCAGCAGAAAACAAAAGACAGAGAGGAAGACGGCGGGGCAAGGAGCTGTTAGAAAGAAGCAGGCTTGCCTCTTTGCACAGAAAATTGCATTTGGAACCAAGGAAGAGAGAAAAACCCATAAGATTTTGGGATCAGACAGCTACCAGTAACTAGGTCTGTGGCCATGGCTGGGGGTGAAAGAGAGTTCCTTCATTTCTGTTGGCCTCATGGTCCTACTTTATAAAATGGAGATATTACCTGCCGTCCCTCTCACCCAGGCTTATTGAAGGGCTCAAGTAAGAAAGGCAGGCAGCAGAGTTCTGAGGCCTATAAAGTATTATATAAGCACTAGAGGCCCAGTGCATGAAATTTGTGCACTCAAGCAGGCGGGGAGTCCCTCAGCCCAGCCTGTGCCCCCTCGCAGTCCAGGAGCACTTGGTGGATGTCCAACTAATGGCTTAAGCCCACTCCCCATGGGAGAGGCTCCTGCCACCACCACTGCACTTGCCAGCAGTGAGCCCGTCTCAGGGCTTCTGGCTGAGTGGCATTCCCCCTGTGGGAGCCCACTGACCACCAGAGACTGCTCCTGCATTGAATGTCTGCCCCCTGGTGGTCAGTGAGTGTCATAGTGGCCGGTCGTTCCATTGCTTGGTCGATTTGCATATTAGCCTTTTATTACATAGGATTACATATTACTTTAATGTCTCATTTCCCAATATATGACAGTCACTGTTTAGGCTGCCTGGCTGGTGTTTCTCAGAGGTTGAGCATCAACCTATAAACCAGGAAGTCGCAGTTTGATTCCTGGCCAGGGCACACGCCTGAGTTTCAGACTAGATCACCAGTGTGGGCTATGCAGGAGGAAGCTGATCAATGATTCTCTCTCATCATTTAAGTTTCTATCTTTCTCTCCTTCTCCCTTCCTCTCTAATATTAACAATAAAATATATTAAAGTATATTTAGGCTAAAAATTTAGTCTTTTGGTATTACCCAAACAATTTAAATATTTGTAGAAAAAGTAAACACCTACTTTTTCAATAGTCTATCAGTATTACTACTAAGTCCACAAACTATGAGAATAACAAAAGACCTACACTTTTACTTCCTCTTAAATTCCAATTATTGAATCATAAATGGTACTCCATTTGAGATAATATTTTATGCAGAATATTTGGTGAATTATATTGAATTTTTAGTATGATTTCTTCAGAGTTCTTAATCAGGATAAATCCTTTTTCATTTTTCAGGGTTACTAAGCTGTAGAATTAGATCTTGATGGCACTATTTATCTTCAGATGGTAATATGACATAATGGAGATTAGCATGGACTCTGAAATTTAAGGAATCCAAACTCAATAATAAGCAACTTTCAGTGCTGGAAAACACTTATACTTAACTCCACCTATGCATAAAACGAAAATGTAGAGATCAAACATGTTTCTGTATGTAACACCCAATATAAGATGTAGAATCTTTTTCAAGATTTTAGAAGTTTCTTTTATCCTCCTTTCTGACTACTATTCTCAGAAGTTCTTAATTTTCTGACCTTTATAATCATTGATAGTACCATCAGTTCATGAAATTCATCAGTGGACTTATATGATGTATCTCATTTGTGTCTCACTTCTTTTGCTCAACATAATATCCATAAAATTAACCCATATTCTTCTTCATATAAGGATTTTTTTCTTTTTTTATAGGTGTGTAGTATTCTATTATTTGAATTTACTACCATTCTTCCATTTTTCTGTCAGGAGATTTGTAAGTTGTTTCTAATTTTAAAATATTATGAATAAAGGTATGCTAAACTTCCTTTCACATATGATTTTAAGGACCTATATGCTCATGTCTTTTGGATATATAAAAGCAGTAAATCTAATGACTCATGCAGTAGGCCAGTGGTCAGCAAACTCATTAGTCAACAGAGCCAAATATCAATAGTACAATGATTGAAATTTGCAACATAAACCTTTAATAAAGGGCCTTAAACTATGTTAGAGATTTAGGTTAGACATCAACATTATCACCATTTTTGTCCACATAGTTCTGTGTTGTGGGAGTTTGTCCTTTGTATAGTATGATTCTTAGCAGAATCTCTGGTGTCTACCCCTCAGATGCCAGTAGGAATTCCCCTCTCCCAGAATTGTGGCAAATAATAATGTCTCCTGACATTGCCAAAGGTCCTCTGAAGACCAAAAATGCTGCCAGTTGAAAACTACTGGCTTAGACTTAAAGAGTAAACTCCTGCAGGTGAGGGTTTTGTGACCTCAGAAAAAGGAGGCAAAAGAGATGGTGGAAATCTGCCCACGTGTGCCTTCAGTACAAAGCAGATAAATATTTTACTAGTTTATGTTGTACCGTGCATTCTAAAGGTAGGTAGATTGAACTGACATCAGGGTAACATATAAACTGTCTCTGTCAACTATAAAGGAACAAGAGTAATTCATTGGCCTTTGTTGGTGAAAGAAGGAAGCCATTTACCAAACCATCTGGATACTTCACTAAATTGCACTCATTCAGTGTGCTTATTGAATGCCTTCAGTGTCAAAGTACCCAAATATCACCTGAGCAAACGCTTCATTTGGAGTATAATATCTTGGAGTTATTGATTGCTATTTTTCTATAAACCTTTCTTTGGCTATTTATCTCAGATCTCAGGAGTTATAAAACAAAGAAAAGTGGTTAAAACCACTTCCCAAAGACACAGAGGAAATTTAGAAACAGATGCAAACATCTTGGTGGTCAAAACACCTGACTCTCTGCCTCCACATAGCTGGTGAGCTACAGTTGGCCCAATAATCTACTCATGAGCCAAGAATGATAATAAATTCAGGTGTCTGAGCTTACTTTTTTCATGTATGTTATAAAACATCCTTCATTCCTTTTTCCTTGTTCAACTATCTATTACAGCAAGTAAACTATCTATCTGGCAAAATTTTGGCTGATAGTCTTCATCCAGACGTTAAATCTATTTCTAGATTAAACCAGATCAGTATATATACACCAGTTGTATATTTCATTAGTTCACTATAAAATAACTAGAGGTCCAGTACACAAAATTTGTGCATGGGGGCAGGGGGTTCCCCTCAGCCCAGCCTGCACCTTCTCCAATCCGGGACCTCTTGGAGGATGTCTGACTGCCAGACACCCCTAAACCAGCAGTTGGACATCCCTCTCACAATCCAGGACCACTGGCTCCTAACTGCTTACCTGCCTGCCTGCCTGATTGTCCCTAACTGCCCCCCCCCCTGCCGGGCCAGTCACTCCCAACTGTCTGGCCCCCATCAATCTGGTCGCCTCTCACTGGCCCCCTGCTGGCCTTGTTGCTCCACCCAGCCTGTTGTTGGGTCATTACTGTAAGGGCGCCTGACCAATTTGCATATTACCTTTTATTAGTATAGATTGTTTGGTTTTATGACTATCTTCTGCACTGAAGGATTGGATAAGGATGAATACAGTAAATATGAATTCAGCAATATATGTAGAGAATAATAAAGAGGTAATATGCAAATTGACCATCACTCCAACACCCAAGATGACTTGCCCCCATGTGGTCAAAGATGGTTTCCCCCATGTGGACACAAGATGGCCACCACAATATGGCCAGCAGAGGAGGGCAGTTGTGGGCAATCAGGCCAGCAGGGGAGAGCAGTTGGGAGGGACCCAGCCTGCAAAGGAGGGCAATTGGGGGTGACCAGGCCTGCAGTGGAGGACAGTTGGGGACAACAGGGCCTGTAGGGGAGCAGTTAGGTGTAAATCAGGATGGCAAGGGAGTGGTTAGGGGGTGATCAGGCTGGCAGGAAGAAGCAGTTAGAAGCAATCAGGCAGGCAGGCAGGCAAGCAGTTGGGAGCCAGAAGTCCTGGGTTGTGAGAGGGATGTCCCAGATTGGAGAGGGTGCAGGCTGGGCTGAGGGGGACACACACACCCCTCATGCATGAATTTCATGCACTAGGCCTCTAGATCATTATCTTCCCTTTCTGAGGCTCTTTCAAGAAGTTCCTGCCTGGCTTCTCCAGGCTGATTGGTCTTGTTTTATCTCAACCACAGCATGAACTGTTTAACCAACTTTGGTTTCCTCTTTGCAGATGGCTGCTAGAAAGCTTAGAGTCAAATTATCTTGGCTATCTTCAGAAAATATAGGCAATTCTATGGCAGCATTTTCCAGAAGGTGTCTGGCAAAGCACTAGCTCTTCAAATGCTGGAGGGAGGGGGGGTAGGGGGAGGAAGGGGAAGAGTGTTTCAAATCAAATAAGTTTGGAAAATGTCACATTACTGTTAATTCACTATACATGTGATATATCAAAGTTTCGAGAGATTCTATAATAAAGATACCTGCTTAAATTTATTTCACACATGTTCAAACATCAAAAGATACCCCCTTTTGTGTAACACCCACTCACAACTGGCCTTCTTAGCATTCTATGGAGCCTTTTCAATAAATGCTGCTTCATAGTTTGCGTTCCTAGATCCATGTTGCATCTCTATTCCTTTTAAATGTTTTATTTATATCTTTAAATCAGCTGAAATCCTTTCATAACCAGGTGTGACAAAAAAATTTAATGAATAATAGACAGACACGTTATCTCTATGACCTTGTGCAATTAACTCTTACACTCCGGGCCTGTTAGCCATGTTAAACACACACGTGAAACTAAATGATCCCAAGATTGCTTTTCAGTGCTGCTATTGTGAGCTTCTATCCTTCCATCTGCATTATTAGACAGCAAAATTTATGGAACCAGCCCCCTCTGGGACCCTTTGCATTGAAAAGTGGCTCCGGGGAAACCCAGTTGCTTCAATGGCTATTTCTAGTCCATGTTCTCTTCTCACCTAACATTAAGGCAGCTACATTCAGCCCCTTAAGAACGACTGGCAGACTGATGAAGTGGGAGAGGGAACCAGGGATATGCCATTGAAATGAGGAAAAACCAGTAAGTACAAGTTCTAGAGGTTTTGAGTACTAGGAGATCCCCTTTCCAAATTTCAGGGAAGCCCAGGGGAGGAGGTCACATGAGCAGAGAGAAAGGGATGGATGGGAAGCTTGGCTTTTCCACCCTGAAATGCATCTGTTTGTATAAATTTGCAGAGGGCCTACTGAGACCTGGCTGCCAGGCCCCAGGCTGGATGCTGATCAGAAGGAAGAAGACACAATCCCTGCTCTCAGAGAGCTTGCTTGGTCTTCCAGAAAAGAGTGTAAGAACAGTTAGCAAAATATTACGATTTAGGGAATGTGTCCTAAGTTCACATTCTAGCTGATATGGTAGGTATGAACCAAAACCCATTTCTTTTAGGAAAGCTGAGTAAGAGTTCACAGGGGAAGTTATCATTTGCTTCTGGGCTTGGAAGTTACACAGAAGTTTGCCAGTGAAAACACTGAAGGGTAATGCTGAGAATGGAATATTTTAGACAGGGGAGTGGTATTTCAGAATGATAGGAAGTTTGGTGTGGCTGAATCACAGGGTGTTGGAACATGAAGGATGGCAGTAAGAATGGGAAATAAGTGCAGAGAAGTAGATCCCAATTTGAGCAAAGGCTGTACCAGGGATCAGGTGGTGGGTTGGCAGTAGATTCATAAGGGCTAAAGCTGTGTTTGGGGATTTCTTAAGAATGTATCATAGGCCCTACCTGGTTTGGCTTAATGCATAGAGCATCGGCCTGTGGACCAAAGGATCCTGGGATCGATTCCAGTCAAGGACACATACCTTGATTTCAAGTTCCTCCCTGGTCCACCTCTGGTCAGGGCACCTGCAGGAGGCAACCAATTCACATTGATGTTTCTCTCTGTCTTTCCCACTTTCTCTAAAAGTCAATGGAAAAATAACCTCGGGTGAGGATTAAAAATAAAATTTTTAGAAAAGAATGTATCATAGTAGGTACAATACCATAGCAGCTCCTGAAGTATATTTTCTGAACACAAGTTCCTTGACAACACATTCTATGCTTTTATTACTGCCTATTCAACATGGTTTTTCAGCCCAAATTGGACATCAGAGCTTTATACCCAACAGCCCTACTTGACAGCTAACTCTACTTGTTTATTTCAAAAGTGCACAAATTAAACTAAATTCATAATCTTTCTGCCAAACCTGGCCATCCTCTGGTGCTCTCTTTCCAATGTATGACACCACCTATTCAAGTGCACAAGCCAGAAATTATCATCCTTGACACTTGCCCAACTCATATCTCGTATAGAATTCATCACCAAATCCCACTGATGTGCCTTACTAAATCCCTCTCAAATTTATCCACTTCATATTTTCACCTCTACCACACTAGTCAAAGTTGTCTCTTCTCTTACTTGGACAACTGCAACAGTGGTCTCCTACATCACAAGCTTGCCCCTTACATTGTGCACTCCACTCAATAGCAGAATAACTTTTTTAGTATATTACAATATTATTGACTATATTTCCTATGCTAAAATATGACTTATTTTATAATTGGAAATTTGTATCTCTATTTCACCCTTCTTTCCACACCCCTAAGACTAGACACCATAAAACTCCTAGAAGAAAACATAGTCAATAAACTCTTTGACATAGGTCTTAGGAAAAAAATTGGATCTGTCTCCCCAGGCAAGGGCAACAAAAGCAAAACTAAACAAATAGAATTACATCAAACTAAAAAGCGTTAGCACAGCAAGGGAAATGATTGACAAAACAAAAAGGCAACTCACTGAATGGGAGAAGTTATTTGCAAATGATATATCCAATTAGGGGTTAATATTCAAAATATACAAAGAACTCATACAACTCAACATAAAAATATCCTATTAAAAAATAGGCAGAGGAACTCACTACATAGTCTAGGTGATTTCATGCCCTCACGTGACACCCTCACATGACACTGTCACAAGATGGCCACCACAGATGGCCGCACGCACAGCAGAGGTGGGGCCTGGCGGCTGCTCTGCACAGTGAGGCCTTGGGGTCCCACAGCTCTGGGTGGTGCAGAGGAGGCCAGTCCTGGCAACTCCACTGCCTCGCACGGAAGAGGTGGTCCCAGTGGAGGAGGAGGGTCGCAGCAGAAGAGGGCAGATATGGAGATCAGGCCAACAGGGGAGGGCAGTTGGGGGCAATCAGGCTGGCAGGAGAGGGAAATTGGGGCAATCAGGCCAGCAGGGGAGTGGTTAGGGAACAATCAAGCTGGCAGGCAGAAACTATTAGAGGCAATCAGAAAGGCAGGCAGGTGAGCAGTTAGGAACCAGTGGTCCCAGATTGTGAGAGGGATCAGGCCTAAAATGGCAGTTAGACATCTCCCGAGGGGTCCCATATTGGAGAGGGTGCAGGCTGAGTTGAAGGACAAACACCACCACCCCCCATGCAATAATATCATGCAGCAAGCCTCTAGTCCTATCTAATAGAGAATATGCTAATTGACCATCATACCTTCACAAAGATGGCGGCTCCCACAGCTAATACAGAGGGAATATGCTAATTGGCTGGCATACCCTCAAAGATGGAAGTACCTACAGCCACAAGATGGCGGTGCTGACTCCCTTTCACCCCACCGGGACGATAGGCACGTAACACGGTTGGGCCTGCCCCAGGTGGGTCTGGATGCTCTGCGTGCCTGCCTCCAGAGTCTCCCAGTCCCCTCAGCTCCCCAACCACCCAGGGCCAGCTCCAGGCACAGGCAAGCCTCGGATGGCGGCTGCCCAGCTGCCCAGGGCCACCCGAGACTCAGGTACCAGGGCCAACAAGGCATGTGCTGCCCGCAGTTGCAGCAGCAGAGGTGTGATGGGGGCATCAACTTCCCCTGATTGCTGGGTCGCCTCCCACCCTGATTTCTCCCAGATTGTGAGATAGGGCATGCCAGGCTGAGGAACTCCCCCCCCCCTCCCCAGTGCATGAATGTTCATGTACCAGGCCTCTAGTTTTTTAAAAAATCTGTTCATGTCACTCCCCTAATTAAGGACCATCAATTCTTTATAATGACTCCTGACCATGGTCTACTTTAATGAGTTCTTTCCTGCCACATTTCCAAACTTATGTCACTTTCTGCAATCCCATTACAGTAGCCTTCTTTCAGTTCCTTGAATATGCTATACTCAGGGCTTTTCCACAAGCTGTTTTCTCCACTTCTCTTCCTAGTTAGCTCCCATTCATCATTTAGATAACAGCTAAGACAGCACATCTCAAAAAAGGAGTCCTATTCCCATCCCACAGTCTAACTCAGATTCCCTGGTAAATGCCTTAAGAGCCCCCATTCTTTTTAAAAAAATATATTTTATTGATATTTTACAGAGAGAAAGGGAGAGAGATAGAGAGCTAGAAACATCGATGACAGAGAAACATCGACCAGCTGCCTCTTGCACACCCCCTACCGGGGATGGGCCCTCAACCAATGTACATGCCCTTGGCCGGAATCGAACCCGGGACCTTTCAGTCCGCAGACCAACGCTCTACCAGTGAGCCAAACCGGTTTCGGCAAGAGCCCCCATTCTTCATAGCACTTATAATTATAGCAACTCAGTGTATAATTTGACACTTCATATCTTTCTCCCAGAGAATGTAAACTTTATTAAGATTGATAGTCAAACCTCAGGTCTCAAATGTCTCCCATCTTGAACAATTCGGTGCTCAACCAAGTTGGAGCGGGTGGGGGGGGGAGTGGTTTCATGTCTGGGGCACATAAGTAAACAAAAAGTAGAAAAAGTTGCCTTCTCAATTACCATTTTGGAGAATTACAATGCATATTTACAGATTTTAAAAACCCAACTATTTAATTTTAACACATTATTTTCAAAACTTGCTTACCTATGGATCTTTCTACTGCACAAGTCATTGGCATTTTGTCGGATGACTGTGTTCCCAGAAACACTGTGTGTTAGATACATACCGGTACTGAATTGACTCAACGTCTTCCCTTTCATCCCAAATAGTGTCTCTGATGCCATATTTTTATGACCTTACCCCTCCCTAACCTCTTGAGACTTGTGGTGTAGCCTCCAGGACCTGAGGATACCCTTTTGGTAAGTCACCATAGGCTCTGAGCAAGCAAAGAGGAGGAAATTGGTCTGCAGAGAGACTAGAACAGCAATGGGAAGAGAAATGATGGGCAGGGTTCCCATACTGAAATGGGATCAGACAGGACAACAGGAGTGAGGTGAACTGAAGGGACATGCTCTGTTAGAAGAAACCGAAATTTGGAATTTTTTCAACCATAGTTTTCAACGTGTGACCCAACACTCAGCATCACCTGGGGAACTGTTGGAAATGCAACTTCCGAAGAGCCACCCTAAAACTTATTCATTACAAACTCTGGGGTGGGGCTTATCAATCACTGATTTAGGGAGTCCTCCAGGTAATTCTGATGCACATGCACACTTTAGACTGCTAGCCAAACTAAATATCTGAGGAGCAAATATTCCCTACAGGCTGAAAACTGGTGACCTCTGTTCCAAGCAAAAAAAAAAGAGAGAGAGAGAGAAATAACAGGCTTGACTTTTAATTACTTTCAAGACCCCAGTTCCATTCCCTCGTGATTCCTACTTACACAAGTCCTGAAGCTATTCCTGCAGTTTCAATAAATTCTCTCTTTTGCTAAAACTGATGAGGTTTTATTTTTTTAATCTAAAGGTTAACCTACACCAATAAAATGATAACAAATCAACCTGCATTCAAGGTGGCCTGCTGCTGCCAGAACTGTGACACCTTATACAAGTTATTTCTCTCTGTGCAACAATGCCATCTACCTACAAATAGTGGGATTGGACTGAGAATCTGAAGTGCCTTTGCGAATACTGGTATGCTAGACTAGACATTACCTCCTCTGGATAATCTCTTGACTATACAGAATTCTTAAGAACGATCCTTAATTTTCCTTTGTTTTAACTATTGACTCTAAGTAATTAAAGTAACAAAAACAAAATAAAAACCACCCCATCTCTCTTTGGCTATCTTTCCTGGTCTTTCTTTTTTTTATTGGCCATTTATTAATGTCAAATATGCTGCCCGCATGAATTAGTCAGCTTGTCTTTTGCACGCCATTTTTTTTAAACATGGCAGTTTTCTGGAGCTGCCTCATTATTTTTCTTTTTTTAAAATATATTTTATTGATTTTTTACAGAGGGGAAGAGAGAGGGATAGATAATCTAGAAACATCGATATGAGAGAAACATCGACCAGCTGCCTCTTGCACACCCACTACTGGGGATGTGCCCGCAACCAATGTACATGCCCTTGACCAAAATCTAACCTGGGACCTTTCAGTCCAAAGACTGGCACTCTATCCACTGAGCCAAACCGGTTCCGGCTCTTTCCTGGTCTTTCAAAAGCATCATCTATTAATTAGAGGGTTTACTTGATGTTCTAATTATTTTTCAATTTAAAAGTTCTAATTATTTTTCAATTTAAAAGTAAATTTTAGCATATTATAATTAGGCTAACTTTAATTATGGTTGCCATCTGCCATGAAATGTACATAGAAAAAGAATCATGTACAGAAGACCAAAATATACTTGCAGAAGAGACATCTGTTTTTTTGTTTTGTTTTAGCTTGGGTTTTTTTGGTTATTGTTTTCTTTACAAAAATGTGATTCAACCAAAGAATTAATACAAAATGAAGTGGCAAAGTATTTTAAAGATTTTAAACAAGTAAAAAGGTTTCAAGGAAAATACTCTAAAATCAACAGTATCCTGAAATAAATAGTAAGAATATCATCTGGAAAGCCCATAAACCTTGCATTATATAACTTGTTAGTTGACAAAGAATAAAAACTGAAAATTAGTATTGTTTTGACTCTTAAATTCCCACATCAGCAGACTTTTCTCTGATGTTGAAATGAAAGTAGTGACCAATGCTTTGATGGACAACTCATTACAATGAGAACTAAAGGCTTCTGAAGCCAGACAAAGATTTTTCTGTATCTCCCGGATGCCAGGGAAATAAGGGAAATATTTCAGTCCCTCACCCAAGAATTAAACTCTATATGTGCATTTTTTAAAAATGGGTACTTTAGAAATGATTGAGAGCAAGGTACAGTTTTTAAAAAGCAGAAAATGCTCTCAAGGCAAGGTGAAGAAAAAAATTTTTGAGAGAAAATAAAAAGAAACAAGGGGGAAGAACTCTTTCAACAGAATAGAAACTGTTAGTCTCTCTCTGTGTCCCTGAAAGGTTTTGATCCAACCCTATTTGTTATCCTAGAAAAGCTCTTCTGAAGAAAGGTTTCAGTGTAAGAACTGCTTGAAAGAAGCCAACCCTTTGGAAGTAGGAACGGCTTGGCCATTTATTAATGTCAAATATGCTGCCCGCATGAATTAGTCAGCTTGTCTTTTGCACGCCATACAGAAAAGTTCTCGTGCACCTGCCTCTCAGTGTCCTGACACTTCTAGCTTGAATGACAGCTGCATCGACTACCAGAAAATACAATTTTTAAAAAATGCTGAACATTAACTCCATTCTACCTCCTGAATAGCTGATTATCAATTTTTAAAGGTTTTTTACTCAAGTGTTGTAGTGACCATAGTATATAAAAGCTTGCTCTGGTGTAAAATGAAGCAAACCAGAGTTATTTTCCTAAATGGGCAAAATGGAACCAAATTACCACAAAACTGACCTTAGGAACAAAGAGAAATGGAGCAGAAACAGGCCAGATTTCTTACTGGCAGTACCACAGTGGCAAATATCCCAGAACTAAGAAGAGCTGCCAAGTGGAAAAGAGAAAAATTAAAGGACTTTCCAAAAACAGCCAAGCCCAGTGCACACAGCATTCCCCACAGCTGGAATGAGCTTCAGGAGCAACACACAGGGATAAGGTCCAGCCTTATTCTTTATTTACAGCACAGTTCAAAACCTGTAGATCAAGTACAAAAGAAACGGCTCTTATATTGTGGATTGGCATCGGACAGCCTTCCTATCAGCTGCAATTATCTATTTTCTGCTATTCCTTTTGGGAGGGCAGGGGTGTGGAATAATAAATGAGCCAGAGACTTGTCTCAAAAGCAAGAGAAATCCCTGCTTGCAGAGAAACTAAGGAACTGACTCTAACTCTTGTGAAAGGCAGTCAGGAACTCTGCTCCAATTATGAAGGCCACTGATGGTGAGCGACAGATGTCACACACAAAAAATTTCTCCTGAAAGAGGTGCAAAGATGGCTAGAACCTGGGATGTGGGGTGGCTGCTGTCACCACCATCATCCTCTCTTCTATCTCAACTTTTGCTTCACCAAATCTAATGATAAAAAAAAGGGAAAGTGGTTATGTGTAGAAAACCAAAGTGAATGGGAATGTGGGTGGAATGAAGATAAAAGAAACTGAAAATGATCAAAAGTTGCTTAGTCATTCTTCCTTGAATAAGCATAGAAATCTGTAATCCACTGCTTCATGTATTTAACTTCCAAGGAGCGGGCTAATAGCACGGTCAAGGGGTCAAAGGCATTGTTGGCTCGGAGATCTAGATGATGGGCCCCCTCTGGGATAATGATGGCAACCAAGGTGTCTGTGATGTTCTTGGTTACTCCACCACCTATCCAGGGATCTAGACCACCATTGCTATGTGAGAGAAAGAAGAAAAAATAAGTTAGTTTTTCATACCTATATTCAGATAAAATAGAAGAAACCTACTTTATGCACAACTAAAATTACAAGGCACAGAGCACAAAATCCATGCACAGGTGGAGGAGTGTCCCTAAGCCCAGCCTGTACCCTCTCCAATCTGGGCCTCCTCAAGGGATGTTAATCTATCCGGGCAGTTGGACATCCCTTTCACAACCCAGAATTGATGGCTCCCAACTGCTCACCTGCCTGCCTTCCTGATTGCCCCTAACCACGTCTGCCTGCCAGCCTGATAACCCCTTAACCACTCCCATGCCAGCCTGATTGATGTCCAACTGCTCCCCTGCCAGCCTGTTTGCCCCCAACTTCCCTCCTCTGCCAGCCTGGCCACCCTTAACTGCCCTCCCCTGCAGGGTTGATTGCTCCCAACTGCCCTCCCTTGCATACTGGCTCCTCTCAACTGGCCTCCCTTGCAGGCCTGGTGCCTCCCAACTGCCCTCCTCTGCTGGCCATCTTGTGGTGGCCATCTTGTGTCCACATGGGAACAGGATCTTTGACCACATGGGGGCAGCCATGTTGTGTATTGGAGTAATGGTCAATCTGCATATTACCCTTTTATTAGATAGAATAGAGGCCTGGTGCATGGGAGGGGGCAAACCAGCTGGCCCCCACCCATGCACCAGGCCTCTATTCTATCTAATAGAGGTGTCCCAGATCAGGGTAGGGATTCCCTTGGGACATGGGGTGGCCTGGACGAGGGGCCTGTGGTGGTTTGCAGGCTGGCCATGCCCTCTGGTGACCCAAGCAGAGGCCCTGGTATCTGGAATTTACCTTCTACAATTGAAACTTTGTAGCCTGGAGTGGAACCAAAACCCCTGCTCACTCCAGCTGCCACCATTTCTGTTTGGTTTTATGTATCTTCTATAATTGAAACTTTGTAGCCTGGAGTGGAGGCCTAGACCAGCCTGGGCAGGTGAAAAGCTTTGCTTTCTCTGTTGCCGAAAGCAATCCTAGCCAGCTCTCTCCAGCTCCTGGCTGCCGCTATTTTTCTTGGGATTTATCTTCTATCATTGAAACTTTGTATCCTTGAGTGGAGGCCTAGGCTGGTCAGGGTGTATGGAAAGCTTGGCTTCCTCTATTGCAGGGGAAACCCAAGCCTCTCAACTGTTCTCTGCGGCTGGAGCCATCTTGGTTGTGGTTAATTTGCATGCTCACTCTGATTGATTGGTGGGCATGGCTGGTGGGTGTGGCTTGAGAGGAGTGATGGTTAATTTGCATATTACTCTTTTATTAGGTAGTATAAACTGGGGGATTTGATCTGAAGACTGACTCTGCCCTATAGAAATATGATTCATACTGGAGTTCTACAATATTTCTGAAACCAAATACAAGAAATAGGACCAGCCCAGTAGGCATGGCTTAGTAATTGAGCATCAACCTATGAACCAGGAGATCATGGTTCGATTACCATTCAAGGCACATGCCTCGGTTGCAGGCTCGATCCCCAATGGGAGGTGTACAGGAGGTAGCCATCAATGATTCCAATGATTCTCTCTCATCATTGATGTACCTATCTCTCTCTCCTCCCTTCCTCTCTGACATCAATAATATATATATATATATATATATATATATATATATATATATATATGATTTTTTTAAAGAAAGAAATGGGACCAAAGAATGAAGGTGGTGCCCCATGAGTCAACCCAGATTGTACTAGAAAGTGGAATTTAAAAACCTAAATTTCAATCCCAGCTTCATCACTCAAAAGCCATATGACCTTTCTCCTCTATAAAAGAGAGATAACAAGGCTGACTTCATAAGGTTATTGTACAGATTGAACAAGATAGTACTGTGGGTATATTTAATAAACACAAGTATCAGGCACATAGCAGTTTCTCAATTAATGCCACTTTCCTAGGAGCCAACTATGAAAGTAATAAATAAAAACTCTCATATTTGAAATAATTATCTTTTAGCTCTTAAAAAAAAATACCAACCCTTCATTTTTCATACACTACTTTCTTTGTAGTACAGTACTTTGGGAAACAGAATGATTGAACTGAAAAATTTCCTCCAAATCTGAACCAGAAAATTTGACCATTATTCAAAGACTCCCATTTTACATTGGCTTTAAAGTTACAGAAATGCTATTAAGTTATTAATCCTGGTTGGTTCATACAACACTTTTCACTGTAAAAAAAAAAAATGATCAATCCTTGAAGCAGGCTATTTAGTTTAGCTTAGTAAAAATCCAATACAATCATAGACAGCATCGCTAATAATATTTCACTGCTTTGTTGAGATATATTTCACCACAAAAGTAACCCATTTAAAATGTAGAATTCAATGGTTTTTAGTATATTCAGAGTTTTTTAACCATTACCACAATTTTAGAACATTTTCATCCTAAAAAGAAACCCTTACTCATTGGTAGCTAATAATCCCCATTCTCCTCCCCCAAACTCCCTCACTCAGTCACAGGCAACTACTAATCTACTCTTTGTATCTATGGATTTGTCTAATCTGGACATTTCATGTAAATGGATTTATATAATAGGTGGTCTTTTGTGATTGGCTTCTTTCACTGTAGCATAATCTTTTTAGGTTTCATCTATGTTGTAGTATGTATCAGTACATTATTCCTTTTTATTGCCAAATAATATTCCATTGTATGAAAATGCCACATTTTATGTATCCATTCATCAGATGTACATTTGTGTTATTTCCACTTTTTTTCTATTGTGCATATTGCTCCTATGAACATTCACATACAAGTTTTTGCATGGATACATGTTTTCATTTCTCTTTGGTACAGACTGACCTAAGAATGGAATTGCTAATATATATAGTGACTTAATCTTGTGAAGAAGTGTTTAACTGTTTTCCAAAGTGGCTGAACCATTTTATATTTTGCACTAGCAACATATGAGGGTTCCAACTTTTTTATATCCTTGCCAACACCTTTTTGTCTTTTACTTACTTAAATTTAGTTGGTATACAATATTATGTTAGTTATATAAATTTCAGGTGTACAATATAGCAATTCTATACCTTTCAAAGTGATCACCTCACTCACTCTAGTAATTACCTATCACTGTGCAAACTTATCACAATAGTTTTATTGACTATATTTCCCTTCACCTTTTCCACCTATCCCCTAAACCTCTAATTACAGTCATCCTATGTGGGTATGAAATGAATCTTATTGTGGCTTTGATTTGCATTTCCTAATTTTTAAACTGGGTCATCATTTAAATTATTTGATCTATTTATTTTTATTTTTTATTTTTAAATAAATCTTTATTGTTTGGATTATTAAGATGTTCCTCTTCCCCCCAACCCATAGCTCCCCTCCACCCCCTGCCCTATCACTGTCCTCATACATAGGTGTAAGATTTTTGTCCAATCTCTTCCCACACCTCTCACACCCCCTTCCCCTTGAGAATTGTCAGTCCACTCCCTTTCTATGTCCCTGATTCTATTATATTCACCAGTTTATTCTGTTCTTCAGATTTTTTATTCACTTGATTTTTAGATTCACTTGTTGATAGATATGTATTTGTTGTCACTTTATTGTTCATAATTTTTATCTTTACCTTTTCTTCTTCATTGTCTACTTAAAGAACACCCTTCGTCATTTCATATAATCCTGGTTTGGTTGTGATGAACTATTTTAGCTTTATCTTGTCTGTGAAAATCTTTGTCTGACCTTCAATTCTGAATGATAGCTTTGCTAGGTAGAGTAATCTTAGTTGTAGGTTCTTGCTGTTCATCACTTTGAATATTTCTTGCTACTCCTTCTGGCCTACATATTTTCTGTTGAGAAATCAGCTGACAGTTGTATGGGTACTCCCTTGTAGGTAACTGTTTTTCTCTTGCTGCTTTCAAGATTCTCTCTTTGTTTTTTTCCCCTTGGCATTTTAGTTTTGGTGTGGTCCTCTTTGGATTCCTCTTGTTTGGGGTACTCTGTGCTTCCTGGACTTGTAGGTCTATTTCTTTCATTGGGTAGAGAAAGTTTTCTATCATTTCTTCTAATAGGTTTCTAATATTTTTGCTCTCTCTCTCTTCTTCTAGAACCCTCATAATTTGGATGTTGGTACGCTTGAAGTTGTCCCAGAGGCTCCTTACACTATCTTCATATTTTTGGATTCTTTTTTCTTTTTGTTTTTCTGATTGGGTGATTTTTGTTTCCTCATATTTCAAATCTTTGGTTTGATTCTTGGGGTCCTCTAGTCTACTGTTGAGTTTCTGTATATTATTCTTTATTTCAGACAGTGTATGCTTAATTTTTGAGTGGTCCTTTTCCATTTTGTTGGCATTCTCATTAAGATCCTTGAAGGTCTCACTAAATTTCTCAGAGGTTTCTAGAAGATTCTTGAGTAGCCTTATAACTGTGGTTTTGAACTCTATATCCAGCCATTTGCTTTCCTACATTTCTTTCATTCGTGACATGTTTCTTTGTCTCCTCAATTTGGCTGCTTCCCTGTGTTGATAGAGTTGCTTTGTGTGCTAGGAGACCTATAGGGCCCAGTGACTCAGCCTTCCCAATCACCTGAGGTGGACAATCTTGGTGCACCCCTTTGTGGGCTGGGTGCACAGTCTTGTAGTTAAGCCTTGGTTACTATTGGTACACTGAAAGGAATAGACCTCCAGGCCAATTGGCTGTGATGACCTGCTGTGTCTATAATGGAAAAACTGCTGTGCTGGAGACACCCTTATGAGGTAGGACTTGCTTAAGTGGGGCTTCAGTGCTCTCTGAGTCTGCCCCTTGAGTGTGTCACTTATGGATGTGAGGAGCTAAAATCTGGTATCGTCTCACACTGACCACTAGTTACACTGGATCCTGGATCTCCCAGGAGGTGCAAGTCAGCTACTGCCTGAGGCCACCCAGCAGGAGCTACAGGGAGATCTGCAGATTTCTCCTCTTTGTTTGGGATTTGGAAGTCTTGGAGCTGTCTGACCCAACTTCAGTTTGTTAGGTTAAACTGTGGAAGGGCAGACCACTCATATGCAAAAGCCGCTGTGCACAGTTTGGATGAATTTGTAAATTGGGTGGGGCAGGGTCTCAGGGAATCACCAGGGTATAGCAAACAGCAATGGCTGCCAGTTAGCCATCTCTGTGTCTCCGTATCCCCATATTCTGTGCCCCAGTAAACAATGATTCCTGAGAGCACCTCTGCAAGAAAGCCACCCTCACTTTCCGACCTGATGTCAGACAGTCTAGCTTCTCGCTGTAGGAGTCTGGGTCCCCAGAGTTTTGCCAGAAACTGGAGTTCAGAGCAGTAGGGAGTTTGTATCTCCTTCCTGATTGAAAAAAACAGCGCACCCAGTCACCAGCCCAATTCACATGCCTCTGTATATCCACACTTTTCCACACCTCTGCATATCCTACCCGGTCTCGATGTGCTTTTTTCTTTCCTTCTTGTTGTAGAACTTCTACTTAGCCAGCTTTCCCATGGTTTTGGGTGATAGTCATTTTGTCTTTTAGTTGTAGTTTTGGTGTATTTGTGAGAGGCAGCATGTAAAGTGTATACCTTATGTCACCATCTTGGTTTTTCCATTTGATCCATTATGAGTTAATATTTTGGTATGGTATGAAATAGGGATCCAACTTCATTATTTTGCATGTGAATATCCAGTTTTCCCAGAATCATTTCTTGAAAAGCAAATTTTCCCCAGTGAATTATCTTGGCACTCTTATCTGAAAATCAAGTGACTATACATATAAAGGTTGACTTCTGGATTATCAATTCTCTTACACTGGTCTATATGTCTATCTTTATGCAAGTGTCACACTGTGTCAATTACAATAGCTTTGTAACAACTTTGAAAACAGAAAGTATGAATTCTTCATATTTGTTCTTCCTTTTCAATATTGTTTTGGCTTTTCTAGGTCCCTTGCATTTTTTATATACATTTGAATGTGAGCTTGTCAACTTCTGTAAAAAGAAACAGTTGGGCCGAAACCAGTTTGGCTCAGTGGATAGAGCATCAGCCTGCGGACTGAAAGGTCCCAGGTTCAATTCTGTTCAAGGGCATGCACTTTGGTGTGGGCACATCCCCAGTTAGGGGGTGTGCAAGAGGCAGATGATCGATGTTTCTCTCTCATTGATGTTTCTAACTCTCTATCCCTCTCTCTTCCTCTCTGTAAAAAATCAATAAAATATATATATATGTTTAAAAAGTGTTAATTCCTACAAAGCATAAAATGTTGAAAGAAAGAAAGAAAGAAAGAAAGAAAGAAAGAAAGAAAGAAAGAAAGAAAGAAAGAAAGAAAGGAAATAAACATTTGGGGTTTTTATAGGGATTACTGAATCCAGATCAGTTTGTGGAGGACTAACATCTTAGCAATATTACTTCTTCCAGAAGTACATGAAATGTCTTTCTATTATTTAGATCTTTAATTTCTTCCAACAATTTTTTGTAGTATTCAGTATATACATCTCACACTTTTTGTTAAACTTATTCCTAAGTATTTCATTCTTGACATTATTGTAAATCTAATTGTCCCCTAGTATTATTAATTCCACACATGTATAGACTCATTTAGAGTATACGAAGTCTTTCACATTTGACCCTTATAACAATCTTGTGAGGTAGGTTTAATGACAATTCTTTTATAGGTAAGAAAGCTAACACCCAATTCATTCAGGTAGCAATGGCAAATCTGACATACAAGCATAGTTCTTATAGCCCAAGTCCAGTACTTGATTTTATACTACATTACATTTCATGGACATGTGACTGCTGTTGGAAATCAGCAGCACATACCTTCTTGACTTGTGTGGTGCACAGCAAAAAGAGCACGAACTTTGGGATCAGACACATCTGGGTTCCAGTCCCAAGTCAGCCTCTCATCTTCCTAATCTTGTGAAAGCTTAGATTTCTCAGGACAAAATAGGGACAAAAATACCTGGATTTATGCCCATGACATGGTAGGTATTAGATCACTTTCCCCTTATATGGCACCTCTTAGAAAATCTTTATCTACCTATCACTCAAAACAACAGGACAATTTTATGTATGTTCTTTCATCTCTGTGAATGGCACCCTGTCTTAGTTGCTCAAGTTTGGTGTCACTCTTTAATCTTTTTCTTTCTCACCCAATCTGTCAACAAATCTTATCAGCTACATATTCAAATATATCCAGAATCTGAACACCTTCACCATATTCACTGCCACCACTCTGATCCAGGTCACAATTATCTCTAGCCTGACTAGCCTTTTACCGACTTTTCTCACTATTCTTATCTCCCTACTATCAGTAGGGTAACAATTTGATCCTATTAAAACCTGAATCAGATTATGTCACTCCTTTGGTTAAAACATTCCAAGTTTTCCCATCTCTTTCAAAGTAAAAATCAAAGTCCTTACACGGACCTACAAGTCTCTATATGATCGGGGCCCTCTGCTGACACTGATTTCAACTCCTGTTCTCTCCCTCATTAACTACTCTAGCCACACTAACTCCCTTCCTGTCCCTGGAGGAGAACTTGCTGGCACATTTACCTCTCAAGGCCTTTTCCCTTGCTAATTCCTCTTTGTGGAGTGTTCTTACCCCACCACACTCATAGCTATCTAGGTACTGCTGCCAGATCATTTTCCCAAAGTCACCCCCTGGTGAAGTCTTCCGTGGTCATTCCCATTTAAATTTCAAACCTTTCTCTCTTATACCCCCAACATTTCACAGCCCTCTTCCCTGGTTTATTTTTCCTCCTTAGCATGTATCTCCTAACATACATACATACATACCTGTAAGTATGTTAGGAGATATTATTTATCTCTCAAACTATAACTGCCCAAGGGTAGGAATTTTTGTCTACTTTGTTTATTACAGTAGCTTCAGTGCCTGGCATTCACAGGAGCCATGCAAATGTTTCCTGAATGAATGAAAAACGAATATGAATGTCTAATTGTCTTTGGCCAGATACCAGATGCCCTAATCAAAAGAGATCTATAAATACATGTATACAAGTTTAAGAACATGTAAATAACTTCAGTACTTTTTATATGACAAAGCAGAGTTAATATAAGTGATTAATATAAATATAGAGACTGATTTCACCTGTGTGTAACAATGGCAAGAACAATTAACTAAGTCAGCAGATCTAAATTTTTATACCCTTATACATGATTTGGGTAAGTCACCTGACCTCTATGACCCTCAATTCCAATGCATTAGCCCCCAAAAAAACTTTTTTAAAGATAATGTCCCTCCCTCATAGAGATATTGTGGGATCCAAATTAAATATTATATATGAAAGTTATAAACTATAAAATGCCACATAAATGTGCAGCATTATAATTATTATCATATTTTGTAAGCCTGAGAAGTGTTGCTACTTCTGAGAAGTATATTAATTATGAAAAGGAACGTGAAACCATTTCTCATAGAAATTGGATCAGAAAACTAATGCAATCAGTTTTTTCTAGGCAAATGTACAAATTAAATGGAAAATATGCAGGTAGATACATTAAATATATGTGTGTTTGAAATGCAACTTTAAATTCTCACCACAAATTTTTACTTTCCTTAAGAAAAAAACCCAAAACATTTAATTTCAACTTAATAACATCATACTTGGAAGGGGGAAGAGAATCAATCCAAAAATGTATTTTTTTGGTTTTATTAAAAACAAAAGGCAAAACTCACATGCAAAATAGGATCCTTAGTTTTCAACTACCAAATATATTTTTAAAGTAAACTACACAAGGAGTTGAATTCTCTTGAGTGGACAAATAGCCTTTATCATTATTTCAATATGACAGGACCAACCTGATTAGGAAACTCTCCATTATTTGCACAACAAAAAAGCCATCCTAACAGCCACATAATAAGCAAACTGCATTTGATTTAAAAGGTCATCTGAATCAGCCGAGTGACTTAGCAACACAGTGTTTGGAGTTGCTGAGAGAACTAAGATGCACATGGACTTGAATTTCTTCATCCTAGGCATGTGAAAGCTAAACCAGTCACTGGGAAATTTACAAAGAAAAAAAAAAGTAATACTAGCTTTCATGAGAAAATCTAATTGCCTGGATAAAATTTCCAACATTGAGCCTCACTTAATTGCTGGGAACAATTAATTTGCCTGAAAAATTATGTTAATCATCTTCTCAGGAATTCCATTTCTGATTTATATTTAAATGCCTAAGAATATCCATTGGGGTAACATAATTTCTTACCAATAAAGGATGGGGGGGAAATTAATACTTTCAACAAAACCAATATGGAAAAATAAAACTGCTAAAGTTAAACATTAATAGCTACTATTTCTTGAGTCTTCGTTCATTCAGCAAATGTTTATGGAGTGTCTACTCTGTGGTAAGCACTGACTGGGCACAGGGAATTCAGTGAACAGACAAAAATCTCTATCCTCATAGTGCCCCCTTCCATAACAGTCTACCTACTCCCTGAAATAAACCTGTCAGGAAGTCACTATCTATATATATAAAAGTCTAATATGTTAAGTGTCTGACTGATAGGTTGACTGTTTGGTCGACCGCTCAACCAGTCATTATGATATGCACTGACCACCAGGGGGCAGAGGCTCCAACCACTAAGTTAGCTTGCTGCTGGGGTCCAGCTGATGAGCACTGGGCGAGATGGGCTGGACACGCCCTGGAGCCCTCCTGTGGTACCTCCCTGGCCTCCAAAATATTTCTTCTAATTAATTTCCTTTCAATGTGCATGAATTAGTGCACAAGACCTCTATTTTTCTAATAATATAAATTAGCAATCTGCCTGAGGCTACACAGCTAACTTGGTGAAAAAGGAAAAACAGCACCCAGGTTTCTCTGACTTCAAAGCCCAAGCTCTTAACCTGCAAATCATCAATCCAACAAATACAGACTGAACTTTCTAATTAGAGCAGTCATGCTTAGATTTGTGTGAGGCAACCTGAGGAGAGAAGCATGAACATAAAGATATTTTCACATGGTTCCCTGGACATTTTCTCCACTGAGCCAAACTGGTTTTGGCTTGGACATTTTCTCACTCATCAACCAGAAAAGTTTTCTAGCTGGTAGCCACTAAGTATACATACAGTACAGGGACACCTGAGGTGCTCCTTTACTTTGGGAATGTGCTTCCTTCACAAAAACAGGGGAATCCTGAATTTTTAAATCACTTAAATTTTTTTGTTTTGAATTTTTCACCTAGCAACATATGGAAAGATATTTCTTTTAAAAGTAGACTTGCATGGCAGAATGAATAACTTGCATTATCACACAGTCCTGCCTTTAAACTTGCACATGCCTCTGAAGCCTGCCTGAGTTTCGTATGCCATTCCTCATCCTCATCAATACACTTATTGAACATTCATTATGTGCCAGTCCCTCTTGCAGGTGGTAAAGGCACAGAGATGATCAAGACAGTCTCTGCCATTAAGAAGTTCACAATCTCATGGGGGCAGAAAGTCTGTTTTTATACTGAACTGTTAGAAAGTCCTTTCTTATACTGAATTAAAAGTTTTATAATTTCCACCTATGTGTTTCAATTCTTTCCCCCAAATTTTTCTCATAAAAAAACCTATCTCCCTCTCAATTATGATGATGACTGTTATTTTGATGGCCTGAAGAAAATAATACAACAGGAAAAATGGATAACTAAAATACATATCTATAATGGTTGAATCCAATAAAAAAAGGACAGTGTATTTAACCAAAACACATATATTAAAATGTCCATACAGACTCCATTTTATAATACAGCTTGAACTTTAGCTTTATAAGGTCAAAGCGAGGAAGGGTGACCTCGGAATGTTAGCATGCAAGAGAAATCATATAAATACTACACAGAGATTAGCTCCTAGAGAAAAACAAAAAATTGACAAAGTACTTTCTCCTCTGAGCAACAAAGATAACCTTGGAGACCCTAGGCTTGTACTTAAACTTTCTTCAGTCCTCTCAGTCCTTTTACATTTACCTAATTTCAAACACCCAAATTTGGCACCATTTCCTTAAATACCCTAAAAAGATTTATTTGTCCAACTGTCACTTTTATAAGGATGAGCTGAAGACTATAGCTGTGAAGAATCCTATTGCGCACAAGGAACAAAACTTAATGAAATTAAACAAAAAGAATCTTCAAGTTTTCCATTAAAGTGTCTCACCTTTTATTTTGGATAGGTACCCTACTGGATCAGAAAATATCATCAACCCAATAAACTAGATTGCAAAGTGAGTGGTGCTATGGGCCTAAATTCAAGGAGTGATCCTTTGGTCAAAACAGCACTCCTTACTTCTATAAGTCATTGAGCATGCCCTGAAGATCAAATTTAACTCTCATTTATAAAAATTTGTAAAAGAATATTTACAATTTTTACAATAGCTCCAGGTTAAGAGATGTGTATGGGTATCTCTTTGCTATTTCCATACAGATTTAGAAATAAATTTTTTATTAACTAGTTGCAATTTTTAATATCTGACAACCTGATATACAAGCCAAAACATGGAAATTTTGAAGTGGCAATCAGATACACTAAAAGTCTACTCAAATAACTCTGATGTGAACCAATGCCACAGATGTCACCATAAGAGCAGTACAATGTAGAAGAACAAACGGGATTTTGTGGTCAAACAGGCCAAGGTTGAAATCTGGTTTTATTAGTAACTAAAATAAAGCTGAATGAACTTTGGCAAGTGACTGAACACAGTGACCCTCACTTTTCTCCTCAGGAAAAAGGAACTATAACAACTACTTCACAGGATTATTGTAAGGGTTCAATTTTTGGTAATTTATTTAAAGTTCCTCATATAGTTCTTGGAACAGAACAGATTGGGTACTTCAAAAGTATTTGTTAAGTAGATACTAAAAAAGTTTTATTACCATTAATAACAATAGTAACAAAATTAAGGCAAATTGTGAACAAATGATGCTTCATTTTGTGCTGAGGAATTAAAAAATATATATTTTCATGCCCAAGCTCAGTGATTTACAAACTGCAGCTCTCGAGCCACATGTGGCTCTTTGGCCTCTTGAGTGTGGCTCTTCCACAAAAAACCACATGAAGATGTGCGATTGAAACTTAGTGGCCCTTATGCAGAAGTTGGTTTTCGGCTCTCAAAATAAATTTCAATTGTTGTACTGTTGATATTTGGCTCTGTTGACTAATGAGTTTGTCAACCAGTTTGGCTCAGTGGATTTACATTTACATTTACCTAATTCAGCCTGTGGACTGAAGGGTCCTGGGTTCGATTCCAGTAAAGGGCACATGTTTAGGTTGAGGGCTCAAACCCCATTAAGGAGTGTGCAGGAGGCAGCCAATCAATGATTCTCTCTTATCATTGATGTTTCTATCTCTCTCTCTCTCCCTTTCCCTTCCTCTCTGAAATCAATAAAAATATATATTAAATTTTTTTTTATTTTGTTACTGTGCTGTTTTTAAGCCTTTAACAATGGTGATAATAGTGTAAAATCATATCTCTACTCTGCATCCTCTTTCCGTCTTCTTTTTCTTCTAAATCATGTCTCTACTCCACATCCTCTTTCTGTTTTTTTTCCTCCTCTTTCCCTTCCTCTTCCCCTCTCTTCCTCCTCCTCTCCTTCCTCTTCCTCCTCTTCCTCCTCTTCTCCTCCTCCTTCTTCTTCTTTTAGGGAATTTTTATAAGAGTTTATTTGAGCCAAACTGATGACATGCCTGGAAGCAAGATCTCAAATGCTTCCAGCATCCTCTATCTTTCAAATAATAGGAAAACAGGATACCATTGGTTGTATTCTATATTGTTTTATTGTCCAACATTTTTACTGGTTCTATTTTCTCAGCTATTCTACAAATGTCTCCAAAATCAAAGTTTTTCTTTGGAACAGCAATAACTCACCTGAAAACGATGTTCGTGTGGGAACTGATGTTTTTGCCTCCATACATAGAAGTGATCCAGGAGGGCCTTGGTTTCACACCCCACTGTTTAAAACAATCATCTGAAAGTGTCTTCAAGTCCCACAGGTGAGGTTCAAACATGTCATCAATACCATTGGTACAAAAGGGCATGACCATTTCTGTGCAAGCCTAAAAAAGCAACCCATAAGAGTCTAGTGAAAAAATAAGGCACAAAGAAGTTAAATAAATTGTCCAAAGTCATACACTAATAAGCAACAAAGACAGAGTTTGAATTCAGGCAGTCTGGCTTCAGAGTTCCTGCTCTTTACCTCTGTGACCTACCACCTCTCATTGCTCCTGGAAAGGCTCGGATGAGAAATCATAGAAGTTAGAGCTATATATTCCTTCTTTGTAAATTGTTTTCTTTCACATCTGTTATCATACTAGAGGCCTGGTGCATGAAATTCATGTACGGGGGAGAGGGGGTCTGCGCCCAGCCTACATCCTCTCCAATTCAGGACCCCTGGGGGGATATCCGACTGCCTCTTGCAATCATAGACCGCTGGCTCCTAACTGTTCGCCTGTCTGCCTGCCTGATCACCCCTAATGCCTCTGTCTGCCTGCCTGATAGTCCTTAATTGCTCCCCTGCTGACCTGATTGCCCCTAACCACCTCCATCTCACCCCTCACTCAGGACCCAGGATTCCCTCCTCTGGCCAGTCACAGGCACAGGACCCGGCCAGCTTCTCCCAGGCTGGCTGCAGCTACAAGGGACTGTGGATGGGTGGCTTTTCCCAGGCCACAGCTGCAGGCACCCAGGACCACAGAATAGGCAGCTTGCCCTCTCCCAGGCTGCAGCTCCAGCTGCTGGAACCCAGGACCATGGGGTGTGTGGCTTGTCCCTCTCCTTGGCTGGGCTGCAGGTGCAGGCACAGCCACTGGTGCCCAGGACTGCAGAGTGAATGGTTTGTCCCTCTCCCAGGCCACAGCCTCAGCCAGTGGTGCCTGGGACCATTTCTCTCTCATGAGCTCATTTGTGCCTTGCTGGTCCCCATTCCTCTCCCCACTGTTGAGTCTCTGAGCCATTAGGGCAGCATGAGGGCATGAGGGTAGGAGGGCGTGATGGCCATTTGCATATTAGCTCTTTATTATATAGAATCAAATCTTCAAAACAACTCTGGAAAGAAAGTATTCTTATTCTTACTCATTGTACAGATGAAAGAACAAGGAATCAAGTTACCGTATTTGCCGGCGTATAAGACGACTGGGCGTATAAGACGACCCCCTAACATTTCCACTCAAAATACAGAGTTTGTTATATACTCGCCGTATAAGACTACCCCCCACTTGGAGGCATATTTTTCAGGGCCAAAAAATCATCTTATATGCCGGCAAATACAGTAGAAGGAATCAAAAAGGAATCTTGAAGGAATCAATTTAGACCCCCCCCCCCCTTCATTTATCTGTCCATAAAATTTTTCCTTTATGGAGGAGGAACGAAGATGACGGTGTAGGTAAACACTCCTAAACGGCTGCCAGGCACATCAAGTCCCAAAAAAAACCTATAAAACAATTGTCTATCTCCCAAAAAACAAATGAAAGCTGGCTGAGGAAACCCTACATCCAGACTGAAAGAGAAAGAGGAGAATCCAGGGCACAAGCGCTGAAAAACTGAGGTAGGGGGGCGAGGATGCGATAAGGGCTGGAGGTGGATCCAGGCTGGCGGAGGGCGGTGCTTTCTTCAACCCGAAGACAAGTGCCCGATCTCTCTGAAATCCAGTTTCTGGGGAGAGACTAGACCAGGAGTGGGCAAACTTTTTGACTCGAGGGCCACAATGGGTTCTTAAACTGGACCGGAGGGCCGGAACAAAAGCAACCTGACCATGCTGGCACTCTCATCTTGGGCTACTGGTGAAGGAGCGGAGGGGAGAGCAAGAGAACCCTCTGCTGTTTCGGCTCTGCAGGCCGGATAGAACAGCCGAATGGGCTGGATTCGGCCCGTGGGCCGTAGTTTTCCCACAGCTGGGCTAGACTGTCTGCCATCAGGTCAGAAAATGAGGCTGGCTTGCTTGCAGAGCTGAGATTGTTTGCTGTGCTGTGGTGCGAGACTAGAGGAGACGAGGGAACCCCATCGGGAGAGGCTGTGGACTGCAGCCATCGCTGTTGGCCACGCCCCAGGCTAGTAATGCCCTGAGACACTGCCCTAAGACTCCACCCCTCACAACACATCCAAGCTCCAAGCAGCGGACTTTGCATATGAATGGCCCTCTCTGTTGCAGTTTAGCAAAACTGCAACCTGGGGCAAACAGATTCAAGAATGACAGGACTGTGGTTCACTCTGTAGCTTCTGCGACAGTACTGGCCTCAGACAGTAGCTGAACTGCACCTCATTGAGACCCAGAAACCAGAGTTCTAATGCTCAGTTTCAATCCCTCACACCCATAAGTGACACATTCGGGAGACAGTCTCAGTGAGCACCAAAGCCCCACTAAAGCAAGGTGTGTCTCCAGCGCAGCAGTTCTTTCTTTATAGACATAGCTGATCCTCACAGACAATTGGCCTGGAGGTCAATTCCTCCCAGTGTACCAACAGCTATCAAGGCTTCATTACACCAAGACTTTGCACTAAGCCCACAAAGGGATATAACAAAAGCAACCACCTCAGGTGATTGGGGAAGCTGAGCTACTGACCCCTATAGGTCACTGACCACACAAAGCCACTCCATCAACACAGGGAGGCAGCCAAAATGAGAAAACACAGAAGCATGTCACAAATGGGAGAGATGGAGGAAAGTAAACTACTGGATGACACACAGTTCAGAATCACATTTATAAGATTACTCAATAATTTTCTAAAAACCTTTGAGAAACTTGATGAGACCTCCCCTTCATTTATCTGTCAAGAAGCTTGATGAGACCTTCAAGGACCTTAATGAGAATACCAAAAGAATGGAAAAGGACCAGCCAGAAATTAAGCATACAAAGTCTGAAATAAAGAATATACAGAAACTCAACTATAGATCAATATGCCCCAAGAATCAAACCAAAGATCTGAAATATAAGAAAGCAAAAATCACCCAACCAGAGAGGCAAAAAGAAAGAAGAATCCAAAAGTGTGAGGGTGCCAGAAGAAGAGAGCGAGCAGAATATTGAAGGATTAATAGAAGAAACAATGACAGAAAACTTTCCCTACCTGGTGAAAGAAATAGACCTACAAGTTCAGGAAGCACACAGGACCCCAAACAGGAGGAATCCAAAGAGGAGCACACCAAGACACATCATAATTAAAATGCCAAGAGCAAAAGAGAAAATCTTACAAGCAGCAAGATAAAACAACTAGTTACCCACAAGGGAGCAGCCACACGACTGTCAGCTGATTTCTCAACAGAAACTATGCAGGCCAGAAGAGAGTGGCAAGAAATATTCAAAATGATGAACAAGAACCTACAACCAAGATTACTCTACCCAGCAAAGCTATCATTCAGAATTGAAGGTCAGGTAAAGAGCTTCACAGACAAGAAAAAGTTAAGGACTTCATCAACACCAAACCAGAATTACATGAAATGTTGAAGGGTATTGAAGAAGAAGAAGAAGAAGAAGAAGAAGAAGAAGAAGAAGAAGAAGAAGAAGAAAGAAGAAAGAAGAAGAAGAAAAAGGTAAAGGTAAAAAATTATGAACAACAAAAAAGCATCAAATACATATCTACCAACAAGTGAATCTAAAAATCAAGAGAATAAAAAAAAAATCTGAAGAACAAAATGAACTGGTGAATATAATAGAATCAGGGACATAGAAAGGGATTGGACTATCAATTCACAGGGGGGAAGGGGTCTTAAGGGTGCGGGAAGAGATTGGACAAAAATCTTACACCTATGGATAAAGACAGTGGCGGGGGTAAGGGTGTGGGATGGGGTTGGGGTTGGGAATCAGGTGGAGGGGAGTTAAGGGGGAGGGGAGAGGAACACCTGTAATAATCTGAACAATAAAGATTTATTAAAATAAGTGAATAAATAAATAAATAAATAAATAAATGGCCTAAACTGGTTTGGCTCAGTGGATAGAGAATCGGACTGTGGGCTGAGGGGTCCCAGATTCAGGGGAAAAAATTTTTTTTTCCTTTATAGGACTTATCAAAATCTATTGTAATATTAATTGTGCTTCTTTTTTAAAAAGCTACATTTGATAGTAAAATCAATCACGTCTTACTTATCTTTGTATCTGTGGAGCCTAGAAGGGTGCCTAACGTATGATAAATACTCAGAATATATTTGGCGATGATTAAATACATGAATGAATGAGTGAATGAGGACACTTATCATGGCTTCAGAGAAAGACCACAGAGAGAGATCCAGGTTAGGTGATAAAATCTTGTGAACTCTGCTTCAGCACAGCCATAGCAATGAAAAGTAAGTTCCACTTGGAGAAACCATACATACTTACCTGATAGCTCCAACCCAGGGATCCCAGACTGCTAGTTGATGTCTCTGACATATCCAGGCATCTTGCATGGCCTGAATAATTGTAATATACATTCAAAGCTTGGAAAATATTCTGCAGCAACTCTTTATCAGATAACTTGGAATTTTTCAAATACTGGCACACCACCTGTCATTTTAGAGAAATAAAAAGAAGAGTCGGAATATAAATCCTATCTAATAAAAAAGCAATATGCAAATTGTCGATACCTCTGCTATACCACAAGCCACGTCCACCAGCTAAGCAGGAGTGAGTATGCAAATTAATCCAACCAAAATGGCTGTAGCCACAGAGAGAGCAGGAAGCTTGAATTGCCCTCAGGGATGGAGGAAGCCAAGCTTTCCACCCCCTCTGGCCTGCCTTGGCCTCCATTCAAAGCTACAAAGTTTCAATTTAGAAAATAAATAAATCTGAACAAAAATGGTGGCAGCCATGGAGCTGGAGAGAGCAGGAGGCTTGAGTTGTCCCTGGCGATGGAGGAGCCAAGCTTTCCGACTTCCCTGGCCTGTCTTGGCCTCTGCTCAAGGCTACAAAGTTTCAATTATAGAAGATAAATAAATCCCAACAAAAATGGCTTTGGCCATGGAGCAAGCAGGAGGCTTGGCTCTGCTCAAGCTACAAAGTTTCAATTATAGAAAATAAACAAACCCCAGATACCAGGGCCTCCACTTGGGTCGCCTGGGGGTGTGGTTGGCCTACAAACCACCACAGGCGCCTCACTTAGGCTGTTCCAAGCCCAAATGGAACCCCATCCTGATCTGGGACACCCTTCAGGGCAAACTAGCTGGCCCCCACCCATGCACCAGGCCTCTATTCTATCTAATCCTATCTAATAAAGGAATGATATGCAAATTGACCATCACCCCAACACACAAAATGGCTGTCCCCATGTGGTCAAAGATGACTGCCGCCAAGTGGACACAAGATGGCCACCACAAGATGGCCAGCATGGGAGGGCAGTTGAGAGAGACCAGGCCTGCAAGGGAGGGCAGTTAGGGGCAACCAGGCTGGCAAAAGAGGGAAGTTGGGGGTGACCAGGCCTGCAGAGAAGGGCAGTTGGGGGGAGGGGAGGACCCAGGCCTGCAAGTTGAGGGGGGGGGGCAGGCCTGCAGGGAAGGGCAGTTAGGGGTGACCAGGCCTGTAGGGGAGGGCAGTTAGAAGTGACCAGCCCTGCGGGGGAGGGCAGTTAGGGGCAAACAGGCTGGCAGGGAAGCAGTTAGGCATCAATCAGGCTGGGAGATGAGTGGTTAGGGACAATTAGGAAGGCAGGCAGGAGAGCAGTTGGGAGCCAGCAGTCCTGGATTGTGAGAGGGATGTCTGACTGCCCATTTAGGCCCAATCCTACCAGGACCAGGCCTAAACAGGCAGTTGGACATCCCTCTCAGGGTCCCAGGTTGGAGAGGGTGCAGGCTGGGCTGAGGGGCACCCTCCCTGCATGAATCTTGTGCACTAGGCCTCTAATGTAATAATAAAAGGGTAATACGCTAATTAGACCAGGTCAACCAGCCATCTTCCAGATGTCCAACTTCCTTCTGAACAAAGCATGGTGGTGAGGGCCAAGGCAGAGGCAGTTAGGGGCGATGCAAGGGAGGGGAACTGGGGGCGAGTTCAGGTCGGCAGGGGAGGACAGTTGGGGGTGAGATCAGGCCATCAGGGGAGGCAAATAGGCCATCAGGGGAAGGCAGTTGGGGGTGAGATCAGGCCTGCAGTGGAGGGCAGTTAGGGGCGATTAGGCAGGCAGAGGCAGTTAGGGGCAATCAGGCAGGCAGGCAGGTGAGCAGTTAGGAGCCAGTGGTCCCATATTGTGAGAGGGATGTCCAATGGGAGAGGGTGCAGGCTGGGCTGAAGGAACACACCCTCCCCCATGCACAAATTTTGTGCACTGGGCCAGTAGTAGTATAATAAAACAAAAGACTAGGACTTGGATTTGATCATTAAAATGCATTTAACTTTTACTACTTGATAATTTCTATCTTTTGAGTATAATCCCCTTCACAGATTAATAAACCTTTTAACTACTCCTAAACTATAGAAATAAACCCAAGTCATAACATGCAAAGTCCTCCCTATCTACCACTATACTTTTAACTCCTGCAACCTTTGCTGCAGCATAGCAAAATCATTTCCAACCCACTAAACTCTTTCCTTCCTCTTTGCTTTTGCACATCCCTTCTCCCTCTCTCCAATTCACCTAATACCTAGCAAATACCAACTCATCTTCCACAATACTTGAGCCTCATAAAACTACTGAGCCTCAAGTATCACCTCCCCCTATGAGGTCATTATTACCTATGCCCCTCAAATCAGGAGAACTAAGTCACTCCCTCCTTCAAGCTTCACTATGCCTTGTGCCTTTTCTATCAGAGCCCCTGTAATGCTTTACAGTCAGTACTCATTTGATTCTAGAGTGTCTCCCTCACCACTTACTTAAGCAAGATATCTAGTAACTAAGTGTTTGTTGAATGAATGGCTACAACTTTATAAAAATACAAAATTTATAAAATTTCTTATGGAAAAATTATACCAAGCTCCAATGTCTGTGGTGTGATAAGCAGATCAAGCAGCTCCCCAGCTCCCAAATACTCCCATCTCTGTACTATACTCAGTACCTCCAATTCAGTACTAAAAATCAAAGACAATCCTCAGGGTGGGAAAAAGAAGGCAGGGACTATCTAGACAGGGCATGGAAACCTTACGAGAATATATAAATATTCCATATCTTCCTAGAGGTCTAAGTTACACAACAAACAGTACACTTACAATTTGTCAAATGCTTTTTCTGCATCAATTGATATGACTATATGATTTTTAACTTTCAGTTTGTTTATGTGATATATCACGTTTATTGATTTGTGGATATTGTACCATCCTTGCATTCCGGGAATAAATCCTACTTGGTCATGGTGTATGATCTTTCTGATGTTCTGTTGGAGCCAATTTGCTAGAATTTTGTTGAGGATTTTGGCATCTATGTTCATGAGGGATATTGGCCGGTAATTCTCTTTCATTGTGTTATCTTTATCTGGTTTTGGTATTAGGGTGATGCTGGCTTCATAGAAGGAGTTTAGAAGTATTCCTTCCTCTTGAATTTTTTGGAATAGTCTGAGGAGGATAGGTTTTAGTTATTCCTTGAATGTTTGGTAAAATTCTCCTGTGAAGCCATCTGCCCCTGGGCTTTTGTTTGCTGGAAGCTTTTTGATGACTGTTTTAATTTCTTCCCAAGTAACTGGTCTATTGAGATTTTTAGATTCTTCCTGATTGAGTTTTGGCAGGTTATATTTTTCTAGGAACAAGGACTGGGTTACCAGGGAAATCAAGGAAGAAATTAAAAACATCATGGCAACAAATGACAATGAAAACACAACAATCCAAAATCTATGGGACACAGCAAAAGCAATCTTGAGAGGGAAGTTCATATCTCTGCAAGCCTATTGTAAAAGACAAGAAAAAATGGTAACAAATTATCTAACTCTACAACTCAAACAGTTAGAAAAAGAGCAACAAGAAAAGCCCAGTGTAAGCAGAAGGAAGGAAATAACAAAAATCATAGCGGAGATAAATGACAAAGCGACCAAAGAAACAATACATAAGATCAACAAAACCAAGAGCTGGTTCTTTGAAAGAATAAACAAGATCGATGAACCTCTAGCCAGGCTAACCAAGAAACAGAGAGGACCCAAATAAACAAAATCAGAAATGAAAGAGGTGAAATAACAACAGACCCCGCCAAAATACAAAGGATTGTTACAAAATACTATGAACAACTCTATTCCAACAAACTGGACAACCTGGAGGAAATGGACATACACTTACAATTTGTACATTTTACCTAAAAAAAAATTTTACCTTAAAAAAATCAAACAAATACTGAACTCTAGTTAAAGACATTAAGCTGATTTTAGAAAGTGTGCTGATGTATTCAACCTAATTTTGAAATGCATTTAATAATAAGATGAGATAAAGGATAGATAGAAGGATGGATAGGTGAATCCATTTGATATAATTTATCAAATATAAAATATTATTTATAGAATTTAGGTGGTAGGTTTATAGGTATTCACTCTCCAATTATTTCAACTTTACTGAATTTTTTTTTTACAATAAAATTCTGTGGGGAAATCACAGGCAATGGAATCAAAGCTGAATAACAACAATGATAGCTACTGATTACTGAACCCTAGTTTACAACCAGTACATCACTTAAGCCTCAAACAATCTTATCACATGTATTATTATCCAGTATTTTACATGAAAAAACTGATTCTTAGATTAAATCACTTTATTCAAGGTCATCCAGCAAGTAAATGGTCGGACCTAGATTCAACACCAGATGTCTCTGGTTATGAAATATACATCTTATTCATCATGTTATACAGCTTAGGTTGTATATCCTATAAAACTGTCAAGAGCTCCAATTGGCGAGAAAAACACATTATGTTTCCATCTTCTATTTACACCTTCACATAAATTCAGTGATCTGGTCCTTTCTCATTTCAGATACTCATTTCAGATAAAAAACATATACAACAGGTAAGTTCTGACAAATAAATAAATAAATAAATAAATAAACAAACAAATAAATAAATAAATAAATAGATGAATCCAGAAAAGAAGAAACCTGGAAAAAAGGAACTCAGTTACTTCACTTTAGAGAGAGATTCTGGGCAGGAGGAGCAACCAGAATAGGTCTGGGCATACGCTCCCAGTCAGGAAAGGACACTGAGAAAGAAGTAAATGGCCACAAGCAAACACAGTCTTTCAGCACAGTTCTGCCTATGACCAGTTCCCAGTAACACTTTCCTGGAAACTTGAAACACAAAAAATTAAATGCCTCTCTGCAAATGTATTCAGCATAATATTTCTATGAAATGTTAAATGACAGTGTGTGATATAAAAGGTTTTAGGAAATTTTAGAAAATGTACTAGCAAATGTGAAGTTCTCTTAACCGTAGGATTTCTCTGAGTCTGTAACACGCTTAATTACAATGTGACTTGCCAAAAGGGAGATAAGAGTATGCATTTTCCCAGTAAGTTTTTGATAATATTGAGTATGAAAAAAGTCAGAAATTAAGATGTCCAAATAACTAGACATACTGTACTTTAAAATAGTAACTGGGAGGCCATACACCAAGGTTTAAGGTATACTTATACATAAAGAAATGAGTTATGCTAAACCGAGAGCCTCATAAAACTACTGAGCCTAAAGTAGTAAATAAATGCAAGTTGAAGAAAAAAGGCAAAACAGTGTTTTGCTATTCTGACAACTCTCAATCATTCATGGCAAGTAAAAAACATACCTAATTGTATAGCACTTTTCTTAGAAAATGTTCCTAAGAAATATAAGAATCGGAAATAACCAAGAAAATATGGAAATCAAGAATCAATCACAGAATTCATTAAACTGCCTATTTCCAACAGTTGATCAGCATTCTTTCCTGTATATGGACACCAACAGTGGATTCAGCTCTTTCAAAATGCAGCACGAAACTACAGAGTAGACACATGGAATGCAGAGAAGAGCATTATGTCCAAGCACAGCATGGTAGATGAGGCAGGGTGACAATGCAAGCTGGGCAGGAGGAATGGGGTGCTGATGTGTAGCAGTAAGTGGCCTCAAACTCTAGAAGAGAACAGTTGCAAGTGAGTGTGACTCACATGTTGGCATCAGATCCCCTCTCAGCACTAGAACACTGGGCCTCTGTTAGGCGAAGAAAAGGAGTTCCCATGAATAGCCATCTCTACAAATAGCAGTTATCCTTAAAAGACACAAGCAAGGCTGGGGACCGGCACCACTTAACAATACTTAGGGTTTCAGCAGCCCCCATTACACAAAGAGAAAGAAGATCATAGTCTTAAACTTGTCCTCTGATAGTAGAAATTCCATGTCCAGCTTGCTGTCCACTTTGAGGTCGGAGCACACTTGAAGTACTTGGTACGCTTCTGAGCATCACACTTTAAGAAGGACCCTGACTAACATGAGAAAGTCCAGAGAGAAACAATCAGGATGGGGAGTTGAGGAAAACTGAAGAAACCCTACAGCTGTTCATCTGTATCATTCTCAATCTTTCATTATTACAAATAAGGCTACAATAAACATACTCGGGGATAAATGTTTACATATATCCTTAATTCTTTTCTTGAGATAAATTCTTAGAGAAAGTACTGGTTCAAAGGAAATAAAACATCTTTAAGGCCTTTGCAACATCCTATCAAATTACCCTTTAGAAAGGGAGTACCCATTTATAATTCTACTAATATGCTAGTAGAAGCCAAAAAAAAATCACTTAAATTTTTTTTGGAAAAGTGTTTGCAAATTCACTAAGGGAATTTTGTTATTATAGGTGGTTCAAAAGTTCTTTTCTATCTCAAAGAAACTGTGAATACAAGCATCATTCTCTAGCACACACACACATAAGAACATAAAACAACAACAACAAAAACAGAATATCTATATATCTCTATGCTTTTCCTTAACAATTTTGGTAGCAAAAAGTAAATAAAGCTTTCCAAAAAAATAGTGAAGCCATACCAGCAAAACCTCAACATTAATCCCATACTTAGTCAAAGACTGTAGTAATTCAAAAAGAGATATTCATATACTTTAATTTTATTAAATATTTATAGAATGAACAAAACACTATGTAAAGGTTGAACCCTATAAAATTGCCATGTTAATAAGTCAAACACAGTCAAATATTGGCATATTTGGTTCAATCTCATATAAGGCTTCAACTTAAGTGTGATAATTTGTAGATATTACCCAGTTGATAAGGGCAAGCACTTAGTCTGTGGATTGTTGTCTTGAAGGCTGTGATCTAATCAGACAATAAGGACAGAGTCACTGCCAACCACTTCCATCCAAAATACCCAACACCAATATAGCCCCTGTACCATATTTCCTATACATTTTATGGACACTAACAAATTCTGTCTTCTAAACTATTTCTACATGAGGCACTCCATAAGGCCATGAACTCATTCATATGGGGACAGCTGAGGCTGAGGCTGAGGCTGAGGCTGAGGCTGAGGCTGCTAGTATAACTTTTGAATGTTTCTTGAGGTCAGTACTTTCCCTGAAGTGATCCAGGAAGAAACATATAATGACAGTCTGTAGGAAGAAATAAGCTCAGAATTTAAATATCAATTTTGGCTTTGGCTGGTTTGGCTCAGTAGATAGATGGTCGGCCTGAGGAATAAAGGGTCCAAGGTTTAATTCTGGTCAAGGGCACATGCCTGGGTTGCGGCTGGCTCCCCACTGGGGGGTGTGCTGAAGGCAGCCCATCAATAATTCTCTTCATCGTTGATGTTACTAGCTCTCTATCCCTCTCCCTTCCTCTCTGAAATCAACCAAAAAATAAATTTTTTAAAAAATCAATTCTGAACCCAGACTTTGGCCACAAAATCCTGGTATAACAATCTGTCTCCCTGATATTATATAGTAATAAAAATAGTTGTTCCTTTGCACTAGCATTGACTTAATGCTTACTATACACCTGATCCTATTAAATTCTCATACTGATCCTAATAAGCATTACAATAACTATTATGCCCATTTTGGAGATAAAGAAACTAAAACACACAATGGTTTAAGAGAATTGCTCAGATCAGTCAAGAAGAAATAAAAGGCATCCAAATTGGAAAAGAAGTAAACCTGTCATTATTTGCAGATGACATGATTTTATTCATAGAAAACCCTAAATATTACATAAAAAACTATTAATTTTAAAAATGAATTTGGCAATGTAACAGGATACAAAATTAGAGCTCAGAAATCTATAGTGTTTTTATACACTAATAATGAACTCACAGAAAGAGAAACAACAAAAATAATCCCATTTACCATTGCACACAAAAAATTAAGATATCTAGGAATAAACTTAACTAAGGAGGTAAAAGATCTGTACTACAGGACACTGAAAAAATATAGAGGAAGGCATAAACAAATGGAAGAACTCACCGTGTTCATGGATTGGTAGGAATATATTCCAAGAAAACAGAAACACCAATCAGAAATGCACCCCTATGTTCAAAGCAGCACAATTTACAATAGCTAAGATTTGGAAACAGCTCAAGTGCCCATCAGCAGATGAGTGGTCTGAAAAACAGTGGTACATCTACACAATGGAATACTATGCTGCTATAAAAAAAGAACTCTTACCATTCACAACAGCATTGATAGACATAGAGAGCATTGTGCTAAGTGAAATAATCAAAGAAAGATAAATATCACATGATCTCACCCATATGTGGAATATAATGAACAACATAAACTGACAAAAGTAGATCCAGAGACACAGAAGCATTGAACAGACCATCAAATTTCAGAGGGAAGGTGGATGGGGGCCGGGAGGGAGGGGTGAGGGATTAAGAGATCAACCAAAGGATTTGGATGCATGCATGTAAGCATAACCAACGGACCCAGACACTAGGGGAGTGAGGACATATGCTGGGGAGTGGGGTGGCCAGGAGAGGTCAATGGGGGAAAAGGGAAACATATGTAATCCTATATAATAAAAGGCTAATATGCAAATTGACTGAATGGCAGAACAACCAGTCACTATGATGCACACTGACCACCAGGGGGCAGATGCTCAATGAGGAGCTCCTCATTGAGCATCTGCCCCCTGGTGGTCAGTGCACTCCCACAGGGGAAGCACTACAAAGCTGGAAGCCCTGAGCCCTGAGCCAGGTTCATGGCTGGCAAGGACATCAGTGGGGGCGGGAACCTCTCCCACTTCTGCAGGCTTAGGCCCTCTCCCCAGAGGGAGCGGGCCTCTAGTACTATATATAATACTTTAAACAAAAAAGAATTTTTAAGAAAAGACTTATTTATAGGTCTATGTTTTCTCAAATACTATAAATTGTGAAAGCTGACCTAAAGCAAAGTATAACACTTTCTAAACAGTAATAAATAGAAAATAAAAGCTGGAGAGAAGAAAAGAGAGAGAAAATTGCTCAAAGCCACACAGCAAGAGTGGCAGAACTGGGATTCAAATACAGACTCACTCTGAAGCTTAACTACACTGCATATACTCAACTTTAAAGTTACAGTGTCTGAAACAAATAACAACATAAACAGTGCCTAAATATACCTGTAATCTCATGCTTGTTTATTTATATTTGCCAATTACAGCTGACATTCAATATTATTTTATACTTTTTTCAGGTGTAGAGCATAGTAGTTAAATACTTATATAATTTAAAAAATTATTCCCCCCAGTAAGTCTTGTATCCCCTGGCACCATACATAATTATTACATTACTAGAGGCCTAGCGCATGAAATTCGTGCACAGAGGCAGGGGTGGGGGGAGTTGTCCCTCAGCCCAGCCTGTACCCTCTCCAATCTGGGAACCCTCGAGAGATGTCCCCATTGGGATCTCAGACCTAAACGGGCAGTCAGACATCCCTCTCACAATCCAGGAATGCTGGCTCCCAACTGCTCACCTGCCTGTCTTCCTGATTGGCCCTAACCACTTCTGCCTGCCAGCCTGATAACCCCCTAACCACTCCCATGCCAGCCTGATTGATGTCTAACTACTCCCCTGCCAGCCCGTTTGCCCCCATCTTCCCTCCTCTGCCGGCCTGGTCACCCCTAACTGCCCTCCCCTGCAGGGTTGATCACCTTCAACTGCCCTCCCCTGCTGGCTATCTTGTGGTGGCCATCTTGTGCCCACAAAAGGGCAGGATCTTTGACCACATGGGGGGGCAGCCATCTTGTGTGTTGGAGTGATGGTCAATCTGCATACTACTGTTTTATTAGATAGGATAGAGGCCTGGAGCAAAGATGGGGGCTGGCTGGTTTGCCCTAAGGGTGTTCCGGATCAGAGTAGAGGTTCCCTTGAGGTGTGGGGCAGCCTGAGCAAGAGGCCTGTGGTGGTTTGCAGGCCGTCCACACCCCCTAGCGACCTAAGGGAAGGCCCTGGTATCTGGAATTTATTTACCTTCTACAATTGAAACTTTGTAACCTGGAGCAGAGCAAAGCCTCCTGCTCTCTCCAAGCCATTTCTGTTTGGATTTGTTTAGCTTCTATAATTGAAACTTTGTAGCCTTGAGTGGAGGCTTAGGCCAGCAAGGGCAGGTGGGAAGCTTGGCTTCCTCCATTGCTGGGAAAATGCTTCCCTCCTGCTCTCTGTGGCTGTAGCCATCTTGGTTGGGTTTATTTGCATACTCCCTCTGATTGGTTGGTGGGCATGGCTTGTGGAGTGGAGTGATGGTTAATTTGCATATTACTCTTTTATTATGTAGGATTGACTATATTCCCTATCCTGTACTCTACATCCCCATGACTATTTTCACGCTTAATTTTTATACAAATTTCTTTTATTCTTAGACTGTCTTTATTTTTCTAAGTTTATTTGTTTTTTGTAAACACTTAGAAGGGATTCTGTGTCACTATAAAATCATAAAACTTTTTTATTATGCTATAGTAAGAAGAAAACTGTAAAACAGTAATATGAGGCTCAAGAATCACTGAAATGAATAGACTAAATTCATGTTCTGTTTCCTAAAACAAAGGTAAACATTCAGGAAAAAAAAACTTGAAAAGACCATTAGAAGTCCATTTTGATACATGTGGGGTTTTTTAAATATATTTTATTGATTTTTTTTACAAGGGATAGAGAGCTAGAAACATCGACCAGCTGCCTCCTGCACACCCCCTACTGTGGATGTGCCCGCAACCAAGGTACATGCCCTTGACTGGAATCGAACCCGCGACCTTTCAGTCCACAGGCCAACGCTCAATCCACTGAGCCAAACCGGTTTTGGCTACGTGTGGTTTTTAAGAGTGTAGAAATTGTGGAGATGATAGAACATTCTACCCTTAGTATTAAACTAATCATCTCTGCACCCAAATACTAGGTTCTGTCCTTTGAGCCTGTGAACACTAGAGAAAGATAATGATTTGCTCAGAAGCTTTAAATGTTCCCACCTCTGAGGATAAGCATTTGAATATAGAAGAAAATGGGGCAAAGAACATTTTGAAAGAAGGAAGGAAATAAGATAGGTTAAAAAAAAAAAAAAAAAAAAAAAAAAGACGAATCTCCTCTTAGAGAGAATGGTCCATCCACATTAGAGAAAGGATTAAGCAGATACATTCAGCTTTTCTAACAGATTTTCATTCTCTAAAGCTTCAATACCCCTCACACTCACTCAGATAATCACATTAGTTTTGTCATTAAAAGTTCCCTTTTCATTGAATGCACCTAAACCGGCTTAAACCACCCAGAGAGGTCGCATACATTACCAAACACTAAGACAAATGGAAGAGATTTTCCATTTTGTGTCTTATTATTTCACAATATTATCTGCATGCTCAGAAAGCTAAGCTAAAAGATTTAGTCAATTATCAGCTAAAAATATTCCAAAATAAACAAACTCCTCTGCACCCTTTAAAACTGCTTTTTAAACTGAGAGGAGAGCTAGTTTTATGCTGACGGAGCAGTCAAGTGACAGAGGGTTTTCTATTTTCCTTTTCTCTTCTTCCTGGTATCCTATTGGCCAAGTCCATGATTATTTCTGCATAAATGTTGCCATTTCTGTTAGCAGTAAACAAAGAAAATGGAATCTAAATGTGCAAAGCCCAAAGACAAAAAGAGTGATACTTGAGTTGACACAGAAACTTGCATCCAGTCTCTGCCTATGGATCCTTCAGAACTGTACAAGGACCAGACAGAAATGGAAATCACCTGCTTGTTTCCATAACTCAACTGTTACTTATTATCTACTATCCTAAGTCTGCATGGGATATAAAACTGAAACTCATAGACACAGACAACAGTATGAGGTGGTTATCAGAGGGAAGGGGGGAGGCATTAGAAAAGGGTAAAGAGAGCTAAATATATGGTGATGAAAGATTATTTGACTTTGGGTGGTTGGTACATAATGCAATACACAGATAATGTACCATAGAAATGTACACTAGGAACCTATGTAATATTATTAATCAATATCACTCCTATGAATTTAATTTAAAAAATGAAATGGATGCATTAAAGGGGGAAAAAAGAGAAAAGGATGGCTGTTTGTCAGCCCTTTAAAAAGGAGGAAGTATATCAGAGGGAGGAGGAGTCCTAGTTAAATGGAACTATCCAAGTGAAAGAGCCGTCTCCAACTGGGTAATGTTCCAGGGATTAGTAGGTTGGGAGAACAGAGAGGGGGGTCAAGAAAGAAGAAATAGGATGAACAGTGAAAGAAAGTGATCTGAAGCTAAAAGTAGTGGAAAAATTCTGAAATCAGGATGAAACCAAAGACAGATATAGTCAATCAAAGTTTCTCAAGCAAGAAGCAGAGAGTTTATTTTGAGTGTAGTTCAGACAAGAAACAGAATCATAAATGTATCATAAGCAATCAAAAAATTTCTTAAAATGTCAAAAGAAGGATAAAGTCAGTAAGAAATAATTGAAGAAAATTACAAGAACTAGCCCTGTATAAAAATAAATAAATACAAGATGATTTGGGACAAGACACAAAGTTATCTTGCCCTAAAAAATAAAAATTTTTATACTGTATATATACAAAAGATAAAAGAAGGATTGTGCTAAATCAAAAACAGATGACAAAACATTTAAGATATATTCCATTCATTTTTAGTGATTATTTAAGAGAGAGAGAAAAAATGGAATATTTGTTTACATTTAAGACTCAATAGAAAAATATTTCAAAAGGAACATTAGCCCTCGCTGGTTTGGCTCAGTAGTGCTTCAGCCTATGGACTGAAGGGTCCCAGGTTCGATTCCGGTCAAGGGCATGTGCATTGGTTGCAGGCACATCCCCGTTGGGGGGGGGGGGGTGTGCAAGAGGCAGCTGGTCATTGATGTTTCTCTCTCATCGACGTTTCTAGCTCTCTATCTCTCTCCCTTCTTCTCTGTAAAATATCAATAAAATATTTTTTTAAAGAAATAGGGAGAAAAGCAAAGTTACTATTCACTATTTCAAATCATAAACAAACGAAAAAAGTGTATCCTACCTTTTTTTCTAAATCAGATTGGCAAACTACAGCCCCCAGGCCAAATCCAGCCCAATTCCTTTTTTATAAATACTAAGCAATATTGGAGCACAATTATCATAATTCATTTAGGTATGTCTATGGCTATTTTCTACTACTTTCTTGCTACATGTGTTTCAGAAAACATATGGCCCACAAAGCCTAAAATATTTATTATCTAGTTCTTTACAGATATAACAAGAGAATCCCCCATCTAACAATTCATTTGTCTTCAGGTGGGTGTAAAGATGCAGATGTAATTCTCACTTTGTATACAGAGTACAGAATTAAATCTGATAGTTGTCACACTGTGGCCAGCAACCAACCCAAACCTTTAGTCAAGTCTTCTATTCCAGTGCAATGTGCTAGGTTAGATCCTAGACTCTGAACAATGGGAGACCTGAATTCAAATCCCACATCCACCACCCTCTTTGTTGAGCTTAAATTTACTCTCCATAAAACTGGGATTATACCTCTTTTTCTCACAGTATTTTTGTGAGGATTAAATGAGACAGTATATATGAAAGTGCTTTGTATACAGTGAAATAATGTAAAAGGATAAGGCATTATTACCACATAGACATATATGAAGACTGGTTCGGATTTAGTGTTTCTCATTATTTTGATTCATTAGAGAGATATACTCTTTTAAATAATTTTGTATTATTAAAATTCAGATTAATTCAGTATACAATAACCTCTGGCCTACTATGTTCAAGACACCCACTGATCACTCCACTTTTTATTATTTATTTATCATTATTCTACTTTGTAGATAAATATCTCTAATAGCAAATGACCTTGTTCCATTTCAGTTACCAAGTTTTAAGCAAGGTGTGCATTTAATAACTTACAGGGACAGTTATGTTAAAAGTGCTTTGAAACCTGGTTCTCATATTACCAATTCTATTCACATTTCCTGCACTCATTTTGGCTGTAGAGTCAGTCATATTCTCCACACTTAATAAGCATCAAGTTGGCCGGCCTTTGTTTTTAAAACTAAGAGGAATGTACTTTACAAATGAATGTTTTAAACAGAGCACATACAATGATGAATTTTGGTATACAAGAACCTTCAAATGAATTACACTTTCCAGAGTGTTTTCACATCCAGTATTTTATCTGATCATCAGCACAGTCGCATGGAGAATGTAAGTACCATTATTCTGTTCTGCAGAGGAAGACATGGAGGCTTAGAAGAAGAAAGCCTTACCCAAAATTACACAGCTGCTAAGTGGTAGTTCTTGATCAAAGATCCAGTCAGTACTTTTTCCACTCCACCTTACTGCATCACCCCTTTATGATGTATGTAGCACTTAGAATGCATAAGTAGTTGACTGAATCATAGTGTTTGAGAGCAGCTGCCACACTGACCATCCTATGCATATGCAAATTGACCATCACTCCAACACACAAGATGGCTGCTCCCATGTGGTCAAAGATGGCTGCCCCCATGTGGACACAAGATGGCCGCCAAAAGATGGCCAGCAGGGGAGAGCAGTTGTGGGGGGACCAGGCCTGCAGGGGAGGGCAGTTAGGGGCAATCAGGCTGGCAGGGGAGTGGGTAAGGCGGTGATCAGGCAGAAGCAGTTAGGGGCAATCAGGCAAGCAAGCAGTTGGGAGCCAGCAGTCCTGGATTATAGAGGGTGCAGGCTGGGCTGAGGGACACACACACCCATGCAGGAATGTCGTGAATGGGCCTCTAGTATATTATATAGCACTACATGTCTCACATATATCACAAAGATTAAATAAACTGAATATGTAAAGTGCATTGCACAGGACTTGACACATAGTAATTATCGCATTAACAGCAACTATTGGTCTCATTTCTACTTTTTATAACTCTGTAATCTATGCATTTTATCTCCATTATTCATATGAAGAAACTGAGGTTGCAAAAAGTTCAGTCACATGTCCAAGGTTGAGTAACCATAAAGTGACAGAAACCAGGATTCCTGCCCAGATTTGACTAACTCCGAAGCCCCTTTGTCACTGAGATTTCCACTGATACTGGACATCAGAGAACACACACACACAAAAATGGGAAAGTATGTTATTGATAGTGATTGAGGAAAGGACATTTTCCTGTTACCTTGATTGGCCAAGCAGGCAAAGGCTGTAAAAAGTTAGATTCATAAGGGTAGTCCACCATTGCCAGATTTACCCAGGTTTCAGAAATCCAATCTTTCAAATGCTGAACATCCTGATCATTTTTTAATGGTGTACATAAGTGAAGGGCTTCAGAGAGCCAATCCAAGCCAGTACCTGCGAATGTTGAAACATAAGAAGCACTGCTCAAGATAAGGTTTTATAGATTCTTCACTTGATATTATAGAAAACTTAACCTTCAACACCACTTCTCCAGAATACTTTTTCAACATCTTTAAAATGTTTTAGAGTAACTGCATAATCCCAAATAGACAAGTTGCCTATCCTCTGGAGTTTATCAGAACACCTACTTTTAATTAGTCCCTATTTTAAAGATACTATGGAAATAAATAAATAAAAATTAAGTGGAACACTATAGAGCAATGAAAGGCACAAACTAGAACTAAATAAAACAAATGGATGTGTCTGACAAACACAGCAATGACAAAAGACAGCGCGCACACACACACACACACACAAAAAAATACATACTATGCAATTCCAATGACTAAAAAATCCAAGAGCAAGCAAAATCAAGTTATGGTTTTAGAAGTCAGGATAGTGATTAGCCTAGGAAATGCCAAGATAGTGACTGGAAAGGGCACAAGAAGACTTCTAAGAGGATTTCTTGATTTAGATGCTAATTACACTACATACTTGCTTTGTGAAAATTCATCATCTATGTATTTGGATTTGTGTGCTTTTCAAAATGTTATATTTAAATATGTATGTTACACTTATATTAAGTTTCTAAAAAATGTGGGAAATGTTGAATTTAACAAGAGAAAGGTAAAAAAACAACAATATATTATTTCATTCTCTTAATTAAAGCTTACCGTTTCTTGTGAGTCGATTAATGGCATCCCAGGAACTTCGGATGTTCTTTGAACAATTTGGGCAAGTTCTATTAAAATCCATAGTTACAATTTTCATAAATTCTCCACAAGGTACCAAATCTTCAAACTGCCAGATAGGGGCAGAGGCTGCAAGAGCTCTAAATGGCAATAAAATAATGAAAGAGAAAAGAGGGGAAAATGAAACTCATCAAATTCAAGTTTTTGTTAGTTTTGTTTTAATCCTCACCTGAGGACATACTTAGAGAGAGGAAGGGAGACAGACAGGAAAAAGAGAAATATTGATCTTTGATGTTGCTTTCCCTATGCTCCCTGACTGGGAATCAAACCCCAAACATAGGTATGTGCCCTGATCAGGAACCAAACTGGCAACCTTTCGGTGCATGGGAGGATGCTCACCCAACTGAGCCACTCCTGCCAGGCCAAATTCAAGTTTTTAATTTAAAACTGATACTGAACAAAAATAGTGAGAAAAATAATAGTTGTAAATGAAACAGAAACTAGGAATCTCAGAACAATAGAATGGTACATGTTTTACCCAAAACAAATCTCTAAGTTTGCCTTGACAACTATTAAGAAGTACTCATGTCCAACATAAATGCATTTACCCAACCACCATATGAGGATATTTCATCCTGAACCAGGCTGCAAGCATGCCACCATAAGAGCCCCCCACGGCTATGAAAGGTTGATTTTCAGCTCCTGGAATTGTCTCTCTCAAGTGTTTGATTAACTCTGCAAAATCAGCTAGAGCTTGTTCCGATGTCAGAAAATTCAAGTGTTTGGAATCCTAAAGAAAAATAACAAAGAGCATGGGTATAAATGTGCACATAATAGCAGCTTAGGCATAGCATAGATCCAGTAAAAAGCCAGAGTCAGATAAGCTTTTCTCCAAATAGAATTTCTAGGCAATTAAGTTAAAATGTATAGTCAAAGTCATAGCAATGCTGATGTTAAGTAATTTTAAGTTTGTGGCAAGAACATAATGTATTTGCATTCAAATATAATTTCCATTAAATGCTATATACCAAAGACCTTGTTGAGGTTTTAGAAACAATAGAAATAAACTGCAAATACTATTTAACAATAAATGTGATGGAATACAATACTAAGCTAAGGCAATTGCTGTATTACAATTATATTTTAAATCTTCAAACATATACAATAGGCAAAGGTAAACTAAATCCTATGGAAAACTAAAGAATCATTAGTAAAAATAAAATCCATCCTTCTTTATCAGAAAAATTATTTGGTTTTTTGTTTGTTTGTTTGTTTGTTTGTTTAATGTATTTTTATTTACTTCAGAGAAGAAGGGAGAGGGAGAGTGAGATTGAAACATCAATAATGAGAGAGAATCATTTGATCAGTTGCCTCCTGCATACCCCCTACTGGAGATCAAGCCCTCAACCTGGGCATGTGCTCTGACCCAGAATTGAACAATGACCTTGTGGTTCATAGATCAATGCTCAACCACTGAGCCACATCAGCCAGGCTGTTTGCTGTTTTGTTAATCCTCAACTGAGGATATTTTCCTACTGTTTTTCAAGGAGAGAGGAAGAGAGATACGTTGACTGGTTGCCTCCCACACGCACCCCAACCAGGGGCAAGAGTCAACCTGCAACCCAAGTATGTGCCCTTGACTGGAATTGAACCCGAGATCCTTCCATGCATAGGCCAACATTCTAACAACTGAGCTATACTGGCCAGGGCAGAAAAATTATTATTATATCTAAGATACCAACAACTGAAACAAATTAGTTTGCCTGATCTAAATAACTATAAAATTAGAGATTTAAAAAAACAACAATTAGGGAACAACTATTTTCAGGCATTGGAAAACAGAAACACAAGATCTTGATACCTTAGAAAAGAATATTCATAAAATAAGTGCCATGATCATTTAGCTCTCTGCCTAGAGTCTTACTGCACTAGGGAAACTAATGAGGTATCTCCCTTTAAAAGCCCTTATACTTTGGACTCACCACTCTGACTCCTTCCATCATTTGGCACATTTGGAATCACATAGTTCCCTTCTTTTCTATGTATGTCACCTACTCCTTTAGCCTTCTGTCTTACCTCCCCTCTCATTGCCTGTCACTATTCTTTATGTGTTTTCATGGCATTATACATATTTGTATGACATTTTTTCCAATCTTTGAATATTTGTAATATCCTACAGGCAATTGACAAATTCTGTGAGTATACAAAAATAAAATTATTAAAGAGAGCTCTTAGCTCCATTTGGGTTATGTTTCTATCTGCAACAAGCTAATTCCCAATGATTTCAGGAACTGTCAACTTCCAAAATCAGATAATTATGCAAAATAATAAGCTAAAATATTGAGTTTCCCATGCAAACCAACAAATATCAACAAATTTTTCTGCTTTTCATTTATAACATGAAGACTTATTTTATTTATAATACAAGGTAATAAAACCTCTAAGAACAAAAATAAAATACTCCTTACAAAACAGGCAGCTGAGAAAAATAATTGACCCCAAGTTCTTCTAACTCAGAGTTCCTCAAAAGCATGGTATGTGTATACTGTTGGTATATATGATGATCTTAGGTATTATACAAACACTTTAAATTTAATACTTGTTTTAATATAATTTAGAAAAAATAACTGGTACATAAAATCCTCGTTAAGTTAGTGTTAACTTTGAAAAGTAAGCTGTTTAAAGAAAAATATGGAATAAAAAAAAATAGTGCACACGGCAAAATCATATAGCCAGAATCACAAGGATATTACAGGGATGACTCAGTTGAGGAAAAAGGGTCCTGGTTTATTAGTTGTAAAGTCTATGGCCAAGACCAAAGCTCCTTATGAGAACAGAAAAGGCCAAAAGGGAATCCAAGTAGCCAACTGGCCACATTGAATTGCAGGGATTGTTTGTCCTTATTTTACTGAAAAGCACCTTATTAAACAAACATTTTAATTCCCATTATATCTTTTCCAATGGTAGACCCAATAATTTAAGTGTATAATTTGCTGCCATTTTTGGAACAATGAAAAGTTCCCTCCACAGTCTGGAGCCATAGATTAAGGTTTGCCTGAGAAAAACTAGCCTCATCACACTGAGTTAAAAACTGATCAACATTAGAAATGATAATAATATGGTTTTTAAAAGTCTCACTCTTTTCAAATTGTATATAAAAGTATGATTAAATATAAATTATTGAGCCCTAACCGGTTTGATTCAGTGGATGGAGTGTTAGCCTGCGGACTGAGGGGTCCCAGGTTCAATTCCAGTCAAGGGCATGTACCTTGGTTGCAGGCACATCCCCAGTGGGAAGTATGCAAGAGGAAGCTGAATGTTTCTCTCTCATCAATGTTTCTAGCTCTCTATCCCTCTCCTTTCCTCTCTGTAAAAAATCAATAAAAACCCTAGCTGGTTTGGCTCAGTGAAAAAAGCATCAGCCTGTGAACTCAAGGGTCACAGGTTCGATTCCCGCCAAGGGCATGTACCTTGGTTGTGGGCACCTACCCAGTAGGGAGTGTGCAGGAGGCAGCTGATTGATGTTTCTCTCTCATCGATGTTTCTAACTCTCTGTCGCTCTCCCTTCCTCTCTGTAAAAAAAATCAATAAAATGTATTTTTAAAAATCAACAAAATATTTAAAATATATATATAAATTATTGAAATTTTAGGCAGTTCAAGTTAAAGCTTTAATTTCTTTCTTATAGTGGTATTGTCATTAGAAAATGTTCTAAAATTTTTTAAACTTTTAAACTTAAAATTAAAAAAGCATACTTACCTGGAATGTGTCAGTACCAAAGGGTAGAGACACTCCATAGTATCTATGTTCAGCAAACACCAACATAGCTTTCAGTTCCTCAGCCACATCCCACAAGAACCCCTAGAAAGAATTTACAAATTCAGAGGATAATATCAGGATATGAAAAAAGTGTGATGGTCAATTTGCATATTACTCTTTTATTAGATAGGATAGTCTTCAAGTTGTACTGTGTGTCAAATAATCTAAGAAAGAGCTGAGGATGTCTCAGTCCACAGCCTACTCATTTACAACATAAAAGAGTACAAATAAGCATACTGGATATATTTGCATTTTATATTAACCTTATTTACTTGAAAATAAATAGTAACTAGCAATAGTCAATATTAATTAAGTGCTTACAATGTGTCAGGCACTGTTTTAAACACTTTATATGTATCAATTCACTCAATTTGCACAACAATCTAGAGATATGCATTTTGGTTATTCCCATTTTACAGACAAGGTCACTAAGGCACAAGAGTTTAAATAACGTAGGTCGCAATATTTGCTTATATGTGTATCTTACCCTACCGGCCTATGAGCTGCTTAAGGTAAGGGCCATCCATCAAAACAGCCAGACTCTCTGTGGAGTTAACCCCCAAGCTTTAATTTAATTGAACTGATTCACACTGTAATAAGTGATTATTTGCCTTAACTTCAGGGATATTTTTATTTTTCAAAAGATGTCTATGTAATATAGTAACGTTTAATAAAATTATGTAACAGCATTGTGCTAAGTGCCTGATTCTTATTTAATTCTCACAATAACTCTACAGACATTATTACCATACCCATTTAACAGATGAGAAAACTGAGGCACAGAATAAGAAACTGGCCCAAAGTCACACAAGATCAGTCTGGCTAAAGTCTTCATTCTTGACTACCATGATATACTGTCTCTCAATAAATGAATTACCAGACTATGTGAATATGCAACGGGAACATTTTAGTAAGTAAAGAACCCAGAATCTATCTTTCTAGGATCTGGCTCTAGTCAGTTCTCTGGAACTGTTCCTACACTATCTATTCCTTTCCACCACTTCTGAGGTCAGAGATTCTCTGGAAAGCCTTCAATTACACTGCTGTGTCAGTAAGGGCAGTGGTGGCTGGGAGAATCTCACTGTCCCGTGGCCTTGGCATAAAAGGGAAGTCACACAGGAAAAAGAAAGGGATACAAGGCAGATTTGGTTGTTTCACAGAAAACCAGAGTAGGAATCTGATAGAAACCAAGTTCTGATTTCATTTGTCTCCAATCTAAGAGAAACAGGTATCATAGAATCTCATTTTTCAGAGAATTATTTTATTTTCAAGTAACATATTTAGACCCTTAACATTTATAAGGAAATAATCATAAATTTGGTGTGCAAATAGCACAATGATTGGGTTCATACCTTTGCTTTCAATTCAGTTCAGTTCAACATTTACTGAGACCTCCTGAATACCAGGCACCATGCCAGATAACAGCAGTGAAAAAAACATGATTTTGTCCCCACTTTAAGGTAATTCACATATTAGGTTTGGGGTAGAATGTTGACATTTTCTTGTCATAGCTCTGGCACATTATAAAGGAAAATTTCATGTGTCCTACATTAAGTTTTGTTAATGGACTTAAGTTTTATTATAAAAGATAATGTAAAACATACAAAGGAGAGAAAGCTAACAACTATACCATTTTGACCCTTATAAACATAAGAAAAATGATAAAACAAGTGAAGCTAAATTAAAATATAGCTATAACTTTACCTTTTTCCATTCCTATTTGACAATTAAACTTGTATTTTTCATTTGCTTTGATGAGGTTTTATTCATTCACTCATTTAACAAATGTTTATTGAGCACCTACTATATACCTAGCAGTCCTGGACACTGAGCATATACCGTATTTGCCGGTGTATAAGACGATATTTTGGCCCTGAAAAATATGCCTCCAAGTGGGGGGTAGTCTTATACAGCGAGTATATAACAAACTCTGTATTTTGAGTGGAAATGTTAGGGGGTCGTCTTATACGTCCAGGCTCTTATACGCCGGCAAATACGGTATTTTTCAGGGCCAAAAAATCGTCTTATACGCCGGCAAATACGGTAATACTGAACAACTATAGAAAAATATGTGCCTTTGTATTTACATTCCAGAGACCATAATAAAAATAAAATAACTATATGCCATAACATTCCTGTTCCCATTTTCTTATTTTTGTTCATTCAAAAAAGAAGGTAGGGTTTCAAAAAAAATTTTTTTAATTCAACTGTCTAAATATAGTATTTCATTATTTCATGTGTAATTCTTTAAGGCAAAATATGCAGGCTTAGTGGACATCTGTATTTATTTTGTGAACTGCCTATTCATGGTGTTTTGGGCTTCTTTTCTATTTTTTTCTAGTGAGTTTATCTTTTTGTTATTTTTCTAAAGAGCTTCACACTTAAGTTCAGTTATACTTGGTCATACATGCTGCAACATATTTTTCCAAAATATTATTCATGATAAATAAAGCATAGGAACTTCACAAGTCTGCACATACCGTATTGTTGCAAAACCAGGTAATGTCCCCTTCGTTACCAGTATAGAAAAGTATTGATCCACCCTCGCTTCTCCAGTGTTGATCAGCTATTAGGTACCGCTGATTAAAAGTTTTGTCATTCTTAAATCCAAAATGATCAATCTATCACAAAAACAAAACAGACAAGACACATATTTCAAAGAAAAGTAATTAAATGAAATAAACAAGAAAATAATTAAATTTTTGTTAAAATCCACTTAAGGTACAAAAATTATACTTCATTTGATTTTACTATTAGTAGCAATACTGATACTGTTATTTTTTATATTGTAAGATGAAACAAAATTATTTTATTTATATTGCAAGATTGCAATGTTGGTGGTGGTCAAGATTTTCAGTATAAGAGAAAAGATCCTATCTAATAAAAGAGCAATACGCAAATTGACCATACCCCACAAGCCACACCCACCAGCCAATCAGGAATGAGTATGCAAATTAACCCAACCAAGATGGCTTCCACCACAGAGAGAGCAGGAGGCTATGGTTTCCCCAGCGATGAAGGAAGCCAAGCTTTCTGGCCCCTCTGGCTGACCCTAGATTCCACTCAAGGCTACAAAATTTCAATTATAGAAGATAAATAAATCCCAGCAAAAATGGTGGCAGCCATGGAGCTGGAGAGAGCAGGAGGCTTGAGTTGTCCCCAGCGATGGAGGAAGCCAAGCTTCCCCAGCCTTGGCCTACCTTGGCCTCCATGTAAGACTACAAAGTTTCAATTATAAAAGATAAATGCATCCCAACAAAAATGGCTGCTGCCATGGAGAGAGCAGGAGGCTTGGCTTCATTCAAGGCTACAAAGTTTCAATTATAGAAGATAAATAAATCCAGATACCAGAGCCTCCGCTTGAGTCGACAGGGGGCGTGGCCGGCCTGCAAACCACCACAGGCCCCTCACCCAGGCTGCCCCATGCCCCAAGGGAACCCCCACCCTGATCCAGGACACCCTTCAGGGCAAACCAGCTGACCCTCACCCATGCACTAGGCCTCTATCCTATCTAATCCTATCCAATAAAAAAGTAATATGCAAATTAACTATCACTCCAACACACAAAGATGGCTGCCTTCATGTGCTCAAAGATGGCATTACATTTCTACTAACAGTCTATGAGTGCCTGCTTCCCTGCATCTTCATCAATGCTGGATAACTTTAGTCTTTAAGATTTTTGCCAATATGAAGGGGGTAAAAACATTTTAAAAAGCAAATTCTTAATAAATTACTGAGTTTGAACATTTTTCCAGATGTTTATTTGCAATTAATATTCCCTCTTTTGTGAATTACTTATTTGTGGCCTTTGTCCACTTCTCAATTAGCTTATTGGTGTTTTAATTATTCAGTTTGCAGGTGTTCTTTTTTTTTTTTTTTAATCCTCACCCAAGGATATTTTTTCATTGATCTTTTAGAGAGAGAGTAAGAGAGAAGGAAAAACAGACACACATCAATTTGTTGCCTCCTGCATGAGCCCTGATGGGAGCCCTGTGGGAGGGGGGGGGGGGTCTGCACTCTAGGTACCTGCCCTTGACCAGAATTGAACCTGGGACCCTTGGGTCCCTAGGCCAGCACTCTACCCACTTAGCCAAACCGGCTAGAGCTGCAGGTGTTCTTATAGAAATTATGGATTATTAAAGCCTATGGCCTCGACTTTATTTAAAGTGTATTTCCTGTGTGAAGTATTGGAGGAGAGCCACCTTTCTATCAAGCTTTATGTTCCTGTGTAGAAGGAGATCTGCCTTCCCATGTGGAAGCTCCTGGCCTCTTGCCCCGCCTTCTAGGTCTTCCCCAAGGGAGGAGAACAACTTGACTCATTGATAACTTTGGCCAAAACACTCAGCTCAGTCCCATCCTCTGTCCTGTCAGTGAAAACGCACTCATCCTTCTCTGGTCCTCCACACCATGAGTGTTCAGGGGCAAGCCCTCACAGGGCTGACTTCGGGGTGAACTATCAGCAAACCTGCTTCCCTAGCAGACCACAACCATGTGGTTCAGTATCAGTTGTGGTGGTAATAAGAGAAATATTTTTATTTCCAACTGCCACACTCCTGTGTCTATCTCTTAATAGGTTCTTAAGTCAGAGTCCAAACAGAAAACAGAAGGCACATTCAAATTAGAATAATTCAGGAGAGTTAATAAAGGGGCTATTTATGAAGGTGTGGGCAGAGTATAGGTGAGATAAGCAGGGTAGTGTAGCAACCTATGGGTAGTACAGCAGAGCTTTTACCACTCCCAGGCCTAAAAGGGCGAATGGGATGGGGCATGGCTACTGAAATCCAGAAGAGGATCCTGTAGAGCCAGCTGCCCTCAGATGAGGGACACAGGCAGCTTGAGTCAGCCTGCAGGGAGGAAGCCAGAGAAATAAATACCCTGATGGTTCTCTTCTTCCCCTCTGGCACCAAGAATATGAACTTTCAGCTACATAAACGTACGGTAGTTTCTTTCCAAAACCTAGTGGCTTTGAATACTAGGGGCATTATGCCCTCTGCTGTTGAGGATTGGGACCTCCCTGCCACTTCCGCTCTGCCTCAAGTTTTATAAATCACATCAAAGGGACCTTCCTGGGCCGCCATCTCCTCAACAATTTGGAAATAAACAACAGATAAAACCAAAAGGGATCGCACCAGACCCACAGGAAAGCTGGCAAAATGGGAAGGCTACAACTAGCACAAAGCAGGACGTCACTGCTGCCATGTGGAGTTTAAAACTACAGCGAAACTGAACCTGCCGGAGCCGCTGCCGCCGGGAATGAGGGAAGCCAGACCTCGCTCCACCCCGGGGCCCAGGGAGTGGGCCTACGCCGCAGCCGCCGCCACCGCCTCCTCCACGGGAGCTGATGGGGGTCTACGCCGCCGCCGCCGCAGCGCCTTCGGCTCCTGCCTGGACGAGAAGCCCGTGAGCGTGACCTCCCAGCCCGCCCGCAGTGCTGGAGAGGAGCTGGCGCTGGGCTCGGCCCCCCCCACTCGCCGCCGGGCGGGCGAAGAGATGGTGTAGTATCTCCCCGCCGGCCCACCCCCCGCGCTTACTGTGCAAGCGAAGAAATTGCGCAGTGTCTCCCCGCCAGCAACCAGCCCAGAAGTGGGAAGACTACAACTAGACACCAAGTAGGGCGCCGCTGCCGCCATGTGGAGTTTAAAACTACAGCCGCTGCCACCGGAAATGAGGGAAGCCAGACCTCGCCCTGCCTCGGGGCCCAGGGAGTGGGCCAGCCCTGCCGCCACTACAGGAGCTGATGGGGGCCTATGCCACCGCCACCGCTGCTGCCGCCGCGCCTTTGCCGAGCCTTCACCGCGCCTTTGGCTCCTGCCTGGACGAGAAGCCCGTGAGCGCGACTCCCAGCCTGCCCACAGTGCGAGAGAGGAGCGGGCGCAGCGTCTCCCCTCCCGCACAACCAGCTCGGCCCAGAAATGGGAAGGCTACAATTAGACACCAAGCAGGGCGCCGCAGCTGCCATGTGGAGTTTAAAACTACGGCGAGCGGAGGATTGAGAAGGTGGGGCAGTTCTGTACCGTGCTGCCTTCCACTGGTTAAGACCTCCAAGAGCAAAGGCCTACCGAGGTGAGGATGCCCCTACTGTCACCTGTAGAGGGGCAGCACTGAGCTGGCCAATATTTGTGGTGGTGGTGCTGCTTGTCCTGGCTCAGGGGAAGCGTTCCACTAAGTCTGAAAGACTAAGACACCGCGGGGACTCTCCGCCACCGCCCGCGGCCTGCTCTGCCAGGCCTTCGCGCACGCTGTGCTGGTGCTGTGCTGGCGCTGCGCCTTCCATTGGCAGACCCGGAGAATCCTCTCTCCGCTGCCACATGGCCAGGCCAAAGCATCAGACACTACCACCACGCGGATTTTAAAACTACAGGGGAAATTGAGCCACAGGAGCTACCATCGTTGCCGCACCCACCTCCGCCCGCAAGAATGGGAATCCACCGAAATCAGAGCTCACTACACACTGGGCTCATAGAGAGTGTGGCTTCAGAAATTAGCCTCTGCATCCACAGCAGCTCCACATTCACAACAAAGAGGACACCATTGAGGGCGGACTCTCCCCATGCAGCCATCACAGCCCGCCCACAATCTTCCCAGCACACCCACCATGCTGGGAGGGAAATGGAGCGCGCTGGTGAGGAAATGGCACGGTGCCTTCCATTACCCACTCAGGTGAGCCCATCCTCCGATGCCACATGGCCAAGCCGAAGCTCTCACCACCACCGCCATATGAACTTTAAAACTACAGTGGTAATTGAACCACAGGAGCGACCGTCAATATTGCACCTGGCACCGCCACCCGCCACTGCCGCCGAGAATAAAGGAAATCCACCGAGAACAGAGCTCACCACGCCTTGAGCTCAGGGAGTGGGCGACCTCAGAACTTAGCCTCCATGTCTGCAGCTGCTCCGCTCCCACACTGAACGAGACACCTTTGAAGGTGGTCCCCCCACCTGCAACCATCTCAGCCCAACTGCAGCTGTCCCAGCCTGCCCCCCATGCTAGCAAGGAGCTAACGCGGCGCCTCCAATATGCAACCCCAACACCCTAGAGGGGCCGTGTGCCCCGGGTGAGCCGAGTGTCCCAGGGGGCCGAGTGCCCCGGGTGAGCCGAGTGTCCCAGGGGGCCGAGTGCCCCGGGTGAGCCGAGTGTCCCAGGGGGCCGAGTGCCCCGGGTGAGCCGAGTGCCCCGGGTGAGCCGAGTGTCCCATGGGGCCGAGTGCCCCGGGTGAGCCGAGTGTCCCAGGGGGCCGAGTGCCCCGGGTGAGCCGAGTGTCCCAGGGGGCCGAGTGCCCCGGGTGAGCCGAGTGTCCCAGGGGGCCGAGTGCCCCGGGTGAGCCGAGTGTCCCAGGGGGCCATGTGCCCCGGGTAAGCCGTACCCCCCAAAGGGGAAGGGTGTCCCGGGTGAGCCGTGTGTCCCAGTGGGCCATGTGCCCCGGGTAAGCCGTACCCCCCAAAGGGGAAGGGTGTCCCGGGTGAGCCGTGTGTCCCAGTGGGCCGAGTGCCCCGGGTGAGCCGAGTGTCCCAAGGGGGCCGAGGGCCCCGGGTGAGCCGAGTGTCCCTGGGGGCCATGTGCCCCGGGTAAGCCGTACCCCCCAAAGGGGAAGGGTGTCCCGGGTGAGACGTGTGTCCCAGGGGGCCGAGTGCCCCGGGTGAGCAGAGTGTCCAATGGGTCCGAGTGCCCCGGGTGAGCCGAGTGTCCCATGGGACCGAGTGCCCCGGGTGAGCCGAGTGTCCCAGGGGGCCGAGTGCCCCGGGTGAGCCGAGTGTCCCAGGGGGCCGAGTGCCCCGCTTGAGCCGAGTGTCCCAGGGGGCCGAGTGCCCCGGGTGAGCCATGTGTCCCATGGGGCCGAGAGCCCCGGGTGAGCCGAGTGTCACAGGGTGCAGTGTGCCCCGGGCGAGCCGTGTGTCCCAGGGTAAGCAGTGGGACCCAGGGGAAGGGGCGATGAAAACCAGAGGAGGAGCGGACGCTATTCATATGGTCCTGAGATAGTCACCATAAAACAAGCAGACTGCCAAATGAGGTGCAGATTCTATTCATGGGGTCCAGAGATAGTCACCATAAAACAAGCAGATTGTCAAATGACAGGGGGGAGGGGAAGGAGACCTGGGGGGAGATAGGAGAACAACCGAGGGACTGGTATGCATGAACGTAAGTACAACCAATGAACACAGAACTCTGGGGAGGGAGGGCATGAATGGGAGGTGAGGGGGGGCAATGGTAAACTATGTACACAGAAAATACCTTAATAAAATAAAATTAAAAAATAAATAAATAAAGCACATCAAAGGGGACAATGAACTTCGAAACTATTTTATCTGTGTTGTTCAGCTAAAGAAACTAGGCTCAAAGAACAAGTGACTTTGTCACAAGTCAGAAGCAGAGCTGGAACTTTTAATTAATTTTGTAATTTGGTTTATGTGGTCTAAGAAATTTTAAAGAGATGCTTCTGTCCTTTACCTTGCAGAGGAGAGAAAGATCCATTAGATGAGTAAGCAAAGTACAATAAAAAACATTCTTTAAATAAAGTTTATTGTGACAAAAATAACGATCTGAACTTTAAAACTCAAAAATCAAGATGACATACAGAAAAGCCTATGAGAACATTACATATGGTAGACACAGTTTTAGTGGCAATTTTGAAGCAACAGGGGTAAGGGAGACAGAGCACTACTATGTGCCTGGCACCATGCTGGTGCTTTCCACAGATCACTCATCATCTTCCCAGTCACTCTCTGGGGGACTTTCATTATGCCAGTATTACAATAAGAATGTTGAAGCTCAAAAAGGTCAGATAACTAGACCAAGGTAATATCCTATATAATTAAAGGGTAATATGCAAATGAACCAAACAACGGAAGGAACAGTCACTATGACGCACACTGTGGGTTCCAAACAGGGAGTCACATTCTAATTTAAGAAAATTCTATGAAATCAAAATACTGTCTGCTCTACTGCTACAGCAGAGGTGGAGATACCTTGCCCTGGAAAACACTGAAATGTTCCAGTAAATCAAGAAATAACATGTTTTGTCAAACAAGAGTACAATGTCTCATCAGATAAAGATTCTGGTATCACATGCTGACTAAACAACTTCAGAAAGCACCACATGCTCAAAAATTTCCGACTTTTGTGCCACTAGAATTACCTGGTTACAACATAAGCTCCCAAATTAGAGAGAAAGTGCCCCTGGGATTATGAACCACATAAATATTACATCATAAAAGTTTGGACAGCAGAGGGCGCTGTAGTATAAGAAATAAAGTAGAGAAACCATGAAGGTTTAAATAGTTTCATTTTAGGACAGGAAGGGAATTTAGATATTCAGTCCAAACTCTTAAATGAAAAAACTGAGATACAGAAATGCCAATTATCTTAAATCTTTCTTTTTAAAATAAAGATATATTCATATCATTCAAATATGGCATTCATCATTATTTTTAAAGTCAGGAATTAAAATTTATCCTGTTAGGAATCAGGTTAGTGGTTATCCTTGCAGGGGAAAAGTGACACTAAAAAAAAAAAAAAAAGAAGGGATTCTGAAGTTAAGATAGTGCATTTTTCAATATGTACAATAAGATAATTAAATAGCTTTGTTACTATTTAAGCTTTCCTTTAAGATATATTTCAGCCCTAACTGATTTGGCTCAGTGGACAGAGCATCAGCCTGTGGACTCAAGGGTCCCAGGTTTGATTCTGGGTTCGATTCCATTCAAGAACATGTACCTTGGTTGTGGACACATACCCTGTAGGTAGTGTGCAGGAGGCAGCTGATCAATGTTTCTTTCTCATCAATATTTCTAACTCAATCCCTTTCCCTTCCTCTCTATGAAAAAAATAAAGTATATTTTTTAAAAGATATATTTAACATTTTAAGATTTCTTTTATAATATACATATGGTGTTTAGATTTATATTTCACTATAGTTTAATGTAAATTATATTTCTCCAAGTCACATCTATATTAAATGTTTCTTTCATTTAAATAATATGTATTGAGTAGCTTTAAGTGACAGATATTAAGGGAAGAGAACTGAGTAAGATACAATTCTATCTCTCAAGTTTTGAATCTAACAAAAGGAATGAACATATTAATAGACAATCGCATGATGATGTGGTTAGGTTCAATATACAAAGTGCTGTGGAAGCTAAGTAGGAGGGGTTACCATCCTGCCTAAGAAGGTGACATCTGAGTTGAACCCTGACAAGAAACAAAATTTTTTTCAGGTACGGAAGAGAATTTTAAGCAAAGGGAGCATGATGAATGGTGAAGAACAAAAATAGAAGCTGCTGTTGTTTTATGGCAGGAGGTATATACTAATAGTTTATGAGGGAAAGATTAGATTCATCACGCTGCCACTAGATGTAGATGTGAAAATCTTTCAATAAAGAGAAACCTAACTGAAATCTGAAATTGCCTTTCTAAATAAACCAACAGTGAATAAAATCAGTCCATTAGAAATAAAGCCTAAAGAGGCTGAGGAGACCAGAATAATGTCTGGCAAACAGTAGATCAGTGAATGTGCAGAGAATGGATGACTGCATACATAATTTAGCTCGGCAAAATTGGCATAAAAATAGACCAAACCCAGCTTCACAGAACAGCATGACTCAAAATAATGAGAATAGAGATCAAAGTTCCCAAGATCAAGTTTGTGAGGTTCTTTTATTGCATGGGTCTGCTACTGGCTGTGGAAGAGTTGCAGAATGCTGTAGTTGGATGTGCCTTTTGACATATCACATGCCTGAGGGAGAATCCAAGCATAAAATCTAAAACTAGTTCATAACAGTTTAGCCTTTGCTGAGGAAGCAGAAACTGCATGCCTTCTGCTGGAGGTAGAAATGAGAAGATAACTACACATTAATATAGACAAAAGGCCAGAATCTGGGTGGAGGGTCAGGAAAGGGCTAATCAGCATTTTACTAAAATATATAACCTGAAGTATACCAGATCTTATGACAGGGTTAGTCACAGTTTTTTAGGGCTGAAAGGATTTAAAGCTGTGGCTCTCAGCCAGTGCACAATAATTTAAGCTGAGTGACAACCTCTTGTAAAATCTATATCATAACAGCCCATTCAGCAGCACACTAGAGGTCAGTAAACCTAAATATGCTGCAATATGTTGATTTGATCAATATTTAAAATATACTTTTCAACAACTGAGTTTCATGAAGAAGGAAGAAACCTGAGAAGGGTATAATGGCCACGGACAATAAAGGACTAGAGGGAATAGTTGAGACTCTAAGTGAGAGGGGGGTTCCATGATGCAGAGAGATTATGAGGTGGCAGAAGGGAATGGGGTACATAGCACAGACGGAGGGATCTGACTTGGACAGGCTCTTCTGTGGAAAATGCTCTGGAGAAAGATGATAAAGAAAGGGAGAAAGTGTAAACAAAAGGCTACTAAAAGGTTCAGGTGAGAGATGATGACAAGACTAATAAATAAGCCAGGTTTCAAACCCAAGTCTCTCTTCAATTGCTACAGATATAACACATAAAGAATGTTCACTTTCCAAAATTATACACTCTGGAAATATCACAATGAAAAAGGGCCCAATGTATGACATCAGCAGTATTCACATAATAGCAATCAACAAAAATAAGTCTTTTGAACAGCTGTAACAACCTCTACCACCCTTTTATAACTGATTCTGCACTGTCACTGTGGACATTTTAAGAGAAAAAGCCCCACTAAACTGGTGAGAGTCCCAAGACCATCAGGTTCCCCTAACATTTAATGGAAGTTAACAAAGTAGATTCAACTTCCACTCTTTTCCTCCAAATACTATTTAAAGAAACTTTACAAAATTAGAATCTAATAGTTCTGAGACGTTAGTCCCTGCTTCCCTCTGAGGAGACAAGACATCAGGATCACAATCTTGACCTAGTTCCCTCTGTTAAATTAATAAGTTACTTTAAAAAAAAAAAAGTATTACATACAAACAAGGTATTGGAACATAATGCAAAAATGCATCTCCTCCTTTTGCACAGAGGACCTGCTGTGACACACACTGGAAGAACCACTGGAACAAAAACTACAGCATTCTCTTTTTAGAGATTGCTTTTAAAAAGAACTATTCTTTTTACACTAATAACTGATTTTAGAAACTTTAAGCATCTGAAAAATTAAATTTTACAAAATCCTCATATGAAAAGTATCCACAAAAGGAAGCAACTGAAAAAAAATAGCTGCCTCAGCTTTTCCTCTTGGGGAACTCCAACATCAAATTCTGGTCATGGTTTCACTATGCAATGGCCTCTAGAGACTTTTTATCATCAACTCTATAGACTACTCATTGTCTTCAGCATTTATCCGGTCTGAATTATAGGGCACTATAAAAAAAGATAAAGGAAGGGAAAAGGATATCCTCAGCTAAAACCAAAAAGCTCAGAACAATAGCAGCAAGTTCAAACAGAACAAAGTTGCTTCTTTGATTACTTTCAGGTGATTTTGCCACCACGTCACCATCCTGTGTTGCAACTTCCCAGAGCTAATAGAGAGAAATAAGAGTCAGTGATTAAAGTCATTCATTCATTCATTTATTCAAATAGTTCTCGAGTGTCTACCTTGGGATAAAGGCTAGAAATACAACAGTGAACAAGCTGAATATGGTCACTGCCCTCCCAGTACTACCTATATATATAAAAGCATAAGTATCCGTCTGACCAATAGCTATGATGCACACTGACCACCAGGGGGCAGATGCTACCAGATACAACACTGGAGCTACCATGACGTGCACTGGCCATTTAAAAAGAAACGGCACATGGGCCGAAACGGGTTTGGCTCAGTGGTAGAGCGTCGGTCTGCAGACTGGAAGGTCCCGGGTTCGATTCTGGTCAAGGGCATGTACATTGGTTGCGGGCACATCCCCGGTGGGGGGTGTGCAGGAGGCGGCTGGTCGATGTTTCTCTCTCATGGACGTTTCTAGCTCTCTATCTCTCTCCCTTCCTCTCTGTAATAAAATCAATAAAATATATAAAATAAAAAATAAAAAAATAAAAAATAAAAAGAAACGGCACATGGACCTGGTGCAGACAAACCAACACTTGGCTTCCCCCAAGTGGGACACAGGCCCTGCCACCACACTGGAGCGACAGCCCACTAAATTGCAGCCAACATTGCCAAGACGCTTTGGCACAAAATGTGGCCCACAGCCCAGCCCAGCCCAGAAACGGTTGCTGTGGGTGCCAGGTAATGATGTCACATAGCAAAGCCCAGCTTCCTCTCCTAGTGCCTAGCCTCCTTGGAGTTTCTTTAGCCCAGGAACACTACTTACTTTTTAGCCAGGTGCAAACATTTTATAGCTTAACCAAATGTCTGTGAAGCATTTTCCTGTGCCTCATCTCATTTGATCCTCACAGAAATCCTGCAGTAGGTAGATAGGAGACTCTGCGGAATCCTGTTTTATTTTCATTAGCCAGAAAACAGAGATTTAGAAAGTTTAGAAATTTGACCCGACTGAAAAGAAGTAAGAAATGGTGGACCTTGAAAATGACTTCAGGTTTTCTCACTGTGCAGAATATAGTCAAACACTGCTACAGTTAAATATTTCACCCTTAGTTCGCCCTGCATGATCTATAATAATAATCTGCTTTGTGTTGATATTTACTGCTATGTTGCTGGCAACTACCTGAAAGAGAAGTTGGTGTGCTTCATTGGGCTGGAAAAAAGTTAGCTAAATCAGAAAGCAGGTCTAATTAAGCAAGTTTATCTATATATATAAAGCTCTCACTGGCACCAATCACACACATGTGCTTCCATCTGTCATTGTCAATTGTGAATTTGGTTGACACTTATATTATAGAGAAAGAGTGAATAGCAATATTAAAATATTTCTTCTAATTAATTTCCTTTCAATGTGCACAAATCTGTGTACCGGGATACTCGTAGTCTAATAAAAAAAACAGACAACAAACAAGCAAATCTATATATATAAAAGCCTAAGCGGCTGTTATGACCAAACAACCAGAACAATTGGTCGACTATAATGCTCTGTGATTTTTAGAGAAAGTGAAAAGGAGAAAGGGGGAGAACTCAATCCGAGAGAGATACATCAATCCATTACCTCCTGCATACTGCCCCAACCAGGGGCAGGGATTGAACCTGCAACCCAGGTATGTGCCCTTGACCAAGAATTGAACATGCAACCTTTTGGTGTGCAGGCTAATGCTCTAACCACTTAGCTCACCTGTCAGGGCTCTTTTAAAAAAAATAAGAGCATTTATTTTGAAAAATCACAGAGATACAATAAGTAATTCATAGAAGAAATGGGCTTAGGAAACAAGTAATTGCAGCAAAGGAAGGGCCCTTGGATCTTAGAAGTAAGGAAGATAAAGATGACACACCTAGGGGAATAGAGTAGAAAAGAGGGGAGGGAAAAGGCTCAGGCATGCTTCCAGAAGAGAGAGCAACCTGGATTTTCCAACCCCAGGGTTTTAAGAGCAGAGATTTTAGAGGAGGTCACAGGGGAAGATCTTAATAGAATATTCAGCAGCTTTTCAGGTATGTCCTTTCAGGGTTGGGTTCTCCATTGACTGACTGGTTGGCACCAGGGTAGGCGTTCATTACTCAATGCAGCTTGTCCTGAGGTCATCTGATACATCACTCGTCTGGTTTTGCTGCTTTTATGGGCCTTGAGATGAAATACAACTGAGGTCTAGATAGTATCTCTAGGAAGGAAAGGTCAGGGGTCCAAAGCGCATGAACAGTGATAATATTTGTTATATATTTCTTAACAGAAGGGACCAAGGAAGCACTAAACAGGCCAGACACCTTGAAGATCAAATATGTATTTAAAGAATAAAACATTGCAGGAAGAGCAAGAGGAAAGAGTAAAAAGACATATATATTTGGCTGAGGTGTGAAGCAAAGAAACAAGATCACCTGGAAAAAGAGACTTATAAGTAAATAAATAACTATAAATTCATACTAAGTAAATACTCATTTGGCTGCAAAAAGCCCTTCTGGAAACCATAACCCATACTTTGTGGCAAGTAACTCCCCTGGCATCTCAGCCAATATTCATTTCACCATGTTACACTCACATTCTTCAGAGACGGACTAAAGCTTTGGGAGCATGTAAGTAACAGCAATAGGCTTTTGCACTTAACATTTGTGATAAGACATGACAATGCAGTGCCATCCCTTCATCTCAGCTCCACATGTGAAGGGCTTGGTGCTGTGGCCTCCCATGTCCACACATGAAACCCCAGGTTGCTGTCCTTGAGGAGATTACAGAAAAGTGCTTGGCAAATATGAATTCCTTCTCTTTTAAGGTGTGGTCATTTTATGGGAACATTTGAGATCTTGCTCCCTGACATATGTTGTCACTTTGGCTTAACTAAACTCTTAAAATTTTTCAAAAAATAAATAAAGTGAGGTCATTTTTTTAGAAAATAGACTACATAAAAAGGCAAACAAAAAGTCTATCTTAGTTTGTTGGGGCTGTACTGGTCACTGTCATTAAAGCCAACTGTTCAAGAGAAAGAAAACATCAAACGTCAAAGTCATCACCACTGCTTTCCAAAATCATTGTATGAGCTGCTCCCTTAAAGGAAAAGACCATTAGTGCTCAGGAAGAGCAGAGGTTTCCGACAGTTTTAACAGGCAGTATCTGCAGTGTGACCCATGGCTCAAAGTGCATAAAAATAAAAACTCACTGACAAATAATAACAAGTACTTCCTCACTTTCCTATCTGCTGCATCAGGGCCATTGTTTGGGCTGTCGTTGTTGGATAAATCACAAGGATGCTGGCCAAACATGCTAGTTATACAGCATCAGGTAAACTTACCAAATGCGAATTATGTCAAGGCTTAAATACACATATGCACACACAGACTAAAATTTAACCAGTACCAAGGGGATTTCTCAAAAACCTTGGGGGGTTTTTTCCACCTAAAAACCACAAACATTCTGTGATACAGTGAATAGAGAAGGGTATTTGAAGAGAGATCTGAGTTTGAGTGTCAATTGTGCCATCTATTAGATCTATTTAAACTTGAACAAGTTATTCCATGTCTTTGGCTTGTTTTCTTGTATGTACAATGGAAACAGTAATATCTATCTATCCCATGGGTTTTGTGATGATGAAGTTGGATAATACATGTGTGCAAGTGTCCAGCAAGGGCCTGGAAGAGAAAGCTTGATGTATTACTAATATATTTTTGAAGCATATTATAATGCACCTCCCAAGTGTGAAATCACTGCCAAACACACATGCAAACATATACAATAATAGTATATTTTAGCCGAAACCGGTTTGGCTCAGTGGTAGAGCGTCGGTCTGCGGACTGAAAGGTCCCGGGTTCGATTCCGGTCAAGGGCATGTACATTGGTTGCAGGCACATCCCCGGAAGGGGGTGTGCAGGAGGCAGCTGGTCGATGTTTCTCTCTCATCGACATTTCTAGCTCTCTATCTCTCTCCCTTCCTCTCTGTAAAATATCAATAAAATATATATTTTTAAAAAAAAAGTATATTTTAATATTGTCACCTATATGAAAGAAATTATGACATAAACTTTAAAAATTTGCTCTGAATGTTCACTTTAAAAACCATGACTTTTCAAATTAAAAAAATAGATTAAATAAAAAATTGCACCTATCTTGGAGCTGATGACAGGGCAGTGACTTGGTGACAGTGAGGGCCTCTCTTACAACCCAATATGATGTGTCCTGGTATGTGATATGCTTTGCTTTTGACTTTCTGTCCAGTTACCAATGCTGTGACAGTGCAATATACTATGAATACAAATTCATCACTGTAGAAATTACGTAGCTCTGAGGAAAGGTACATATGGCAGAAATAAAACATAAGTGCTTTGGATATCCTATTTATAAAGAATTTTAAAACAATTTGTGATAACACTTTGATCACTTCATATGCTGAAGATTATAAATCCACATCTCATGGACTACTTATTTTCTCTTACAGGGCAGAATAATGTCATTATAATCATGGTTCAACAACCAGGTCTCTCATCAAAAAAGTTAAAGGGATTAGCTTAAAATTTTAGTCTAATGTCCTTTAAAATGATAATACTTTATTAAACATAAGAATAGTGCTATCATTCTATACATGGTATTAAAGACGAAACCAGTATCCAGGCTCTTAAAGAAAACAAAATACCGTACTACACATAGTCAATTGGATTTGATTTACTAATCCAAGGGATGGTAGGTAGTCTTTCAAAAGCAGAGTGCCAAACAGGTGACCTCTGTCCCTTTGAATTACTCAACAGGAGGTGGGGTATGCAAGCACCTCTATGTAAAAAAAAAATAGTGCTGCTTGTTTTCATTCTCTTATTTTGATGATCTGGAAGCTGTGGCCACCTGTCTGTGCTGACTCTTCTTAAAATATCTACAAAGAAAGAGTCATGGGAGGGAGTGCAGCAGTTCCCATGTTTATTTGTCTTGTGTGTGAGTGAGGGTTAAGAGAAGGATGAAGAATGAACACATTGGGAAGAATGTCTCCTTAAAGGCTACTTTAAGTTTTCATATTCTTTCCTTACACACACACCCTCCTTATCTCAATGTGTAGAGAAGCAGGAAAGGGAAGAGGGGAAAAGATATAGATTCAATAAACATTCATGAAGATGATACTCTTAAGTAAAACAATGTGCAGTGTGCTATGGAGAAGTATGGATACTTACAAAATATCCTTTTAAAGGGATACAAAAGGTTTTAACATAAGACCTGTGCCAAAAAGGAAGGATAAAGAAAGATCTTATCAATCACACACTTTCCAGGAGATTAAGAAATGGCTCCCAGAGATCTTGCTCCCCAGAATATGTCATCAGTTTGGCTCAAATAAACTCATTAATAAAAAAAGAAAAAAGAAGTAGCCCCAGGAAGCAGAGCCTGAGATGAGATTAAGAAGGGAAGGGCAGGAGAGAGGCATTCCAGGCAGAGGGAACAATGTGGGCTAAAGCAGAGAAAAAAACAAAGGAAGGGACATGTGTGCAGAATAGATTAGCAAACTGAAAAGGTGGGTTGGGGCTAGGGTGGAAGGTCTTGAATGCTGCAATACTTTGTTCTTTTTTTTTTTTTTCTTTTAGAATTTTCTTCTTAATAAAGCAAACAATAAGGAACCACTGAAAGTTCTGAGCAGAAGAATGGTTTGCCTAGAGGAGAGCTGATTTGAGACCCAAGGAGACTGCAATGGAAGGAGAGCTACAGGTAGCAAGGAGGACCTGTTAAGACTTGGGAAGGCAGTAACAGAGGTCACAACAAAGGTGAGGGTGGTAGGAGTGAAAATAACAGGTGTACTCTGAGGATGGAATCAACCCAACTTGGTAATTACAAGAAATATGGCAGAAGTAAGAGCCAAAAATAACTGACATTTCAAACTTTTTAGGAACTTTATACTTTCTGCTCCTTCTCTGATCCAGTGTCCCTTCCTGAGAGAAACCTTCCTAAAATAAAGCCTTTCCCATCCACTGTATACCGTATTTACATATCACCTTCTTACTTCCTTCAGGGCAATCATTAAAATCTATAATTTGCTTATTTAATGTTTGTTTGCTTATTGTCTATTTCCTAATCAGAAAATAAACTTAACATGAGTGGGCCATCTATTGTCTCCAGTACCATGCCTGGCATATACAGACTCTCAGTAAATTTTTTTTTAATAGTAGCAGCATCACCAGGAGAAACTTGGAGCAAGTCATCATGAGTCTGGCTCTGAGTCAGAACTACAAAACCTCCAAGTAGAAATATCAGGAGGCAGAATATGATTAAAACCCATAAAGCTAGGTGCTTCGGTTTCCCCAATTATAAACTGGGGACAGTGGTACCAACAGTTCATAAGGTCACTGTGAGAATTAGTGAACTAATAGGGGTAAAAAGTTTAGAACACTGCCTAATTCATATTAAGAGCTCAATAAATATTATCATTATTGTTATGATTAGTCTTAAAGAAATGGGTCAAAGCGCATGAGATAGAGAGAAATCTACAACTATGGGTTTGGGAATGAACTACAAAGCAGCCCTGAGAGGTACCAAGAGCTCCTATCTGTGAAAAGCAGACAGATAAGAGGGGTTGGAGATATAGAATAATACACACCCTAGTACTATTTAGGTAACCTTAATTCCTCCCTATCTCTTTTACACAGATAGTGATACCTCTGGAAACCTTTTTTTTTATTTCTTCTCCCCCTCTTCTCCTCTCTTAACCAGTAAAACCTTGGGTTGAAATGAAGTAGAAAAGAACCAAGTCCTTTTTTCCTCTCATCTCCACTCAAATGAGTTCTTCATCCTTGCCCCCAGTTGTGTATGTTCATTATAGATAATTTGAAAAATACAGAAGAGTATAAAGACTAAAATGAAACTTCACCCAGTTAATATTTTAGTGTATTTTCTTCCACTCTTTCTCTGTGCAGCTATAAACATATTTTTAAACATATTTGACTCTCAAGTGGTAGCTGATTTTTCTAAAACCTTTCCCACCATTGGGCCTGAAAGTGAGAAAAGATTATTCTCCTTGTTCCTAATTCTTCCCATCTTTCTCTAACTCACTACCTTTAAATATTATGACCCCTCTTGCTACAATCATCACCCCTTCCCCCGGGTTCACTTTTCCTCATTCCTTGAAGATTTTATCTCCTGTTCACTGTCACTCCAACACAAAGCCATTCAAAATTCCTAGTGATTCCAATTTCCTAGCCTCTTAGTTCCTTTTTATCCTCTGCTCCAATGACCTTGTCTTCCATCTACCTAAGTCACTACCCATGGTTAAACCCTAGATCTTGTCACTCCCAGTAACTGCAATCCCACCATACACTTAATTGCAAACATTCTACTACTTCCCCATATCTTTTCATCTCATTCCCTTTACTATTATGATTCCTTAAATCCTCCAATCTCATATATTAGTACCAGTAATCCACCTTTTCCCTGTCCCTTTCCTCGTCCTCATTCCCTCTTTACTCGGCTTAAATTCCACGGCCCATGAGCATAATCACCCCTCAATCCCCATGTCTCTTTCTCATTTTGTTTTAGTCGGTTTGTGAAACAAGGGGCAAACTGGTTAAAAAGGACTCTCCACCAACTTCATACCCATACCCAAGAAACTGAATGTAGCTAGAGAAACATAAAGCCACGTCAAGTGGTCTTACTAACTTTCATGAGACTTCAAGGCAGCCCTGCAATCAAATTCTATTTCCCTAGTCCATTTACAGCCTTCTCTGGTAGAGGAGTATTTACACTCTCTCTCCTCCTCGCGGTCCTCATCTCCTACTCCTCTCTCCACGGCTATGTCTCCAGTCATACGAACCTCCTTGAAGTTGCTCCTGCCCAGCACACACCAACCTCAGGGTTTTGGTTTTTTCACTTGCTCTTCCTCATGCCTTAAATGTTCTTTCCCCAGTGCCTAGAATAGCACCCCGGAGGTCACTTAATAAAACTGAGTAAATGAGTTTGGAAACATATTGTACAATCAATTTTCTATTTTGCTTTTTTTATTTACCACCAAATTCATGACAATTTACCTACACTGTCCATATATACTTCAAGTCCATCTTTTTTATCAGACTAATATATTCCATTTTTAGATAGGCCATGAATCATCTACAATCTAGAAATGAGAAATCAGAACATTTGCTAGTGGGAAGTTTTGGGCATTCTTCCTTTGATCTTTCTGAACCTCAGTAGTTTCATCTCTAAAAATTAGGATAATATCAACCACACAGGAGCATTGTAGAGTCTGAATGTGTAATATAAATATACATACAGAGACATCTGTTTTGTTACAACTACTTAGATGTCAATTGAATGAAATATCCTAAATTAAAATGGAACTCACAATATTGTCCTTAATGACTTGATTAAAACACTTAATCTCTATTAACCTCAATTATAACATCTACTTTTAAAAATTAAGTGTGATAATTGAAAACAAACATGTAAAAGGGCTTAGCATAGTATCTGGCCCAGATTTAAAAGTCAATAAATGTTCATTTACTCATTGCTCATAAATAAATACTAGGATTTTTCTTAAATTGTGAAGCATAAGAATAAAAATTTTTATAAATCCCCCAATAATATATAGACTACCAATGCAGAATTTGACTTTTTGATGAACAATTAGTGAATACTTACAAAGCATGCTTGAGATTTTTTATAAAAATCTGTATCAATTCTGTGTTTTTTATTATTTAAAAAAGACAGGTAAAACAATTATTTTTAATTACTAAATAACCATATTAATAAATAAATTCCTTTATTTGTCATGTGCTTCAATAGATAGATGATAGATAGATAGATAGATAGATAGATATCAGGTCAGTGAATTATGATGATGATAACAGCAAGAAAACATTAAGTAGACCAGCCTCACTTCAGGAATATTCTTTGAAGAAATCTGTAAGTTGCTGCCATATACTAGTATATGCCTACACATTACAAATTTATCAGTGCTTTTTCATATTTTTCAGATACAAGTTTGAGTATATGCTACAGGAATGGTCAAGATGTAATCGTCCTGTGGAAACCGGTTTGGCTCAGTGGATAGATAGGGCATCAGCTTGTGGACTGAAAGGTCCCAGGTTCAATTCCGGTCAAGGGCATATACCTTGGTTGCGGGCTCATTCCCAGTAGGGGGTGTGCAAGAGGCAGCTGATCGATGAGTCTCTCTCATCGATGTTTCTAACTTTCTATCCCTCTTTCTTCCTCTCTGTAAAAAAATCAATAAAATATATATTTTTTTAAAAAGATGTAATCGTCCTGCCTTGTTATATAAGTCAGGATAGGCTAAGACCTCCCTAAGAACTAGCCCAGTATCAGACACGTAAAATGATTGGATGAATCCTGTGTAGGTGGATAGGTAGGTGAGTAAGTGACTAATTGAGTTTGTCGTTTCTTCTTGGCACTACAAAGTCAGTACCTTTTTCTCCCACCCTGTGATTAGATGCAGTAACAGAACCTGTCCTGGCCAATGAATTGTGAAAAGAAGTATGAACATGTGTCATTTTCATGCTGGAGCATTTATATGCTGGCACAAGTCTTCCAAGTTCTTTTTCCATTGCTACAATGATTATGAGAGCATATATTGAGAGGAAGTTTCTATCAGTCCCTCAGCCTCCAAAAGAATATAATGAGCAGAACCCTCTGCCCATCCCAATGAAAATACAATATGTATCAAATTTCTTTTGGGGTAAGTCATAAAAATTTTGGAGTTTTGTTACAGGAATATAACCTAGCCTATTCTGACTTATGCAATAACTGAGGTAATAGTATTTATTTTAGAACTAGAAATTTGTGGGAGTTTATTTTCCAAAAAAAACAAAACTGTACAGTTTAGCAATTTATCGTGAACATGTAAATTAATCTCTCTATATGATAGCTCTCACCTACAAAATAGAGCAATAGTATCTACTTCATAGAGCAGGTATAGAGATTAAATAAGTGAATGTCTATTAAGTATTTAGCAGAATACTTAGGACATATAAAGCTTTCAATAAATGGTACTATATTATTATTAATGCATTAGATATTTATGTACTGCATATTTTATTTTACTCTTCCACCTCTTACTCCTTATTCATTTTAATTTATAGCCATTTTTTCCATTCAAAAAAATCTTTATTAAGAATTACTATATAGAGGGCACTATGCAAAACATTAGGAATGAAGACAAGTAAGATAAGACATATCAGTGATTCTTTTTAAAAAATATATTTTATTGATTTTTTACAGAGAGGAAGGGAGAGGGATAGAGAGCTAGAAACATCAATGAGAGAAAAACATCGATCAGCTGCCTCCTGCACACCCCCTACTGTGGATGTGCCCACAATCAAGGTACATGCCCTTGACCGAAATCGAACCTGGGACCCTTCAGTCCACAGGTTGATGCTCTATCAACTGAGCCAAACCAGTTTCGGCTTCAGTGATTCTCCTTACCTACAATTCTTCTTTCTTCTCCAATTTACTCATAATCAAGCAAACTTTAAAATTATAAACATAAATACATGTTCTGAGTTATAAATATTGTCATTGGCAGAGTTAATTTAAAAAACAAACAAAAAAAAACAAGCAAACACTTAACTTGAGTCTGGATTTTATTCAATATTGAGATGGAAAATTTTGTTTAGGTCTGATTTACCAAAGGCAATCAATAATAGGGCAAAAAACAGACCGGTGCCCACATCCCTACTGCTCCTAATACAGTGCCCTATAGACAAGAGGCCCACAATGAACAGAATTACAGGCATCAGAGATCAGCCAATCCAATCCTCTTTCCTTGTATGTTAGCATAGTGAGATCTAGAGTTAAGTAACTTGCCCAAGGTCATAACATGAACTGATACCAGAATCCAAACTTTGAAAATGCTTTAAGTGCCCAAAGCACAAAGTCCCTATAATATGCTGACAGAGAGATATAAACATAACAATGCAAAACCTAAAATTAATTTTTACTGAAAGTGCATTTTAGCATTAACTGCTAATATATTCAAAATTCAGATATCAGAAAGACAGAGTGAAAAAGTACCTGCAAAAACTTAAAAGGATACATTATCATATTTTCTACCCTATAATTTACCAAATTCAAAATAGCATAGAAAAAAAATAGTTTCAAATGCCTTTTTTATGTATTAGTCTTGTGAGGAAGAAAATTTTAAGCAAGGAAACAAGTCAATTTCCATGCCTTATTTACAAGTGTACTAAGTTATAACCCCATGGTATGCACTATATTTGTAACATAAAAGAATTCACACAGATTTTCATATTTTTCAGAGTAATTATTTTAGATCATGAAAAAGGATGACTTAAGTATTTTATTCTGAGTGGAGAGGGAGTAAGTTAAAGCCACGTACATTAAGAAACTACAAGATAGCGCGGAAACCGGTTTGGCTCAATGGTAAAGCGTCGGTCGGTCTGCGGACTGAAGGGTCCCAGGATCGATTCCGGTCAAGGGCATGTACCTTGGTTGTGAGCACATCCCCGGTAGGGGGTGTGCAAGAGACAGCTGGTTGATGTTTCTCTCATCAACGTTTCTAGCTCTCTATCTCTCTCCCTTCCTCTCTGTAAAATATCAATAAAATATATTTTTTTTAAAAAGAAAGAAACTACCATATTTGCCGGCGTATAAGACGACTGGGCGTATAAGACGACCCCCTAACATTTCCACTCAAAATACAGTTTGTTATATACTCGCCGTATAAGACTACCCCCTCTTCCGCACACCTTCCACACATCAAATAAAAGGTAAAACAATATCAGATTTGATTTCAACATTTTAATTTATATTCAAATGCTTATGACATGCAGGAAAACTGTCACAAGGCTGTATGTAATCAAACATATACCGTATTTGCCGGCGTATAAGACGACTGGGCGTATAAGACGACCCCCCACTTGAAGGCATATTTTTCAGGGCCAAAAAATTGTCTTATACGCCGGCAAATACGGTACAAGATAGCCAAAACTGGTTTGGTTCAGAGGATAGAGCGTCAGCCTGTGGACTGAAAGGTCCTGGGTTCGATTCCGGTCAAAGGCATGTATCTTGGTTGTGGGAGCATCCCCAGGTGTGCAAGAGGCAGCCGATCGATGATTCTCTCCCATCGATGTTTCTAACTCTCTATCCCTCTCTCTTCCTCACTGTAAAAAATCAATAAAATATATTTTTTTTAAAAAGAAAGAAGATCTGGGGGAGATAAGAGATCAACCGAAGGACTGGTATGCATGCATATAAGTACAACCAATGGACACAAAACTCTAGGGAGAGAGGGCATGTATGGGGGGGGGGGGCAATGGTAAGCTTTGTACACATATAATACCATAATAAATTTTTAAAAATATATTTCTTATAGTAAAAAAAAAAAAAAGAAAGAAAGAAAGAAAGAAAGAAAGAAAGAAAGAAAGAAAGAAACTACAAGATAGATCCTGGCTGGGTAGCTCAGTTGGTTAGAGCATTGTCCCGATATGCCAAGTTTGTGGGTTTGATCTTGGAATCAACCAATGAATGCATAAATAAGTGGAACAACAAAACTCACTCTCTCTCTTACTCTCTCTCTCTCTTTCTCTCAAAACAAAAAACAAAACAAAGCAAAAAACTATGAGATAAAATAATATTTACCATTCACTGACTGTTTATTAAATAATATAAACTGTGCTAAATAAGTACTTTACACATACCAGCTCATTTCACAACAAATGGGTAGAATGGGTAATATAATTATCTCCATTTTGCTGATTATAAAAATGGAAGCTCAGAGTAATTTATCTAAAGTTACTCAGGTAGTGATAAAAACAGAATTCATTCTCAAACCCATATGGTGTTCAAGTTCTATCAAATCCTGACCCTCCATAATTTATTTTTTTTAATATATTTTATTGATATTTTACAGAGAGGAAGGGAGAGAGATAGAGAGCTAGAAACGTCGATGAGAGAGAAACATCGACCAGCTGCCTCTTGCACACCTCCTACCGGGGATGTGCCCGCAACCAGTGTACATGCCCTTGACCAGAATCGAACCAGGGACCTTTCAGTCCGCAGACCGACGCTGTACCACTGAGCCAAACCGTTTCGGCATGACCCTCCATAATTTAGATCAATTCGTCATTTCTAAGGGGTGGAATCCTGTAACAGAGAGGAATAGACAGAAGTGCTCCAGCCATGAAGACAGAAGAGACACAATTCAGAGATGGAAGATGCTGACGACACCCCACCATACCAGCAGACAGCAGCTGCCTGTTGCTGAAGGATGCCAAGGACCAAACCAGAGACAGTCGGACCTGCATTATCACCATTTGTTCACCAACCAGATCTGAAATATCATGGCTGACATATAAACACAAGGAACTATTTGACATTGAAATTGGGACTCAAAAGAACTGTTGGCCCAGAAAATAACTCACTACAGACTGATTCATTTGCCTCTCAGCATAACCATTATGGCTTGTCACAGTTTAGGTTCTTACAAGGGTATTTCTTGGATCACATGATCTCACACATCTAGAAGAAATAATGAACAACATAAACTGATGAACAAAAACAGACCCAGAGAAAGAGAAGCAGTGATCAGACTCTCAAACCTCAGAGGAAAAGTAGGGGAGGGTGGGGGTAAGGGAAAGAGATCAACCAAAGGACTTGTATGCATGCACATGGGCCTAGCCAGTGGCCATGGACAACAGGGGGTGGGGGCATATGTAGGGAGGGATTTAGGATGGGAATGGGGGATAAGGACAATTATGTGATACCGTAATCAATAAAAATAATAATAATTAATTAAAAATTTGGCTCTCAAAAGAAATTTCAATCGTTGTACTGTTATTTGGCTCTGTTGACTAATGAGTTTGCCGACCATGGCTCTAGGTCTAAAGAGAAGGCCATCAATAGATAAACCAATAATAAGACAAGAAGGGGCGGGCTGGGGGGAGATAAGAGGACAAGAGCAATAGACTCTTCCAAGGGGCCTGACATAGATACATTTTACTAACCATCTCTGCCATGTGACAAGAGTAGGAAAGGGGAACTATAATAGAAATTGAAAGGAGAACTGTATCAAGCTATCAAGCCCACTGTTATGGCCTCACAGCAGACAAGGAGGAAGCTGTGGAGAGGCCTACAAGTGGCCATGAGCTCAATGCTGGGCTAAGTTGCAGCGTTCTAACATAAATACGGGTCAGTAGTTAAATAGCAACAGTTGAGTATAGGTGACTAGCCACTAGGTTTCTAGAATAGGTATTTCCACCACTGGCATGCATTTGGATCAATCTGCAATGTGTAATACTACGGAATGTACTTTTAGGACAGGATGGGTGAGGAGTTGGCACTACTCTATTAAGTTCCTTAAGTTCCTCCCATGGTTCCAGGCACTTTCATGTGTTAAGTCTCACAACAACCTTGGTAGATGTGATGGTTAATTTTACATGTCACCTGTCTGGGCCACAGTGTCAAACATTATTCTGGATGTTTCTATGAAGGTGTTTTTTGATTGGAATTAACATTTCAATCAGAGAATCAGATTTTTGAGTAAAGCAGACTTACCCTTCATGATATAGGTGGTATTCATCCAATCATGTAAAGGCCTAAATATCACAAAAGACTGACCTGTCCTGAGCAAGAAGGAAGTCTGCAAGCATACTTCCTTTGGACTCAAACTGCAACTCTTCCTCTGCTCTCCCTGCATATTTTGGACTTACCAAACCTCCACAATCATATGAGCCATTTGCTAAAAATAATCAATCTCTCTTTGTGGAGTGACTCTCTCTCTCTCTCTCTCTCTCTCTCTCTCTCTCTCTCTCTCTCTCTCTCTGTTTCTCTAGAGAACCCTGATTAATAGATATTGCTTTTTATGTCACCACTCATGAAAATGATAGCCTAATAGAACCCATTCTCTCTCTTTTTAAAAAATATATTTTTATTGATTTCAGAGAATGGTAAGGAAGAGATAGAAACATCAATAATGATAGAATCATTGATTAGCTGCCTCCTGCACAACCCCTACTTGGGATCCAGCCACAACCCAGGCATATGCCCTGACCAGGAATCCAACAGCGACCCCCTGGTTCACAGGTCACAGTTTAACCAGTGAGCCATGCCCACAAGGTGGACCCATTTTCTTTCCCCACAATATCACACAGTAAAATGCCCTCAGGACTCACACTCCAGTCTGAGGAGCTAGTTTGGGAGGTAGAGGGTAGTGAGAAGCAGGAAAACCTTGTAACCACAAGCCACACATCCCAAGGAGTCTTTTACAACACATATACCCAAGAGCCTTGATGTGCCCAAGTGATGAACTATTCTCTGTCTGCTCTCCTGATTCAGTTATTTTGATTAAAAGAAATGAAATAGCCCTCCTAGATCAACATTCGAAGACTTTGAAAGAAGAGGCAGGGATTCCATATATGTTCAGTCTTACGGTGAATGGGGAAGATTAAAAACTCTTAATAAAAGGACTACAAAATCAACTTTGAGCTGCGCATACAATGACAACCTGGCGTTTTAGGTTAAATATTAGAGACCAGAGGCCCTATGAACACCTCGGGAAAGTAGTCAGGACAGTGGTCCGAAAGGATGTCCAGAGGTCATTCTGCTGTTCGGTCTAATTAGCATATTAGCTCTTTATTATATAAGATCATCGAATAAGATACTGGAAATGTATATTTAAGGACAGCTTTGTGATAACGGATGACTACTACAGCGGAAGAGGGAGCAGAGTTGTCACTGAATAAGTTGGATTTGGCGGGATTCGTGGGAATCTGAATGAGAGCATCCTCAGAGAGCAGGACTGTCGTGGTCAGTTCCAGAAGAGGATGGAGCCAGGGCTGAGAGTAAATTATTGGTAAAGGGAGGAGAGATTTTAAACAGAACCGGGCTTAGGGCCACCCTCTAGAAAACGTGATCCGGAGATGGGACAAATCATAGGCATTGGGGGCGCCGAAATTCCGGGTGGGCACCGTCCGGTGCCTGGGGTCCCGTCGGTTGGGCGGGAGACCACCGCGAAGCCCCTTACCCAGCCTTACCTTCTGCTGGAAGTAGTGAGTCCTGTACTTCTTGTCTATCGAGGAGCCTGGTGTAAAGCTGGTGGACAAGTGCCGGTGGCTGAGGGCATGTAGCGCTGGCGGCACGGGGATGGCGAGCCCCGGCATCAGGAAAGCCAGGAGCAGAAGCAGGACGAGGCGCCCCATGGCTCGGGCCGGCGGCTGCAGTGCGGGCGGGGGAGGCAGACAGGCAGAGGCGCGTAGCCTGAGCGGAGCCCAGCCCGCAGCTCCGCCCGCCACCAATCGGCTCCTCCCCCGGGAAACCCAAAGTCGCCCGGCCCCAAACCCGGATCGCCCGGGTCACACCGCCCCCGCCCAAATTTCATCTCCCTCGTGTGCCACCTCCACTTTAGAGTCCACCCTCCTTTCGGCGGCCCTACAAATCTGCCCTCACCATCCCAAGGGCCCCAAACTACCTGACCTAAATTTCCGCCCGGTCACCCTATATATATTCTCGCCTTCTCGTCACCTCCAATCCCTAACCCTGCCCGTCTCACTCCCATTGCCACACCGCTTGCCCTCCCTAAATCCGATATCCCGGTAACACTAATAGCTCCCGCGACAAAGCACGGATCGTTCACTGCCCGTCGCTGTGTCGACTGGGCAATAAGCACGCACGCGCGCACACACACACACACACACACACACACACACACACCATCTCCTCTAACCCAACCACCACGGAAATGTTTGCGTGCTTACGACTGTGGATCCCATTTATTGACACAGACAGGTTCAGGCAGGTGCGGGGCTTGCCCCGGGTCGCTCCGAAGTGGAGCCCGGCTTCTCGGACCGCCCCGCCGGGCTCCCCGACGCCACCTCCAGTCAGTCGGTCCAACCACCTCCCGCGGGGCCCTACCGGCGGGTCATCCCGAGCCCCCGCGCAGCCCACACCACCCATCGCTTCGGAGAGGTCGCCGGGGGCCCACGGAGCCCCCAGATCCCGCTGGGTCCTGGTCCCTTCTTTCGTTAATGCCCCGTTCCCGCCTCCCGCCTCCCGCCGCCACCCGTTTCGGGCCCCGTCCCCGGGCCGCGCCATCCCCTCGGGCAGAGACCCCTCCGGACTTCTTGGCTCCGCCAACCCCCCCTCTCCGCCCAGCCTTCGCCCTCCGGCGGTCGCCACGCCCAGCCGAGGGGCGGCTCCAGCCCTTCTCCGTCGCCCGGCGCCCACGCCCACTTTACAGGCGGTACCACTGCCCCGCCGGCCGGGGAAAATTACTCGCCAAACCTGCCTCTACTCCCAGTTTGACGAAAATGGTCGCTCCCAAACGTTCACAGCATATCCGGCTTAACCTCCACCCTCGGCGGCCGCGCCGCGTTCTGATTGGCTCTCGGGAGCCACGGCGGGAGCGTCACTTCCGGCGGAAGCGGGGCGCGGGAGGTTCGAGCGGAGCCGGCTCTGCCAGCCGGTGGGAGTGTTGCCCGGGCAAGCTCCGGCTCCGGGTCCTCCGCCTGTGGTGAGTGGCTGCGGGGAGCGGTTCTCCGGGAGGGCGAGACCCCGAAACTCCTAACGAACCCCCTTAACGTTGTGAATGGGACTCAGAGCATTCTTTGTTGTTGTTCCGGGAGGTAGCCTCGTCTTTAAAAAGGGGCGGTCATTTTCATTTTAGACGGAGCGCTTGCCGTCGTTTACTGAGCATTTACTTACTGCGCCACCGAGCTGGGCACGGATGAGCACCGGGAACTGGAAGCACAGGAAGGACCATGGGACGCTGCGGCGTGGGAGGTGCTCGGGGGGACACGCACCGCCGGCTGCTGCGCCGGAAGTAATCCGTGCTGCGAAGGCGTCTTTTCCAAACCGCTGTGACGGCCCAGCGGGGAAAGTGAGTAACTAACTGAGCGGTGGGCTCCGACCAGAAACGTGCACGGTTTCGAGATTCCTTCCTATCGCTCACACGTAGCCAGTCACTGTGACAGGAGCCTCCCAGCTGGTTCTCCGTTCAGTCTTGTTTCCTTCCAAGCCAGGCTGGTTAAAAAGCTCAGGTCTGGTCCCGGCACTCCCCGTTTAAAACCTTTCCGTCGCTCCGACCTTCCCTCAGATGTAAATCTGAACTCCCTAACCTGGTTCACCGGGCCCTTCTTGTCGGGCCTTTGCCCACCTCTCCTGCTTCGTTTTTCACCACTCCAGCCCTAGGTTCCAGCCATACGGAATGTCTTTTTGAGTTCTTCGAATGCGCCATCTCCCTCACCTCCAGTTAGTTATTGATGCTGCTGAGAATTTTTTAAAGTGATTCTCTCCTCTGCGCCAAGAAGGTACTGGGATTACAATGGTTAACAAGATAGATTCCTTCCCTGATAGAACTTAAACCTTCTATAGATGGACTTGGAGGAATAACAAGGTAGCCTACCTGAATCAGGTTGGTTTCAGAAGGCCTCTGAGAAGCTGACACTTAAATTGAGGCCTAGGAGATGAGAATAATCTAGGCATTAAACTGGAAAGGAAGAATATTCCAGAGTGAATAGATTGTACAAGGGTCCTGAGGCCAAAAAGAGTCTGGCTTCTTCGTGTTCAAGAACCTAAGAAAAGACCAGTGTTTCTGGAATATATTCAGAAAGAACAGTTTCTGGAGATGAGTCTGGAGAGATTGGCTGGGATCAGACCACTTAGTTAGGATATTAAAGGAGCCACAAAAGCAGGAGATAATGGTTGTTTACATTAAGGTGGTGGCAGCTTAAGGTGGGATTGGGCCTGGGGAAGGGGGAAGTGAATGATGGGTTTTTTTTGTTGTTGTTATTAAAATATATTTTATTGATTTTTTTCACAGAGATGAAGAGAGAGGGATAGAGAGTTAGAAACATCGATGAGAGGGATCCATCGATCAGCTGCCCCCTGCACACCCCCTACTGGGGATGTGCCCTCAACCAAGGTACATGCCCTTGAACGGAATCGAACCCGGGACCTTTCAGTCAGCAGGCTGACGCTCTATCCACTGAGCCAAACTGGTTTCGGCTAAATGATGGTTTTTAGATAAGGAAATAGACTCAAGCATTTACCTATGGGTGTATTGTCCCACTTGTGGCAAACAGATGACTCCTAGATTATCTGGCCAGAGTTACCGATGGAGAGTAGTGCCATTTACTGAAATGGAGAAAATTACAAGAGGTTTGAGAGGAAACCAAGAATTCAGGTATTTCACCTATTAAGACTTGAGATGTCTGTGGGCTATCCAAATACTGTTGGCGCTCAGATGAGCAGTAGAGATACGGAAGTCTGGAGCTTGCAAATACTGTGTGCACCTTTGTGTCACTTCATTGGCAATTATACATTGCCTTAGCCAATGGACTATAAATTCCTTGAACACAAGCCTGTTTTTTCTGTCTGTAACCCAGTTCCTTTCCCTATGCCCAAAATAGTACTTACCTGCTGTGGACAAAAAGGGGCCACATGCTAACCTGACTGCGTGGAAGCCTTGCAAACTCAGAGACCTAAAGTAACTACAAAAGATGTTCTGAAATTAAAACTTTAAAATGAAAAAGCAATTTATGGTGGATACTCATATCCTAGGCTGGTATCTTCCCTGACAAAGGTCAGTCTTTACCTTAACTGAGCCTACTGTCCTATTGCATCTACAGTAACATATAGTTGAACTGTCAGAGTAATTTTCCTTTTCTGGGCCCCTCAAAGCACAGGCACCACTCTGCGGAGACCACAAATCTTCTCATTATTATTGAGTTAATTGTTGACAGTTACTATCCTGCACTCACCTAAGTAAAAGGAGTGTGTGTATATCATTTTACTTTTTATCCAATCCCAAAGGTTTCCCCAATTTGCTTTCTCCTACCTCTCTGATCTATCACCAGTGGATTTCATGTAACCTTCTTACATCTCCTCTTTTGATTGTAATGTATAAAACAAGGTGCAAAACTGCCATTCTCTGGAGCATTATCTCAATCCATTGAGATTCTGCTTCCCAGCAATTGTCAACACTTTGGCTCAAGTAAACTCAGAAAAATTCTTCCAAGTTTGAATGTTTCTTATGTTGACTCTGTCATAAATGCAGTGGACAAACTGTGTGTGTTGCTCACTAAGATTTTCCTGAATAATGTTTCAAAATATTATTCACCAATATTTCTTTAGACAAAAGTGGTTTTGTTTCTTTGTTTTTTGTTTATTTAATTTTACATCTCCTGCCGGCCTCTCTTCCCTTTCTGGAGTTTTCATATGAGGTTAGTAAATCATTTATCAGGGACATCTTATGACTGCCCTTAGAAAAATTAGACCAACTTTGTGCTATTAGACCAACTTGAAGGAAACCATTAGCTAACACCTTAATTCCTATTTGTATTCCATGGTTAGGTGTTTATGCCATAAAACACACTTTATGTGATTTCTCTCCTCTGATCATTTTTTTAAATAGTTGTAAATATTATTTGTGAAGTTACCAGATCCGCTGCTGTCTCAGGTATGACCCCAGTCCACCATCATAGGACCCAGAGCTTATGTGACATGACTGCCAACTCTTTCAAAAAAGGACCTCATTTCCACACTTAACCAGACCCAGAGCTGATGTGCCTGGACCTCCTGTTATCTCAGGGGAAGACTCTGCCCCTCACTCACAAGAACCAGAGGTGATATGACATGATCCCAAGTCTCAGGGACAGACCTTTCCTCACACTCACAGGATACAGAGCTCATGTAACAGGACACACAACTTTTACAGGGTCAGACTCCCAACACTCAGAGGACCAAGAGCTATAGTGACTGGACTCTCCACTCATGTGTGACCCTCTCCACACGTACAGAACTCAGGGTTAATGTCACGAGATCCCCCACCCTTTCAGGTTGGGCTCCTCCCCACAGCTCACAGGATCCAGAGATGATGTCAGAGGACCCCATGTCAGTGGCTCCACATTCCACACTAAATAGACCCAGGGCTGATGTGTAAGGATCCCCCAAGTCTTTCATGAGGGAACTCACTCCACATCACAGAACTCAGAGCTGACATGACAGGACTCCCTACTCAGGTAGGACCCCTCCCAACATTCAGAGGATCCAGAGCTGATGTGGCAGGACCTCCCTGCTCTGAGAGTGGAAGAGCTCCATTCACTCAGGTGCTCTCTTTCCTGCTGCCATCTAGTGTACATATTGGGAATAGCACCTTTTACTAAGCCTCTTACCATTTTGCAAGGACACTTTGAAGGCACCTTACATCATCCCTAGCTCAGAATGTCTCATATACCCAAGTTTCCTTTCTATCTCAGATCCTCTTCTGCATTTGGAGTCTCTGACTCTCTTACATATGTGAGGTTTTCATACATATGTATATCTTAAATTTGGTTATTTTCTGTTGCTAATTTGTCTCATATATATTTGATTAGATCAGGAAATAGAACCTTGAGGCTAGAGGGAAGTTTGTTCTTTTCTCACATAAGCAAATAATCAGACACTTAATAGTAGGTACATTTTGGGAGTACATCAACATCACTGTTTCCTGAAATAAAGTTTTAACATTTAACTAAACTAAGTTATTCTCAGAACTGAGTGATTATATCAGTGAAATATGGAACAATCTAGTAATTTAGTTTGAGGATATAAAACTTTTTATTTATATTTTTTATTGATAATTTACAGAGAAGAAGAGAGAGAGATAGAGAGCTAGAAACGATGAGAGAGAAACATCGACCAGCTGCCTCCTGCACACCCCCTACCGGGGATGTGCCCGCAACCAATGTACATGCCCTTGACCGGAATCGAACCCGGGACCTTTCAGTCCGCAGACCGAAGCTCTACCACTGAGCCAAACTGGTTTCGGAAGAGGATATAAAGTTTCAAAAGGGGATGAAGAGGGCCAAAGTTTTGCACTTGGGGTATTGATTTTAAGCTGGTTAAGAAACAAAAGATGGTTCTTATCTCGTTTTTTCCTAAGATATTTAGTTAGAAAAATCCGGTTTAGGAAGAAAATGTTAGCATAATCACTTTAGCTTTAGAAATTCAGACTCCAAGCCAGAGTTTGTTGTCCTCCTTACCTCTCCCGCCCCATGTGCTACTGCATTGGGGGTTACCTTAAAAAAAGTATCCTGCCATGTATGTTGCACTTTTTTAAAATTACCTGTTTATAGCCCATTTCACCTAAAGTTTAAGACCCTATTCCCCCATTTCCAAAATGTTCTGAAAACCCAATATTACCTCATTGTTTTTGCTATTCATCTGTTTGCAAATTCCCCTTCACATGTATTAAACTTTGAATTGCTTGTTAATCTAAGTATGCTAATTTGATTATTAGCTCAGTTGTTAGAACTTACAAAGTGTGAGGGGGAAAAATTTTTTTAAATATATTTTTATTGATTTCAGAGAGGAAGGGACAGGGAGAGAGAGATAGAAACATCAATGAATTCCTCTTGCACGCCCCACACTGAGGATCAAGCGCACAACCTGGACATGTGCCCTTGACTGTAATCGAGCCTGGTACCTTCAGTCTGCAGGCCGATGCTATATCCACTGAACCAAACCAGCTAGGACAGGAAAATATTTTTGTTTTAATCCACAGTACTGATGAACCGGTCATATGAGATTAATGGCAGGGACACTGCTAACTTCTGGACATTGCTGCACCTGAAGGATCATGAACATCTGCCAGCAAAGGTAAGCATTACTTTTGTTTACTCTGTCTGCCTTCCTGGTCTATTTCTGCAGCATTTGTTAGGCTTTAGAAGTGCTTTGAGTTATTTTCCTCTCTTCTACATTTGTGAAGCTAGCTGCGTCAGCTTAGAGAGTCATGAGATTTCTTTATTGAGTCATGAGTCTGTTTACATCATGAGGATCTGGTTCAGCCTCTGCATCTGGTGGTAGCTGGGGTCCATTGTCCGGCTCCAACTCTGGTGTCTGGCTATGCAGTCTTGGTTATGGATCTGGGTTCCATCCCCAGGGTCTGTGATCTGGTGACAAATCTATTTAGCTATGGAGTCTGGAGACTTTGTATGTGGCTTTATGTCCTGGGTTCATAGGTTAAAAGACCAGGAGAAACCTGGAGGCAAGTTTTCTCTCCTGGCTCCAGCCAAGGGTGTCTTGAGATTAACGGCCAGGAGAGGCCTTAAGCTGAATTCTGCATCTTGGCTCTAGCCAGATTGTCCAGGTGAAAAGGGCAAGACCTGGAGGCAAATCATTCATCCTGATGCCAGCCCAGCATGTGATGGGCAGAGAGTGCCTGGGGAAACAGGTGAGGAGAGACCTGGAGCTGATGGTGTTTTTTCCGGCTCCACCACGTACATGATGGACAGAGAGTGTCCTGAGGTCAAGGTTGAGGAGGGACCTGGAGTCAAATTCTTCATCTCAGATTTAGCCTAGCCTGTGATGGACAGTAGTCCCGGCTGCTTGGGGAAAAGGATGACAAAAGACCTAAATGCAATTGATCCATCCACTTGCAGCCAGCCTGTGTGTGAGAGGTGGTGGGGATGCCTGGGGTAAGGAGCAAGGTGAGACTGGGAGGCAATTTCTCCATCCGTCTGAGGATCAGAAGGGATGCCTGTGGTAAGGGATGCACTCAGCTGGCTAGAGTTCTGTAGTCACTTTCTCCATTCTGTTTTCACATGAGCATTTTTTCTGGACCTGTTTCCCCTGGAACATGTCCTCCAGGCCCAATGTAAGTGAGCGCTTCACGTGGGACCATCTTTTGTGAGCGCGTCTTATGGACCAGTTCCCTAAGGACATGTTCTTTGGCCCAAATTTAAGTGAGAATTCCAGTGCGGCCATATTTTGTGAGCACAGCTTCCATGCTGGCTCCCGGGGACACGTCCTCCAGGCCCAAATTGAGCACTTTCTGTGGGACTGCTTTTTGTGAGCACTGCCTCTGGACCAGATTTGGGAGGGTACACTTCCCATCCCAGTTTCCCTGAGTGCAGAGCACGAGGAACACGTGAGTCATCCTGCCGCCACTGAGGACATTTGATTGCTTCTGTTCTGAGGGAACTTGCTTTTCCTTAGTGTCTGTCCCAGGAGGTGCTACCCTGGGAGGAAACGGTGAGGGGGTATCTCCTATGCAAGGACTGCTCAGTGGGCTGAGCCGGTCTTCAGATGGCCTAGCAAACTTTTCTGGAAGGGTTTGGTGGGGAATTGCTGTGTGTGTGTTGGGGGAAGGGGGTGTTTGTTTTCAGTCAGATTTTGGTGGCTTCACAGCAGTGTGTGAGGTCATGGAGAGACCTGGATGTAAATTCGCTATTCTAGGTGTAGCCAGTGCTTGAGGAGCAGAGGGGTCCCTGGATGAGGGGTGCAATTCAGCAGCTGGTGTGCTGTGCAGTGTACACTTTGTGCAGGCTGGTTTCTCCTGAGCATTTCCTCCAGATCAGTTTCGGGGCACAGGTCCTCGTTGCCCAGTTTAAGTGAGCGATTATGAGCACTTCTTCCCTAAGGGTTTCCTGGGGCCTTTATTTCTTTTGGGGCCCATTTGAATAAGCACTTTCTGTGGGACCACTTTTCGAGAACCAGGAATCAAGGTACTGGTTCCTGACCCCATGTATGTGAGCATTCAAAAACCAAGTGAGAACTTGTCATGCCGCCCTTTCAGGACGTGTGCACATCTGTTCTCGGAAACTGGGCTCCCCTTAATATGCGCTGGGTTTTGGGGAGACTGTGAGGCCGCACCTGTGCTCCACGTACGTGGGTACTGCCTCCCTTCCCCCAGGAGACTCTGCCAGGGGAGGAAACCGAGCTGAAGTGTCCTTTGTGTGAGGACCACCAAGGGGAGGGGCTGGGGGCCATCTCTCCTTTGAGCACCTCGCTGGAAGAGTTTGTTGATTTAATTATTCAAAAGTGTAATGTTGCCCCATATTCCTAATAAAGGGTGAGAACCAAAGTCCCCCCAAAATAAATAAAAGCTGCTTGGTGTTTCTGTTGCTGGTTGTGGCATGATCAAGTTACTTTTGACCAGGATTTTACTGGTTTGAGAAGTTCATCATAAGGATCCTTTGGTTATAGAAAGCAAAGAAGTATTCACACATTGTCATGAGCATGGGGAGTGAGAAACAAAATTTATTTTTTGGCTCTGAGAATTTAAGGTTTGGTTATTTATTTATTTAATACTCACCTGGAGATAGATTTAGATATATTGATTTTGGAGAAAGAGGAAGGAGGAGAGAGACAAACATCTATCAGTTGCCTTCTCTACACTCTTAGCCCGGATGAAATCTAGATATGTGCCCCCACCAGGAATCAGACCCACAAACTTTTTGGTGTATGGAAGGATGCTCCAACCACCTGAGCCACCCAGTCAGGGAAAAGGTTTAAATTCTGTTTGGAGGTGAAGTTCCAGATATTTACCAGTTACTCATTTATTTGAATCATCACGTTTTTTCAGGGAGGTATCTAGATAGAAGAGTGGACGAAGATAATTTCTCTTTGAAGACTAAAGTTATTCAATACTCTGGCCATCTGGCCGAAAAGGACAACAAAAGCCTCTCCTCCCCCAAATGATTTTCACAGTAAGGAAGGGGTGAGATATCTGGACTCGACATAAAACCCATATTGTTGCAGGGAGATGAAGAGTGTGTGGCAGATGCTGATACCCTCTCCTGACCCATCACACTGACACCATAGAGCCCAAACCAAGAGCCATTTAAAGTGGTAGTAGGAGGGAAAATGACTATTAGTAATTAAATTGGGAGAGAGCCATAAATTGGGATTGTCCTGGCCAGAGTGGAGTCTAAACCCTAGAAATGCGGGGCAGATTGGTGTCCCCTGCTGCTATAACACTTCCTGTGGTGCACACACCTTTGTACCAGTGTGTGGACTTCCTGATTTTTTCCAAGTCTAGTCAAATAAGACTGTCTCCTGGCATAGACACAGCTGATCCTCACAGCCAATTGGCCTGGAGGTCAGTTCTTCCCAGTGATACCAACAACAATTAAGGCTCAACTACAACAAGACTGTACATACAGTCCACAAAAGGGGGCACCAAGAGTGTCTACCTCAGGTAACTGGGAGACTGACCCACTGAACCATATAGGACACCTTAGCACACAAAACCACCCTACCAACTCAGGGAAGCAGCGAAAATGCCGAGACAAGGAAACAGATCACAAACGAAAGAAATGGAGGACAAAAAGAGACTGGATATAGAGTTCAAAACCACAGTTAACAGGTTTTTCAAGAATTTCCTAGAAAAGCCGATAAAATAAGCGAGACCTATGAAGATATGAAAAGGGATCAACTAGAAATAAAGAATACATTGTCTGAAATAAAAAATATTATACAGAGTCCTAAAAACAGAATGGAAGATCGCAAGAATCAAGTCAAAGATTTGGAACATAAAGAGCCAGAAGACACTCCTCCACAGAAGCAAGAAGACAAGAGAATCCAGAAAGTTGAAGATAATGTAAGAAATCTCTGGGACAACTTCAAGGGAACCAACATCAGAATCATGGGAGTCCCAGAAGAAGAGAGAGAGCAAGATAACAAAAACATACTGGAAGAAATAGTGACAGAAAACTTCCCCTACCTGGTGAAAGAATTAGACTTACAAGTTCAGGAAGCACACAGAACCTCAAACAAAAGGAATCCAAAGAGGACTACACCAAGACACATCATAATTAAAATTCCAAGAGCAAAAGACAAAGAGAGAATATTAAAAGCAGCAAGAGAAAAGCAGGTAGTTACCTATAAAGGAGCACTCATACGATTGTCAGCTGATTTCTCAACAGAAACCATGCAGGCCAGATGGGAATGGCAAGAAATATTCAAGGTGATGACTAGCAAGAACCTGCCGAAACCAGTTTGGCTCAGTGGATAGAGTGTCGGTCTACAGACTGAAAGGTACCAGGTTTGATTCCAGTCAAGGACATGTACATTGGTTGTGGGCTCACAAATAAAAAATAGCTAAAGGAGTTCATCACCGCCAAACCAGAATTATATGAATTGCTGAAGAGGGTTTTCTAGGAAGAGGAAGAAAATAAAGATAAAATTATGAACAACAAATACATAACTATCAATAAGTGAATCTAAAAACTAAGGGAATTAAAAAATCTGATGAACAATATTAACTGGTGAATATAATAGAATCAGAGGTATGGACCGGGAGTGAACTGACGATTCTCAGGGAAAAGGGAAGTGGGGGGTGTGGGAAGAGACTGAACATAAACTCTGCACCTATGGATGAGGACAATGGGGGGGAACCTGGTGAGGGAGGGAAAATGAGGAACATTTGTAATATGAACAATAAAGATTTGGGTTTTTTTTAAAAAAAAGCTAAAAAAAAGACAAATTAGGTTTAAGTTTAATTGTCATTCCTTTCTTGATCAAAATCAGAAAAAAATACCAAATTTAAGCATTTTAGGAAGAGGAACAAGCTTTTTCTTTTATCAGAATTCATCAGACCCGAGACTGGCCAAGTTGCTAGGTTGATTAGAGTGCATCCCCATACATCAAAATTGTGGGTTCTCTCCAGTCAGGACACATATAAGAATCAACCAATGAATGCATAAATAAGTGGGACAACAACTTGATGTTTCTCTCTCTCTTTTCTTCTCTATCTGAAATAAATAAGTAAAAGTCATCAGTCCTGGGAGTTGGAAGAGAGGGTCAAAAGCTACAGACCAGCATGGAAAGATAGCTTATTCTCCAAAGCAAAGAGTAGATACCTGTCCCTTAGAACTTTCTCTACCCCTGTTTCTATGAATTTGTTAAGTCAATGTGAATTTATTCCCAAAAAGTGTATAGTAAAAGAATTTCCTGATCATAATGGGACAAAGTTACATTGAAAGTACAAGTAGGTATGAGAAATTGAGGATTTATTGATTAATTTTCTTTTTAAAAAATGAAAAAAGTAATAAAATTAACAAATGTTTATAATAGAATAAAGCTCTACTAGATATAATTGTATACCTTGCTCTTTAGATATTTATTTAAATGGAAATTCTTTGGTTCAAGATTTTCTTAGTGCTGCCGAAACCAGTTTGGCTCAGTGGATAGAGTGTTGGCCTGCGGACTGAAAGGTCCCGGGTTCAATTCCGGTCAAGGGCATGTACCTTGGTTGTGGGCACATCCCCAGTAGGGGGTGTGCAAGAGGCAGCTGATTGATTATTCTCTCTCATCAATGTTTCTAACTCTCTATCCCTCTCTCTTCCTCTCTGTAAAAAATCAAAATATTTTTTTAAAAGATTTTCTTAGTGCTTTTATTCTGTACCACATTCTGTTCCTTAGGGTAAGTAATGTAAATGTGTTTCCTCAGTACACTGACATTTTTCTCTGTGCTCAGTGAAAGCATTTACTTTCATCCTTTGAGCCTCCCTTTCTTCCAGTTGATTTGTGGCTGATTATAAGTTGATAGTTGAAACAAGATAAAAGGGTTTTAAACCAAGAATTCAAGTGCCTCGTACATTAGCCTTGTTCTGCTGCAGCCCCCGTGCACCTGTTCCACTCCTACCACACCACTCCTACACAGCCTCCCTCGGGAATATGGTTTACTGACTATGATGGAGCTGAAATAAATGTAATACTCTATCACCAACCTCCTTAATAAAAATCAAGGAGAAAGATAAATTGCAAGAAATACCATATATGAAATTAAGTCTATCATTGTGCTTGCCTAACTTTAGTATTTATTCATTCCCAATGCTTCATTCAGTTATGCATCAAATATGGATTCACCATACTGCAAGTCAAGCAGGAGAGAGAGAGACAAAGCAAACTAGATGACAAGTATCATAATGGAAACAGCAAAGAATAACTAACTATGTAAAAGGATATTATTATATTTTTGTCCACCAGACAATGAATGGGAAATTTTTTTGTAATTTTCTGAGATTTACAAGATGAAACACAAATATTTAATGACCTTTTTCATTTTAGTTCTCAAATTTGCTAGACATAACTTTCTAGACATACTTATTTTATCCACTAGAGTGCAGTAAATCCTTAAAGACAGTTTAACCAACCTTCCTTTAAAAATATAGTAATTAGTTCTTATACATTTAACTTAGAAATTAATTCCCAAATATTTCTGCTTATATGTTTTTCACTTATTGGTAAGTTGTCTGCCCAGTTAAACAGTGAACATTTTAGGACAGGAAGTATCTTATTTTTTAAATTTCCCCACAACACTTGGCACAATGTCCTAGTCATCATACAGGTTTAATCTATCTCCTAAAATTTGAATTTGATAATAGTTTTGTGAAGAATATGATTTAATGCATGCCAATAGTTTTGGTACAATATAAATTTTATTTTAGAACTCTAAATAAAATCATCTCTGCTCATATAACCACAATTAAATAAAATAAATCCAAAGGGGATAAAATGTAAATAATGGTTAAAATACGCCGAAACCGGTTTGGCTCAATGGATAGAGCATCGGCCTTTGGACTGAGAAGTCCCGGGTTCGATTCCAGTCAAGGGCATGTACCTTGGTTGCGGGCACATCCCCGGTGGGGGGTGTGCGGGAGGCAGCTGGTCGATGTTTTTCTCTCATCAATGTTTCTAGCTCTCTGTCCCTCTCCCTTCCTCTCTGTAAAAAATCAATACAGAATATATTTTTAAAATAAATAAATAAATAATGGTTAGAATAAGTTTTAATTAAGGCACCATATATGAAACTACTCTACTGTAATGTATCTACACTAATAAAAGAGTAAGATGCAAATTGATTGTACCCTCATGATACCTACCAGCCAGTCAGGAGTGAGTATGCAAACAAAGATGGTGGGTTTATTTGCATACCACAAGCGCAGAGTGGCTGGGGGCAGGGTGGGACGCAGGCTTCCGCACTGACTCAACCACTTCAGGCCTCGGGCAGAGTGGGAAGATGGAAAGGTAGCACCAGCCACAGCAAAGGCAGTGCCAGCAGCCAGGGAAAGGAAAGCCCATTCTTGCACGAATCTTTGTGCATTGAGCCTCTAGTATACACATATAAAATTGTTTTATATTTGGTAAAGTGGTGTTTTATATTGAATGATACATGTTAGAACTGACCCAAGAAAAGGAAAAATAAAAATCAGGAAAAAATTTAATAACTAAAGATCAGGTCGACAAGTTTTGAATTAGGCATGGGGATATAAAAAGATGGTCCTTACTCTAATTCCTGAAAAACATATTAAACAAGTTTTTGCCCTGGGTACTATGGCTCAGTTGGCAGGAGTGTCATCCTATACAATGAATGGTCCTGGGTTTGATTCCCAGTCAAGCCACATGCCTAGGTTGTGGTTCAATCCCCAGCTCCAATTGGAGCTCATGGGAGAGGAAACTGATTGAAGCTTCTCTCTTTCCCTGTCTATTTTCATAGAAATGTCATTTTAATTGATGAGCAGGATTAGTACCACTTTAAAATCTGTCTTCATCTTCACATTTCTAAATTTCTGATTAGCTCATAAAGAATTATGCCTAAAAGTTTCTATTATTATTTTTAATTATGACTTTTACTTTGTCAAAGTTTGGATGACAGTTCCACCCATACTCAGAAATTGAAAGCTTTTGCCATGTGTCTACAAATGAAAATTTGTTGTTACAGCTTTATCTTGAACATGTGCAGAAGCATTTATTTTATACTATAATTAAGCTAATCAGTTTTAAATGTTGATAAACAAACATTTGAAATTTTAAAGAGTGTAAAATGTTGCTATTTTTAAATATATATTTTATTAATTTTTTTACAGAGAGGAAGGGAGAGGAATAAAGAGTTAGAAACATTGATGAGAGAGACATTAATCAGCTGCCTCTTGCATACTCCCTACTGGGACTATGCCCGCAACCAAGCAAGATACACGCCCTTGACTGGAATCGGACCTGGGATCTTCAGTCCACAGGCCAGTGCTCTATCCACTGAGCAACACTGGCTATGGCACTTTTTTTTTTTTTTTAACTAGAGGCCCAGTGCATGGATTCATGCACCTGTGGGGTCCCTCGGTCTGCAGGGATCAGGCTGAAACTGACTCTCTGATATCCCTCAAGGGGTCCAGAGTTACAAGAGGGCTCCAGGGCATGGCCAGCCCATCTTGCCCAGTCCCGATCAGCCAGACCCCAGCAGCAAGCTAACCTACCAGTCAGAGCTTCTTCCCCCTAGTGATCAGTGTGTGTCATAGTGACTGATCGAATGGTCAGACAGTCAGACACTTACCATATTAGGCTTTTGTGATATAAGATTTCTCGGATATGTTTTAAACAAGGATCTTAAAGTACTTTGAACTCTCTTTTCACCATATAACATTTTGCTTTTTCTGTTTGTAAAATATTTTCTCTTTACACTGTGTCAAAATGTACACACTGGGATCTAATAAAGTTCTGGGTAGCTTTGCTTATAAAGATGTGAAAGAAGCTAAATGATTTTTCCTGAATTATTGAGAATGGAATATTTATTCAGAAACAGAACGTTTGTTCACACTATTCTATTTTAAATTTTATTTTCTTTGTATTAATACTTTTAAGCATGAAAAGAAAATTAGTTTTTTAATACTTTGACATTTACTAGAAAAGACATATCTTGGCTTTGCAGTGGAGGTTAAGAGGTTTTCTTCAGAAATGAATTATGCACCTACAATTAAAGATTTGCCACTCACCCCAGTGACTATTTTGTTTTGTAGGCCACAGCGTGAATACATGAATAGAAAAAGAAAGTTTCTTCTTGCCTCCGTTCTTGCTCTCCAAAATTCAAGTTTTATATATCCTTCATGTCAAAAGTGCTTCTCTCGGATAATCTTCGTCTCCAAAAGGTAAATGTAAAGTTGTGAACACAAGAGAGGAAATACAAGTCAGTTGCAAGCCGGTGCAAGAAACAGAAATTCCCCATTTGCAAATCCCCACTCGCTACAACACAGCATAGCAAGGTTTTGACAGAGGAATTCCATACTCTAGCCTTTGGAAGGGATTTTAGAGAGACTGAAGAGCGAAAAAATTTCCACCTAAAGATTTTCTTTGAATTCTAAATCCTTAGTGATAAAAACTACAATAGGTACTTTGTAATAAGATTAACTTTCTTCTTTGTTTTAACCTCCAAGATTTAGAGCAGTGGTGGTTTTCAAATTACATTCTGCAGAGCCTTAAGAGTGCATGCTTCTAGAGGGAAATGGGGATTAGAGAAGGAATAATGGATAGTGCTAACAAGTAGGATGGACTCTGGCCCCCGCTCGTTTCAGCAAGACCTCCATTTTCATCCTTCTGTTAAAGTTCCAAAATTTCATTTAAAAAAACTCCATGATGTTATAAAGATGTAGACACATAGATGTACAGATATAAGAAACACATGTATGAAAAGTTTTTGATCATTCATATAAGATTATCATATTCACATATGTGTGTTTGTGTGTGCACGCTCTCCCAAAAATTATGAGTAAAGGGGAATACTTATTTATCCACATATGCTGTACACCTACCCAAACAGTTGTGAGTTGTCCTTTTAAGTTACTTAATGGGACCCATAGTTTCTTTAGTTTAGAAATCTCTCTGATACTCAGCACTTCCATTTCCTGTCTTAAAATGTGAATTGTAGCTCAGACACTATCTATCCTCTCTCCTATCCCTTCCCACCCAACCGCTCAGCCACCCAAAAAGTTTGTGTCATTTATTTAAACAAGTTGAATTGAATTTTATACACATTGATCCTAGTTTTCTCCTATTGAGGGGAAGTGGTATGTAAAGCTTTAAAGTATTTTTTTTTCAATTACAGTTACATTCAGTATTCTTTTGTATTAGTTTTAGAGTTTTAGGTCTACAGCATAGTAATTAGATAATCATATACCTTACAAAGTGTTTCCCCTGGTATTTCTAGTGCCCATTTGGAACCCTACAGAGTTATTACAGTACTATTGACTATCTGCTTTACTTTACATCCCTGTGACTATTTTGTAACTGCCAATTTGTACTCCTTAATCTTTTCACCTTTTTTACCCAAACCCCACTTCCCTCTGGCTACCATCAGTCTGTTTTTTGTATCTATAGCTCTGTTTCTGTTTTCTTTGCTCATTTATATTGTTCTTAGATTCCACGTGTAAGTGAAATCCTATGGAATTTGTCCTTCTCTGACTGACTTACTTCACTTAGCATAATAGCCTCCATCAGTGGTTTTCAACCTTCTAATGACCCTTTAATACAGTTCCTCATGGTGTGGTGACCCCCAACCATAACATTATTTTCATTGCTACTTCATAACTGTAATTTTGCTACTGTTAATGAGTTGTAATGTAAATATCTGTGTTTTCCAATGGTCTTGGGCGACCCTGCTAGCTAAGAATATTACATTAGACTTGAATGCATTATTATATAATTTTTAAAGAAGGTATATTTATAGCCAAACTATAACACAACTCCAGCAGATTTGGGTAAGATTACACGAATGGGTTGGCACAAATCCATTTTAAGTGTAGCAAAAAAATAATTAGCACAAATCTAATGATGAATCAGTAACTTCTTATATGAAGGATTAACCTTTGTTCAAAATAATCACCTTGGTCCTATGGAGTTTAGGCTCCCTCTAGTGGCTATGTGGCAGCAATCTAATGTTTACAGTTCTCTTTATTTCCCGTTAGCATTTTTTATTTGCTTTTTTAAACTAGATCAGTGATTTTCAACTGGTGTGGCACAAGAATTTTTGAAAAGTGTAATGCCTGACTATTTAGTCGGAGGCACTCACCTCTTTTTCCTTAGATTGCCAAATAAAAAATATGGCAACAGCCAACACAACAATAGCCATCTGTGTGGATGAATCAAAATTATACCTATTTTTTGTCAGATTTTCAAAGTATATATATATATATATATATATATATATATATATATGTATATTTTTAGTATGCTACACAATTTTAATAATTAGTTTATATGTCCCATGAAATAGGTTGATAATTTCTAAGCTGTAACACAAAGAACAAAAAGTCCTAAGATTAACTATTACCAAAAGATTTTTTTTAAATATATTTTATTGATTTTTTTACAGAGAGGAAGAGAGAGGGATAGAGAGTTGGAAACATCAATGAAAGAGAATCATCAATCAGCTGCCTCTTGCACACCCCCTACTGGGGATATGTTCATAACTAAGGTGCATGCCCTTGACCGGAATCAAACCTGGGACCTTTCAGTCCGCAGACTGACGCTCTATCCACTGAGCCAAACCGGTTTCGGCCAAAAGATGTTTTCATTGGTCAGTGTGCTAAATTAAGAATGTAATTTATAAGACATTATTGCAAACAACGTAAAAGGAGGGAAACAGTAGAAGTGACAATATCATTACAGTATTTAATATAATTACAAGAATTAAACTAACTTGTTAATTGGCAAAATTAGCAATAGATGCTTTCTTTACTTTCTTTTCTTTTTCTTTGTCTCCTTTTATACTTCTTCAACCCTGAATTTTACTGATGAGGCAATCAAGGTTTAAGGGATTTAGTAAATATCCCAAGACCAGACATTTAGTACATGACAGTAAAGTTACACTTAATAGGTTTTTCACCAGAAAGACATTGACAATAATTATATATTACCTTAGAAACAAGTGAAATAAGATGTTTTGTAATCTGATAAATTCTTAGCATATTCCAATGAGTTAAAGAAAGTACTTATTTTTATAATGGTGAGAAAAATTGTAACTGGGTTCTATATATATACATTTTTATTAATTGTTTCAAGATTATTTATTATTTTTAATAGAAGATAGATATTAATTTTCAGGTCTTCTGTTGCTGTGGTGTTTACTTCATTATATTTAGTTTGCACATACCCCCAACCCCAGACTATGATGTATCTCAACTCTGTTCATGATGATTTAGCTATCAGAACATCTCTTCCCACCATGCTGCCTCCTAAATCCTCCAAACAACCCACACACCGTCCTTCACTTTTCTGTCAGTTCATGCCACTTAATTTAAATCGGTGAAAGCAGCTGTTATGAGTAAAGAACTTCAAAAGAAACTAATCTGAAATAGTTTAAGATGAATGTAAGTTGTATGGGAACATTTGTACAAAAAACATTATTTTTTTATTTTTACTTTTCCAGATTTGTTTTTCATCATATGGAAAAAAAAATAGTGAACATTTCTATACTTTTTTCTTCTATTTTTCCAGGTCTAATTGTCCAAAATGTGGTTCTACTGGTGAAGCTGAAAATGCCAGTTACAGATACAGACTTTCCATAAAAGTTGCAGAATCAAACAAATTATTTGGCATTACTATTTTTGGAAGTTGCTTAGATGCATTTTTTGGTCTTACAGCCACTGATTTGCATAGGTAAGATTATTTAAAACATTCTTTTTCCTAGCTACACCTTTAGTGTATTAATAGAATTTTAAAATATGTTTTTAAGGTAATAAGCATTTAGTTAAAAAAAAAAATGATGACCTCATTCATTGACCGCTCAACCTCAGATTATCAGTTTCTTTAAAAGATATCAAAAAATAGATGTTGCCGAGACCAATTTGGCTCAGTGGATAGAGCTTTGGCCTGCAGACTGAAGGGTCCCGGGTTCGATTCCCGTCAAGGGCATATACCTTGGTTGCGGGCATATCCCTACTGGGGGGTGTGCAGGAGGCAGCTGGTTGATCACTCTCTCATCGATATTTCTAACTCTCTATCTTTCTCCCTTCCTCTCTGTTAAAAAAAATCAATAAAATGTATTTTTTTAAAAAGAAATAGATGTAAAAAATAATAATAACTTAAAAAAAAAAAACTTAAGTGACACCCACGTATCTATTCTTACAATTCAGATATTTTCTTTTAATTCATTGGGACCCCAAATATGAATTTTTATTAGCTAGTTTATTTATAGATGCTCTTTATGTAATGATGCCTAGCATTTCTAAAATTCTTTTTGTCCAAAATCACAGAGATAGAATATACCCAAAAGAATACAGATCCCTGCCTCAGGGCAAATGTGCACTGAGGTCATTCTAGTCAGATAGGCTGTCCATATATGAACTTGTAAAGCAACTCATGTACCTGTAAATGACAATGAAATGTTAGCTTTGAAATAGTTTTTCAAAATAGTTTACAGGAAAATCAAGGTATGGTAAATAGCCCGTCATCTGGGACAATGGAATGTTCTGTATGTTGATGCCACAAAACATGTCTATTCTTATTCTTCATCGTTTGCCAATAGTTAAACTCTGCATTTGATCCAGAAATAAGTCAACAGATGTTTAAACGGTAAATGTATGTTGTGAAATTCAGTCCTTTGTATATAGTAAACATACATGTTTTTTAGCATAAAGTAATAGCATTTATAAAATCTAAGTTGGTTTTTTAACAAAGTGCTGATCTCTGACTTTTTGAAAATCAAAACGATGAACTGAATTTTTTGTTATTTATTTATTTTAATTTAATAAATCTTTATTCAGATAAAAAAAAAGAAATAGATGTTTATTTTCTGAATATATATTGTGATAATGTTAAACCAAGCTCCTTTTATCCAAGCCAATTAAGCTGTGATTAGAATACTAAATTACAAAACTCTGATCCAAATTAGAGGACATAGAATAAGAAATAAAATTATTTCAAACTGAGTGACTATCCAAGTTTATATTTACATTCAAATGGCCAACATTCCTTGAGGCAAAAGATGTCTTTTGTGGAAATATTTGCATATCATATGTTGAAATGTTGTTTCTCTCGTTGCAATTTCACCTGCATAGTTTGACTTTTTATGATGTTGTCTTAAAAATGCAAGGATATATTTAAGCAGTCTTCTACCCACCTCCCCTAATCCCTAACAGAAGAAATGTCTGTTTGCTTCTCTTTATTGATAAGAGCAGTCTCATTTGAAGAAAGGTATAGTAGAGGGACCACAGGATCGCCAGGGAAGAGGAAAGACTCCCCTCTGCTTTGATGAGGACTAGAGATTCCATCACTACTTCCTCTGCTACTACTAGAATAATTGCTGGGCCTGGTTCCTAGGCAGGCACCTATTTTATTCACATTTGATCAGTTGTTTCTGTCTTTCTAGCTATGGGAAACTAGAGGGATCAAAATGCCTAGCTTTTAATGTTACTTCTTTTTTTTTTTTTTTTTTTTTCAGAGAGGAAGGGAGAGAGAGAGAAATACCAATGATGAGAGAGAATCATTGATCTGCTGCCTCCTGCCCCACCCCACCTTCACATCCACCTCCCCTCTCCCCCCCTTACTAGAGATCAAACCCACAACCCGGGCATGTGCCCTTGACTTGAATCAAACTTGGGACCCTTCAGTCCGCAGGCCTACATACTATCCATTGAGCCAAACCAGCTAGGGCTAAAGTCACTTTTATAAATATGTAACTCAAAATGTTCATGCTGCATTTTCAAACCAATTGTTCATATTTCTGACTTTATAGCAAGTTAAAATTTCAAAGCTTATCTCTTCACACTTTTTTTTTTCTTCCAATCAAGATACATTCAGGATTCCAGTGAAATTCCAGGAACACTGGATAGGGATGCAACTCAGAACCTATTAACTAAAGCAGTTGAAACTTGCTTTGTTGGACAGAGCTTTATTTTTGGAGTGACGGTAATTGAGACTTTCTTCTGTTCTGTTAACATTTCCATTGTAATGAAATTATTTTAATTCTCTAAATAGTTTCTCAAAGTCATAAATGTGAGATCCTGTAGAAGCACTTTAGACTGTATAAAAATAGGCTATAGGTTCAACACCATGTGTGACAACTTCAAAAGTTAGAAAAGTCCAGTGTAAATGTTTTCAGAGCTCTAAAAATCTAACTTTATATAAATAAGTTCAGAAGTGTTAGATATTTATCTACATATTGATAACTAATGATAGCTTAGAAAGGATGGTTTTAAATAATTATAAAAGTGACAATAGCCTAAACCAGTTTGGCTCAGAGGTAGAGCGTCGGTCTGTGGACTGAAAGGTCCCGGGTTCAATTCCAGTCAAAGGGCATGTACATTGGTTTCGGGCACATCCCCGGTGGGGGGTGTGCAGGAGGCAGCTGGTTGATGTTTCTCTCTCATCGACGTTTCTAGCTCTCTATCTCTCTCCCTTCCTCTCTGTAAAATATCAATAAAATATATTTTTAAAAAGTGACAATAGAAGTTGAAAATAATGTACTAATTTTGAAGGAGTAGTCCTTTCCTGTTTCATCTGTGCTAAAGGAAACAAATGTAAATTTTATCCACATTGGAATTAGGGTTTTAAATTAAGAACAGAGCCCTTTCTAACTGCACAGTGAGAAAAACCAAAGGGAAGATGAAGCCAGGAGCTACAGAGCTTTTTGTTACAACTTTAGTTCTTTTATTTTTTTTTTAATAGGTGAAAACATTCCCTTAAGCTAAACTTGCATTTTTTTAATCTCTAGTTTATAAATGAGAAAACTAAGGCTCAAAAAGGTTAAACAAGTTGTCCAAAGTTACACCAGTAAATGTTAGAACTAGGATTTGAATACAAGTCTCTTTACTCCAAGGTTTACTTCTCTTATCTATAGTACTATGTCTATAACACTAGATGAATTGAAATTATTTTAAATGTTTCACATTCTAGTCAAAGGAAGCAAATTTTATTCTCATTTAAGTATATTAACTTCTTTCACAGAATTTTGAAAAACAACATGGGCAAGGTTCAGATTCCAGTTACTTCTTAGAACAGTGCGCTGGCCGCAGGAGAGAAATCAAAGAGCTACTGGCTTGCCAGATCGTCCTACCAGACCCGGGAATTGCAGGCTTCACTGTCATTGACTATTTCCGGCAGCTTTTGCAGCTTTCCAATTTCAGGAAACTCCATGGTGGCTCCCAGGCACCTAATAGCCACCTGCTTGCTTTAGAATACTCCAGTAGTAATGATCTCAGCAGCATATGTGACCTTGACAGCAGCTCTTGTTTTGTTGAATCCCTTGGCAGAGATAACTTTTTAATGTCCTGGCAGTCATCACTTGAACTCACTTCCATTGTTTCACAACTAACAGATGAAGATAATTTTTCAGCTTCAGAACAAAGCAAGGCCTTTGATACTCTTCACCAGAACAGAAAGTGCATTTCCTTGGCAGAGGCCACTGGTTCAGGTGGTTGCCATGATGCCATTCAGTGTTCATGGAGCCTTGTTTCATATATGGATAAAAAGAGCACAGCACAAAAGTTAGGCGATGAACATGGCTTACAAGCTGATGAGCCAAGTGCAGCACACAGCAGTCATCATGAAACTGGAGTTACTGGTTCTGATTTATTCTTGAAATTGCAAGAGTCCCATGAGCCAAGTAATACAAAATCCGTCCACAGTGCAGTAGAAATTAAAAAGAGAAATTCCCAGCATGAGCTAACATGTCATGATATCAACACTCCCTCCAGCCTTCAGGAAAGATCTGCATGTTGTCCACCTGTATCACTCAGTCTTGAAGAGATAGCTGGTGGTTCTCAGGATTATGACCCCATGATTTGGGATGATCTGCCACTCTCTGAAAGCTTAAACAAGTTTCTGGCAGCTATCGAAAGTGAGATTGCTATAACCCCCGTGGATGCCAGCAGTAGGAAGCATCATCTAGATAATGGCATCGATGAATTACAGGCAGACCACAGCAGTTTATCTGTGACTCCCCAGGGACCTGCTAGAGCCTTGCATACACCACCTATAGCGTTAAGATCATCTCAAGCAGCAGTCAAAGCAAACTGTGGCAAAGGTAACTTTCTTTCCAACTGTGAAGCAAATCCAGCTGCTGGCGTTCAGGAGTCACAACCAGATAACACAGCAGAGGCTGTCTCCATAGGTAGAAATGGAAGAGATATTTCTGAATGTTTTCTATCAAACGCTTCTCTGTCAGCTCTGTTTCCAGCTTCAAAAGGTTTAGGAACAACATGTACTCTTAGGAAGTCTACCAGAATTCCACCACGTAGGGCTACGATTTCACATACGCACAGTACTTCAGAGAGTGACCATTCTTGTCTCAATATCAAGTGTTTTAATGGAAGTGGAGAAAAATTGCCTTTGGAGATGAGTGAAACGTTGATGACTTTGTGTTCCAGGAGGTATAGTGATGTTTCTGACCTTTGCAACTTAGAAAATAAACAATGTAGGAGGTGGCCAAAGGACCATGGTGCCAGTCTTACAATTTGCAGGAAACTGACATATTCCTTAGAAGCTCTTTGCAGCAGTCCAAGTAGAAGTACAAATGCATTGAAAGAAATGCCTTATGGACATATCAGACATAATTTAACACAGACCTATGTTCCTGGACATGAAAGCAGCTACAATGCTTCTGCTGATCTCTTTGACGATAGTGCTAAAGAAATGGACATGGCAACAGAAACCACCAAAAAGTCACAGGATATTCTGTTACAATGGGGAAAGTCTTTGGCAGAAAGTCATCATATAGAATCTGATTTTTCACTAAGATCACTTTCTGAAAACTTCAGCCAGTCTTCACAAAAATTACCTTTGCCAAGCATGCCTGCCTCCATGAATCCAAAAACATGCTCTTCACCACATACGCCATCAGATTCAGAAAGTGATGTTGAAAGTAGCCAGGACTTTGTTCCATGTTCACAGTCAACTCCTATTGCAGGATTCCACCAAACAAGAATTCATGGGGTGACAGGAGCTTTCAGGAAACTACCTTCCTTTTATGTGGGTCTTGATACTAACTATAAAAAAGCAGGGATTTCCTCTGAAAATGGGGCACAGCAAGCCACTCCCAGGTCTCAAAAAAATAGAAAAACACCCAGCCAGAAAGCCAAAAGCCCTGTTCTACCTGGTGTGACACAATCAGAGGTTGTCAACAACTGTTCTATTGCTGAGTGCCTTGAGTCTGACATTGATGAATGGGTTCCTCCTACCACAAAAAAAGCATTTCTTCCCGAGATGCTTGGACTCCGAGCTTTGGGTAAAAGAAAATGCCTTCCTGCCTGTAATTCTCCTAATGAGAACACATTACCGAGAAAGAAACTGAAGTATATCAAACAAAGAACCAATAAACATTTCATTAAGAAAGAGTTAAATATAAAGAACACGCTTACAACAGTAGTTGCAAACCAGAAAACTCCCAACTACAGCAGTACACACTCAGGCTGGGTTTCCAAAGAGTCAATGTTGGGACTTGATTGTGGTTCAGAAGTCAGTTGCTGCCTTTCATTTTCAGAAAATTGGCCACCTTCAGTGCCTGAAACTAACACTTGGTCTCCTGAGTTATTTTCACAGAAAGTCACCTCAACCCAATGGCTAAACCTTTAAAGGTTTGCTTGGAAACATTTGCCTCCACTGGCATGGGAAGCATTCTTCCCATTTTGAACACTTGAAGAAACACAAGTAGAAAAGAGTTGCTGTCTTTTAAAAATGGATATAAAGCAATTGTTTTTCTGTGTTTTATCCAGAATATTCTGATTCGGATAACTTGGCACTTTATATTTTTGATTGAATGTTAGTAATATTGTTGGTTTTGCTTGTTAAAATTATTTATTAAACTCACATGTACCTTCAGAAATAAAGCTTTTACAAAGCAAAACTTAAAATCTTCATTAATTAATTGGTCTGCTCAGCTCAGAAAAATGCCTGCTGTGTATTTGGCCAAATATTCTGTCAAGTTTGTGATAGCAAGCCTACAAGATCACTGATCTCAAAAGATTTTGTTCCGCTAGGTAAGACAAACATATTACAGTTTCACTACAATGCAGCAAGTGCTATGAAAGAGTTTTTTTAATGGCTATTACAAACATTCATGTTGCTATGGGATCCAGATAGAGACACAGTTAACCCAGCAGAATCTAGGCTGGGGATAAGAAGAAAGGTCAATAAAAACTGAGTAGTAGAGTTAAATGTGAAACTGTAACTTTTATTTAATAAATATTAATTATAGTCTTCATCAAGGTACAAGAAATTTATGGTCTATTAAACAAACAGTATCTGATAAGTTCTGTGATTGGAGATAACTTTGTAGTGCTAACAGGAGCAAAAATCAGGAGCAGTTTCTAGACACTCAAGTCCCTAGCAGCCCCTCAGCTAAATCTTTAGCTGTGAAACCTGTACTCTGTTCTGTTCCCTGTGCCATTCCCCCACAGCAACTATTCCAAAACTTCATTCTCTTCATGCGGCCAACCTGCTGCTCCTCTTCTTGCTTCCTCTTTCACGGAGAAGATTGAGATTACCTGCTGAGATCTCCTTGGGTCAAAGGAGAGAACTGACATCTATTTCACACACCAAAGTGAAACTTAGAAAATCTCAAGAGGTACTTCTGGCAACCAGGTCCCACATGAGGCCAAATCCAGGCTCAGGGTGGCTTGCGGAGTCCCAAGGAACTGGAGGAGTATTTACAAAATCTTGAAGGCATCTACTAATAAGGCACAAGTGTTCCTGAAGTGTGGGGGGCAGGATCCCTGCTTACTCGGAATTCAAAGGTACTGTCTAAGCTCCCCGGGACCCCATTATCCTTAACTGTCTCCTGTTTGCCTGCCTTTTAAAAGATAGTGCCTTAACTTAGTGTTCTGTTATTGTCCTTTCTACATGTACTCAGTTGACCTCATTCACTCATCTATACTTACCCATAAGCTGTTTAATTTGAAGTCTCTTCTATCTAGACCAGCTGTGGGCAAGCTATGGCCCACGGGCCGGATCCAGCCAGTTCGGCTGTTCTATCCGGCCCTTGGAGCCGAAAGAGCGGAGGGTTCTCTTGCTCTCCCCTCCGCTCCTTCACCAGCAGCCCAAGATGAGAGTGCCAGCATGGTCAGGTTGCTTTTGTTCCGACCCTCCAGTCCAGTTTAAGAACCCATTGTGGCCCTCAAGTCAAAAAGTTTGCCCACCCCTGATCTAGACTCTCCTGAGACTAAGCATGTACATTAGTGTGTTTTCATTCAGTTCAAAATCCTATATAATAAAAGCGCAGTATGCTTATGTGTCCAGTCATGCAGTTGGCCATTCAACCAATCAAAGCGTAATATGATAATAATATTATGCTAAGGCCCTTCAACTGCTTGCTATGACATGCACTGACCACCAGGGGGGAGCAGTTGACCAGTCGCTACCAATGTGCACTGACCAGTGGTGGCAGATGCTCTGACCAGTAGGTTAGCTTGCTGCTGGGGTCTGGACAATTGGGACTGAGCAAGGTGGACTGGACATACCCTGGAGCCCTCCTGCAGTCTTTTCACAGCTGGCCAACCTCCCACATCTCTCCCCCCCCCCCCCCCAATTGTGCATAGATGGAGTCTCTCAGTTTGGCCTGGGCTCTCTAACAATCTGGGATCCCTTGAGGAATGTTGGAGAGCGGTTTCAGCCCGATCCTGCAGGCCAGGCCGAGGGACCCCACTGGTGCATGAATTCGTGCACCAGGCCTCTAGTATTTTATTTCCATGTGGTTTCTTTGATGTACGAGATTTTTACAAATGTGCTCCTTATTTCAGCCCTTTGAAATTTGTTGAGACTTGTTTAGTGGTCCAATCTATAGTTAGTTTTTGTAAATGTCCCACATGTGTTTGAAAAGAACATCTGTTCTGCAGTTATTGGGCAAAGAATTTTTTTTTTAATCTTCATCCGAAGATATGATTTATTTATTTTTTTTAGAGAGAGAAGCATTGATTGGTTGTCTCCCATATGCACTCTGAAAGGGCACATACCTAACTATGTGTATTAAAATTTTAAGTGAACTAGATACGTTAATCATGTTGCTCTAATTATATATGTACTGATTTTCCCCCTTCTATTAATTACTGGAAGAGGGATTTTAAAATCTCTGATTGTGAATGCATATTATTTCTCATTTTAGTTTTATAGTTTTTATTTTTTTTGGAGATCATTACTAGGTACAAATCTTGTACCTTCCTAGTAGACTAAAAATTTAAACATGGAAGTCCCATTTCATTACTTAATATGTTTGTCCTAAAAACTAATTGTTATCACTGTACTGTATTAGCTTTGTTTTGGTTAGTATTTGCATGAGGTTTTTGTTTTTGTTCATTTCATTTTCAATCTGTATTTTTATGTCTTACATGTGCTTCTTGGAAGGCTTGAAGAGTTGGGTTTTGTCTTGTTGTCCAGTTTGACAATCTTTGTCCTCTAACTGGAATGTTAGTCTGTTAACAATTAATATAAAGATCTAAACTTAAAGTTCATGTGATTAGCAAAATAGTCATAAGTCAGCAGACCTTAACCAGATTACTTGTTTCAAGGTTTGCAGTCCGGCTGGTTCCAGATGAAGGGATTGATTGAAAGCATTTTGACAAATATTAATTTGAACAAGCTAAATGGACATAAGATTAAGTTAACTGGAGTCAAATGCCATTGACAGTGTGTTACAACTCTTTGATCTGGGGGTATCTCATATTTAACAAAGGGGAAGTGGATATGAGTAGCCAATTGGCCTGATTAATCAGACACCACCTGCTATTGACTGGATGTTTGTACCTCCCTCCCCAGGTGCCTATGTTGAAACCTAATCCCCAGTACGATCATATTTGGAAGGGGGGGGGGGGGGCCTTTTGGAAGTAATTCGGTCATGGGGACAAAGCCCTCGTGAATGGGATCAGTGCCTTATTAAAAGGTCACAGGGAGCTCCTTCACCCCTTCTGAGCATCAATAAACTTGGTAGAATGTTAAGCCGCATACAATTGTTCATTCTTATGGTTTCATCTCCAAAATCAAAGTCAGAAAGGCCAGCCTGTGTCTTTAAGCTTATTTTTTACCTACATGTGAAAACATAACTATTCTCTGGGAAGCCTGAATAAATTCTAGATATGACCATTTAGATAGCAAGTCTTAGGTAACTAACATGTGGTTTCCTGCAAGTAATGAAAATAGGATATTTCAGTTCTTGAAATACTCAGAGGTGAGCACTTGGCCTAAAGCACAGGCACATGGTGTGGTTTAAATATAGCTCCAGTTCCTGTCTTTCAGATGCAGACATACTTGAGGGTATAGAGATAGCAAATATCAGGTATAGTCTGTGGATAGCAGATGTGGAATAATTGAGTCAACTAATGATAGTGATCCTCAAAGTTTTTCAAAACACCGATTTCCCATTTGCCAAGGAATTGCCCAAGTGAGGATATAGAACCATATAACGTGTTTTAGCTAGAAAAGATCTTAAAGTTATCTAATCTATTTAACATGGCTCCTCAGTGTCGGAACTGAAACTAAATTTGACTCCTCATTCTCGGTGTAATAATACTCCTTCCAATATGTCATCAGATAAAGCATCTTTCTCACCATTAGAAATAATTAACATTACTTTCACATCCTGAGTACAGCAGAGTTGTCTTATTTAGTGCTCTAAGAGACCTTAAAGATTATTTCGTCCAGCTCCTTATTTTAAAGAGGAGAAATCTGTGGTGCAAAACGTTAAATGAATTGTCCAAGTTAGTCAGAGAATCAACACACTCAGGCCTCCAGATGGCCAAATTCAGAGCACATTCCATCATGCTGAAAGACATTAGTGTACTTGAAGCTTATTTGCTTTTTATGAACTTTGATAGCATATCATCCTTCAAATGTGGGCAACAGGAAATGTTTATTTACATACAAGTACATAGGAGAGCAATTTCCATTCATCTTGTTTAAAAAAAAATCTGTTACAAATAAAGTTACCGATACATTCATCCTTTGCACACAAAATACATTCTTCTTACTTTTTGACTCTCAGTATGAATTATGTCTTAATAATAAATACTTAAGCTACAATGGACAGTCAGGTGGTTTGGCTATTTGACAATCTTTTTTTCAAGGAGGAAAATCCAAACTTTAAAAGATAGTTGATATGTAAAGGAAATTATATGTTAAAAGTGCTCCTTCATTGAGTCCTAGAAGATTGAATGATTACTTTTCCTCTCCAGCATGATGTATTAAAACAATGCAGAGGACTTTAGAAATTCTCTGAATGATGACAACTCAGTTTCTACAAGACTGAAGAGGTCTTCATGAAATTATCCTATCTAAATGATAGACTCGTAGAAAAATTCTTATGGAGATATGTAGCAGTCTCCTCGTTGAACAATTGATTTAAGATTATAGGTTACATTCCCTAAATAGGAGTTTAAGAAGTTCTGCTTAAATGAACACATGACTAGATTTGCTAGACTAATTGCTTTCAAGAGAGATGTAAAAACATATGCCCACACAGAAAACTTGTACACAATGTCTATTGCAGCATTAGAATAGCCCAAAAGTGGAAACAATCCCAATATCCATCAACTGATGAATGGGCAAATAAAATGTGGTATATGCATACCATGAAATATTATTTAAAATGAATATGACATAAAATGAATATATTGATTCATGCTAAAACATGAAACTTGAAAACAGTATGCTAAATTTAGAAAGAAGTCGGACATAGAAGACTACATATTGTATAATTCTATTAATATGAAATGTCCAGGATAGGCAAATCTGTAGAGACAGAAAGTAAATTAGTGCTTCCCAGAAGCTTCAGGGTCGCAGAGGAGGAGAGTAACTGCTAATGAGTATGGAGTTTCTTTTCGGGATGATGGTTCTGGAGATAGTGGTAATGGTTGTACAAATTTGTGAAAATACTAAAAAAAAAACTGAACTGTACACTTTAAGGGGGTGAACTGTATGGTTCTAAGTACTTTCACTGTAAGCGTCTTTATTCATCACTGTATAGGCTGTTATAAGGGCTAGCTAAGATACAAAACTGGGAGTAACTGAGAAAGCTTCGTCAATGGGAATATAAAACTAAGTTGATGACCAGCTTAAATACATTAAGTCTTAAATTCATTAAGGCAGTTGATTCGTCAACAAAGAAACCAAATCAATCAAACAAAACCAAACTGCCAAGCAGTTATTTTATCTTTTTTTACAGTGGTTGATTTGTCAGTGGAGAAATGAAACCAAACAAAAGACAAACGTTTTTTATCATTTACAGCAAAATTGCCTTTTGAACAATTAGTTACGCAGCAAAAACATTTGTGGCAAAAATGTTTCAAGTGAAAGATGCAACTTCATTTAAAATATTTTGTTAAGATTCTTTGTTTCCTATCCCTCCTTTTTAATATTGATTTAAGTTTTCATACACAATCACTTTTCTACAGAATCTTTGTAGCTAATTGTACTCAGGTCATTATGGGCTTATGCTTCTAACAGGCTTTTTATTAAGGGGAAAAGAACATGATCACATAAGACATGGTACAGTGTACTGCTAATATCCGATATTAACATTTAAAACCAAGTCTTATGTTTGCATTGAAGCTCCATGGTTAGATTTCATATACTGGTGTATTCAGATATTACAAGATCTATAACAAAGATGTCTACAGCAAAAATGCCGTACATAGAATATATGGTGTGTGAATTATATCTTATTTTTAAATGAGAGATGCAGCTTTATTTAAAATATTTTGTTTTAAAGAGAGCCTATGCTTAAAACCAACAGCCAAATATTAAGAATTGAGTTCATAAGATTTGATAACTAGCACGTTTGTCAAACTGTGTGTTAAGATCCATGTTTTAATGAAAAGAGATAGGAAATTGGAGGGGGGATGTCAAGGAATTTTTAAGTCTTCATAAAACAGTTTCTCTAAATATTTTTACTAGCTGCCGAGAAGACCTCCAGAATGATATATTTTGCATATTATTTCATCCCTGTACTAAAAAAAAATCATGCATTAAAGTGTATGCAACAATATATATGGGGCACACTTTTCCCTTTATCAAAAGTCTCCTAACTTTTATTATCTGAAATATTGAGGATTGTTTGTTTTTGCTGAAAGTGTACAATTTTACATACTTACCTTTATGTAAATGTATTGACAAATACATTGATGTAGTTCCCATACACATTATCAAAGGAGTTCCAACAATCTGGTATGTCTAGAGGACACTTCAGTGAGCAGAAATTAGAAGCCAGTGTTCCAATCATTTGAAATTTTCTACAACTGGGACATGGAAGCCCCAACATGCCTTAAAGGGATAAGAGGATTTTGTTTTTAATTTTTATTTAAATGAATTAACATTCATTGTCAAATAGCCTACAAGAAAGTTCCACCAGCATTCGGCAATTGTATAGGAGAAGAGAATATTTATTCTTAATGATTACAGTTCAGAAAGCAATGGGTTTAGCAGCTGTTTTTCAGAAGGCTTATCAAGTCTTGCTATTGTTATCTAATTCAGGCATAAGTAACCTTAAACAAAAGCTATGCACCATTCAACCAACTAGTGACAAATTATCCTAGCAGACCAGATTCTTTTGTTATTCTGTACATGAATTTTTGCTTTATTAGGCATTTGGTACTCCAATTTTTATTTCAGAATTTAGTGCACACATAAAAAGGGAAAGAAACCCAGCTAAATTTTGTTGTTGGTATGTGGGTCCATCAAATAATGTCTTTTATAAAATTAAATTCTAAAAGTAGATTATCACTGGAATTATGACTCCATTTTTACCAAGAGGAAGAAACAAGAGCCACACAACCAAAATAATTCTTCAGAAGCACACTTTGTTATCAATTACATTACATAAGGAAGAAAAATACATGGATAATTCAAGAGTTAACCAACAGTAAAATTATGATCTAAATATCATACCAATAAGAAGCTTAAGAGTTTATAAATACCTATCCTGACATTCTCTCAAGGAATAATTATTATCACCTTGATGAGCTTTTCTGTCATTTTAAAAAAAAATGAGGCAAAGGGGCAATAATAAATGCCAAACATGGCCCCTTAAAAAGAAGATAGGATCAACCCATTTTCCTTCCCATGAATAGGATCAGGAAGAAACAGGTTCAAATTGCACTGTGAGGTATTTCAGTAATAAGGTTAAGTTTCCTGATAGAGGAATTTACAACCCTGGAATTACCTAGCGGGAGGAGGGGGGGGGGGGGAGAGAATGCCTTTCCTGAAATATGTAAAGAAATTAAGAGTCTTTTGGGTAACCGTAATACCCAAAGGCAGGCTGATGGATCAAGTTAGTGACTTCTTAAGACCCTTTTAGGAATGGAGCTTTTCTTTGAAATCATAAAGGTTTCCTTATTTTGTCCAAAGGATCTATGCTTGCATGAGATCATCCAAAGTCTGCTCTTAAAGATGAAAAAACCTAATATTTGAATGCTTACTGTTTACAAGCACCATACTTTCAATTTATCTAATTTTCATAATAATCCTAACAGGTATTATATGTCTATCATCAATGAGGAGTCTGACACTCAAGAGATTGTGCTTTGTATAAAGTTACAGCTAATTCATGGCAGTACTAGGACTCCTGACACCTAGCCTAGTGTTTCCCCTTCTATACAGCTCCCTACATCACTCCCTTTTGTGTCAGAATCACAACCCACGAAGGATTCCATCAGGAACTAGAATATAACATCTCCAAAAATTCTGCTTTAACTCAGTGGGAAAGTAAAATTTTGACTCATGCACCTCAGGAAGTCAATTAATGAAGAGGTGGCTAGCTTTTATGTTCTGTCCTTCTAGCCAAAGTAATCAAAGGGTTTCACCCAAACTCAAGTTTTCCTATTGATGCAAGATCAATGATTTTTAAAAAATATATATTTTTTAATTGATTTCAGAGGGGAAGGGAGAGGAACAGAGGGATAGAAATATCAATGATGAGAAAGAATCATTGGTCTGCTGCCTCCTGCACGCCTCCTACTGGGGATCGAGCCTGCAAGCTGGGCATGTGCCCTGACCAGAAATCAAACCAAGACCTCCTGGTTCATAGGTCAACAACACTCAACCACTGAACCACACCAACTGGGTGAAACCAAAGACTTTTTAAATAAAGGCCAGTGAATCTATCAGTGTAACAAGGATGCATATTATTTTACAGATGTAATTATTTGGGTCGTGGGATTTATTGGCAAATGTTGCTTATAGTTATTTCTGTTTTTCAAAGACTGTGTTTTATTACTTTTTATATGAAGCAATTTGGCCTCCTTTCTGTTAAAATCACTTTCAGATCATTTTTTTTTTCTTCAAGATAATAAAGCCAAATGTCATTTGAGATTTTTCCAAAATAGAACTTGGGGACTGTTTATGCCAGTGATCCATCGGCCCATCTCTGATGGGAGCTGCAAAACTTCATGCTGGTATATTTATGGGACCTTCAGCTGAAGATGTTGCTCTATTAAAAAAGGCCTATCCTGAAATCCTATAGAGACATCAATTATTTACTAACCTGAATCTGGTTTATTTCTGGCAAGTGACAAACACACAATTTTCATGATTTCATGAATCTTCTACTAAAACAATACCTTTTTAAAAATGTTTAACTCAAGAACCAGTTTGTGATTTCAACAGGACATCAATGGGTGGACTGACAAAGCAACCCCAGCTTAGGGCATAATGGCAAGTAGCCTTGGCCTAACACTAAGGTGACCAGACATCCCGCTTTTGGCGGGACAGTCCCAATTTTTAACAATTTGTCCCACGTCCCGCGGCGTTTTTAAAAAGTCCCGATTTCTGGAAAAGTTGGGAATGTCCCGCCAAAAGCAGGACGTCTGGTCACCTTCCCTAACATATATAATCAACATCCTAACTGGAGGGTAGGACTCACTTTTGATAGAAGAGCAAAGCATTTTTGTTTCAAATTATTAGATGTGGGTCAACAAATATTTAACTGAACATGTTATGAGGGACAAAGCACTGGAACATAGAATCTTAAGTTACTAAGTCATCTGTTCCAACACCTAATCTTTCTGGAATCCTCTCTACATCATGTTTGCTGAGCTCATATCTAACCTCTGCTTGAAAGACTATTACTAAAGCAGCCCCTTCCATACTGAACATCTTTTAAATAATGTTCTCAGAAGTGGAGCCCAACTCTGCGGCCCTATGGCCTCTATTTAAGGGGCCTCAATACACCCCCTTTGAACCAGAGCCTTGCTTTAACACACTAATTGTATTCCCCCTCTTTCCCAAGCTAAATCTCCCAAAATCCTTCAAATATTCAAATATTTTAAATTCCTTCGCATACTTTTTATGCCTCAATTTGTTTCTTATTTCAAAGTATGGCTTCCAGTAATGATTATAACACTCCAACATCTTATGAAAAGAGATGAAGTGTCATCTCCCTTGGGATAACATTACTACATTAATTAGTTGTCTCAAAGGATGATAAGTTCTTAATTTAGTATGCTTCCTGCCCAATGTGAAGATTAAGAGAATGCAATTTCCCTTCCAAACACAGGCTCATGTGACAGAAACGAGACCGGAAAAGAAAAGAACATCCCTCTCTTATCCCCAAATTAGTGTTCAACTATAATGCTTATTACTGAAGGATGGGACACACGTTTTTTTCACTGCTTTTGATTTTCTAGTTAAGTCTTGGAAGTATTATTATACTTGCATTAAAACACATTTGTCTGGCCCGGCCAGCATAGTTCAGTGGTTGAGCATCAACCTATGAATCAGGAGGTCACGGTTTGATTCTTGGTCAGGGCACATGTCCCGGTTGTGGGCTCAATCCCCAGTGTGGGGCGTGCAGGAGGCAGCCAATCCATGATTCCCTCTCATCATAGATGTTCCTACTCTCTCTCCCTCTCCCTTCCTCTCTGAAATCAATTAAAAAAATAAGTAAAAACACAGACACACACACACAAAAAAAAACCACATCTGTCTGGACTATGGTTGAGCAAAATAAGTAACCAATTCTAGTTGAAAGGGCAAACCCCAAAGGAGCTCTTCCAGAACTAATGTGGCTGGTTTATATATATAATTAAAAAAGAAAAAAAAGATGTTTGGGTTTTAGTTGGAAGACCAATTTAAAATCATAACTGGTATTTATTCAGAATGATTCATTACCTAAAAGTGGATGCTGAATCTGGAAGAATTATGAGACGGCTAAAAGGGGAAATGAGGCAAATCATTAATCTAACACTGGAAGTCCCCAGTGTCCTCCAAGGACATATATTCATGAACAGAAAATGCATCCAGCTTTCTATTAAATTCTCCCTCCACCCTCTCAGAAGTCTTTAATGCCTAAAATAATCCTAATCCATATATATGACTTTGGCCAGTGGCTTTTACCAAATCCTAAATCAGAAATTATGACATCAAATCAATCCATTTGACTTTCATTTTTTGTTTTTTTGCCACTTTACTCATGAAGAGATGCGAACGTGAAAGACTAAAAGGGGAAAAGTAAGGCCAGGAAAAGCTAATAGGCTAATCTAAGTAATCCACAGAAAGGGCAATTGGCCCTATATAATCAAAATTAAATGTTAATATAATTCAGTACATCTAATAAAAGCCATATTAAGGAATAAAAATCCTTGCATAGGTAAAAGAGAAAGCACAAAATCCTTTGAGGATGCAGTCGACACAAAGCCATAATAAATCATTAATAATCAGCAAACTGTATGATTTCACAGATGTTCCCAAACCTGACACCATGACATGAATAGGATACATTTTTATTGCGATGTATTTAATAACTTTATTAAAAGAAGAAAAAGATCACACCAAAAATGGAAACAGACGTGGAATCTGATAGTCTTCAAATTAAGCCAAACTGATTTATGAGAAAGTAACTTTTTCATTCACCATTTAATGAGAATTCTTTTGTATTTAAGAAGACTCATCTTAGCAAATATTGCCATGACAGTCAGAACTAAAAGGCAAACCAGTAAATTTAGGCCCTGGTCTGGATTAAGAAGACCACATTTAATTAGTGTCCTTTCTCAAGTTCTTTTTGAGAAATTTCTATTTAACCAAAAAAGTTCTCCTTGGCACTAAGTTATTTATTCAACTACACTTATTAAACACCTACCATTTTATCAGGGATTATTTTCAAACTTGAGCTACATTAGTGAATAAGTGTCCATAAGGCCTAATCTAGAATTCACACAACTAAAGATAAAAATTTAAAAAACGAAAGCCCTACATTCTCATCTGTCCTGCTGATGGGCCCTGGGTGGGTGACTATACATTACAGGAAGGCTGGAAGGTTAAAGGGAAGAAAGAGGCCAAGAACAGACCTTCTAAGTGCAGCCAAAGGTAGATAGGGGCAGGTGAATAAGAATTGCAGATGCTAATGAACAACATAAACGGATGAACAAAAACAGATCTAGAGACAGAAAAGCATCAATCAGACCATCAAACCTCAGAGGGAAGGTAGGGGAGGGTGGGGAAAAGGGGGAAAGATCAACCAGAGGACCTGCATGCATGCATATAAATATAACCAGTGGACACATACACTAGAGGGGATGAGGGCACCAGCAGGGGGTGGGGGTGGGGACAATGTGGGACATAAGGACACATATGTAATACCTTAATCAATAAAGGGGAAAAAAAGAATTTCAGATGCTAGAATGACTAGAAGCTGTTATTTTACATAAATGTGTCCAATCTAATAAGGTCCTGTCCTCTAAGTTCACAAAGCAACTTTATTTTCAGTACACTTGCTGCTGTGAGACAAAGTTGGGTCATGATGTCCTATGGTAACTGGATGTTTGCCCTAATTAAAAGATAATAAATCTAAATGTAGAGACATTTCCTTAGAGTTTAAAAAGAGAAGTTCTGCCCACCTTGATCAACTTGTTTCTGAATACCTTTAGTTGTTGACTTAGTGGGGAAGATGGAGACGGAAAGGCAACAGTTATAAATTATTTTGATTGGTGTTTATTGAAAAGATTTTTCGTTCTTGTAGAGAGAAATTCTAAAATAAAAACAATCCAAATTTCTGGGATCTCTCTTCCCCATACAATCAACACAAACACAGTGGGGCCAACCAGTCCAAGTCCCTTAAAGAATATTGTATAGTTCCCATGTGCAAGAGGTGGGTCACTCCAAAACAGGCTAGAGAATGCTAGAAATGCTTTATCAATACCGTCTCTACATGACTCATTTCTTTAAAATTAGCTTTCAAACATCAACCTATCAGGACCAAGAAAGAGTGCTGATTCACTGCCACCATCTACAGAAACAGTTTAATTGCATATTATATCCTTATCCCATTACTCACCCCTCAGTTATGCTAAGCAGGAAGCTACATAAACATCTGACAGCATTAACAGCATACAGGTTTAATTATTTTCCCAATTTGCATTTATATCAGTGAACAAATTGGAAGGTATCAAAGTATGGCACTGAAGACATAATACATATTCAGCAGCATGTCTTCCATTTTTGAATCCTGGTTTAAAATTGGCTAAGTAAAGGCATATACACCTCCATTTGAATTGGAGATTTTTTCAGTAACACATGCATATAAGGAAAGGAGGGAGTTGGTAAGAGGGAAGGAGGAAAGGAGAGAAGAAGGGAGGGACCAGAAAAAAACAGAGAGGAAACGAGAAAAGAAACAAGAAAGAAGGTATGGTCTGAAGGTGACATTGCTACACAAAAGAGGTGACAAATGACAATTGAACCTGCTTCCGCAAGCAGAAATTTTCTAAGGTTGTCATTGAAGATACAAAAATGGTTCATGAGAGTTTTCATCTGTTGCTGTTTTCACTTATACTAAAAACCTAAAAAACCCCAGGCCTTGGTCTGTCCAAGAAAGATAGTACCAGAAAGAGAAAGATGTGACCCACTCAAGGGTTCTGCTTGGAGCTCTGCACTGCAGTCCATGAATCCACAGTATTTTGGTCAGATCTGGTCTGTTTCCTCACACGTACTCATAGAGTCTTAGAGCTAATCTTTTATATCAGAATATTATGTCAACCATTCTTATTTTTCATTTTTCAAATTTTTTCATTTACTCAAAGGGCAGGAAAGATGAGAAAATAGAAGAAAATGGTAAGATTTAGAGGGGAACATGAAAGGAAAGTATGCTCTTTTCCAACAAATCCATCCTAGAAAAGGTATAACAAGACTTTGAGAAAGAGTGCTGATTCATGGACTTCCCTTGATTTTTTTTTTTTTATTTCTATGAAATACACGTAAGGACATCAATGTACTAAAACATTTGGTCTGTGAAATAGCGGAATCATTAGCACCAAAAGGAGTCATGAGCTTGTATATATCATTAAAACAATAAATGTTAACTCTTGGTCATGGGTAAAGGTTTTTTTTTCATCTTTACATCCCAAAGTTCTTGAAAGTGCCTGTAGACAAGAGAAATAACACTTCAAAATCTCCATGGGGTCATCAACACGCACCACAGAGACAGTACTTGGCCTTCCCAGTTTTGGTTTCTCTGGTGGACGAGAAAACCAAGGTCCCCGGAAGCCCTAAAGAACAGCCCCCACGTGCACCCACTGGTGTGCAGGAGGGATTCCCCTGGACTGTGTTCAGGAATGCGCTTTTGCTTGCTTTTTTAAAAAAACAAAAAAACAAAAGCAACATGCTCTGCAGGTCATGGAGCGCCTAGTGCAATCGTCTCCTCGCTCTGACTCCAGATTGCAAAAGGACAAAACCATTATATGTTCTGCTAATCCCGGCCTGTGGACTAGGCCCGTGGCCTGCCATGCTTGTAAACTCAGGAGTCAGGAGGTCTGAGAGCGGGAGCCATCGCCATCGCCAGGTCTCCCCAGCAATTTGTGGCCCAATGGGACAGCTGATGATTCCTCTTGGTTCTCCTGGCCTTGGCCTTTAGTTGAAGTTACAACAAGTCAAATAGCTGATGCTTTTCCCTTCTCCAGGTAAGGGTGATGAGACACTGTTCACAAGCGTGTTCTGCCTGGCTTCCCTGATGAGGCGACACGCCAAGTCAAGGAAGAGTTTCTCCACATTATCCGATTCCTTGGCTGAGGTCTCCAGATAATACATGTCCTGGGCTTCTGAGAATTCTTCAGCTCTCTGCTGGGAGACCTCTCTCCTCTCAGCCAGATCAATCTTGTTGCCTAAAACAGTGGTAGAATCACAGACGGAATCATCATTTGGCTTTTTGCAGGCTCTCAAACGGCAAAATTCAATTCCATATCTGAAGTCAAACCAGACAGATGGGCTTGTAAAGCCAAGTAACGGGAGTATAATTACTGGAATGTTTATTTTAAAATACCAGTGCCATATGTAATGGCAAAGGACTGGAAACAGCCCCAATGTCCATCATTCCGGGCACTGGCTAAATACACTATAATAGACCCATAGTGATTTGTCACTGTGAAAAGCAGTAAGAAACATGTCTATATGCTGCCAGGTGAGACACTAGGATATATTATTAAGCAAATAAAGCAAAGTAGAAAAAAGTAGTGTATAACATACATCTGTATATCTAAGAACAAGGATGAAAATATACACAGTTTATTTGCTTATTTATAATGGGACAATAAACCATAATCTTAATTTTAAAGATGATTACCCATTAAATAAATAAGGTTAGGCTTGGGCCAGTGTGGCTCAGAGGTTGAGTGTTGACCTATGAGCCAGGAGGTCACAGTTCGATTCCTGGTCAAGGGTGGACAGGATATAGCCAATCAATGATTCTCTCTCGTCATTGATATTTCTATCTCTCTCCCTCTCCCTTCTTCTCTGAAATAAATAAAAATATTTTAACAGGTGTAGAGAGGGCTAGAAACTAGAACTCTCTAAATATACCTTATTTTATAGATTTGACTTCAGAATTTTATAAATGTTTTACATAATTAAATAATTAATTATAACTATACAATTAATATGGAATTAAATTTAAAAAGCAATTCCTAAAGTTGAAAGCAAAATTAAACAAGTGAGCCTATTTATCCTGAAATAGCATAACCACACAGAGAAATTATTTCACGTGAGTTTAAGAGACCATAATTTATGCATCTTTAGTCACATATACCCCAAGAACAAAAAGAATTGAAGGAAAGAAATCTTAAATTCTTGCAGTAATCATCTTGTCAGTGGAAGTACAGGCGTTGTTATTCTGAGGCTGCTATGAATGTTTGTTGGAGATGAAGCAAGTGAGTGGTTGTGCAAGTGTCATTGGGACAGGGATTTTTGTCATGAGAAAAAGTAAATACAGATATAAAATTAACAAGTAAAATTTCTGAAGTTCTAAATTATAAATGGAAGTAACCACATGAATAATTCATGGTATATTTTATCTTTCCAACAATTTACCTGCAACTGAAACAGTTGCCCTTGACTGGAAATCAAACCCCAGACCCTTTGGTCTGCAGGCCGGTGCTCTAACCATTGCTCAACCGGCCTGGGCTAAATGGATGTACTTGTTATAGAAAATCATGGGTTGTTTTCTGTTCTCCCCCCATGCTAAACAGAGGTTTACTCTCCTACAAAATGAAATAAACTACAGAATTTCCCTTAGTAGATCCTTTCTGAAAATTAAGAATTTCTTTTTTTTTAATATATATTTTATTGATTTTACAGGGAGAAAGAGAAAGAGATAGAGAGTTAGAAACATTGATGAGAGAATCATCAATCAGCTGCCTCTTGCACACCCCCACTGGAGATGTGCCCGCAACCAAGGTACATGCCCTTGACCAGAATCGAACCTGGGACCTTTCAGTCCGCAGGCTGACGTTCTATCCATTGAGCCCAACCGGTCTCGGCAGAAAATTAAGAATTTCTTAAGTTAGCATAAATGCAAGAAGGGACAAAATTAGCCAAAGTCTATTTTTTAGGCAAAAAAAAAAAAAAAAAAAAAAAACCAATTGCTTCAATAAAGAATTCCTTATCAACTTAAGAGATATATTTTACTTTTAGACCAGCAGTTTCATGATCTCATAATTAGATTTAAAATAATGTTTACCAGCCCACATAATTTCACAGCAGTCTATCTTCTTCCCTAGAGCCTCCATTGATAGAAAAATCAATCAGCAGTATCCTTTTCTGAACCATCACCGTGGGATAGGACTTATTTAATTTTCTCTTCAATTGCAGAACTGAATGCTGGCTGACTGCTCGAATTATATAGCTGTAGATTATATTCTTGGAAGGCACCAGTGCTTTGTGTGATTATACACTCTCTGATGCCCAAAAATAAATTCCCTTCCTCATTAGTCCTTACTTACCCACTAGCACGGTGATGACCTTGTTGCTGGCATATTGTTCTATTTCCCGCAGCCACTCAGGAAGGCAACGGAAGGATTCCTCACAAGTTATGTCATAGGTGAGGATCAAGGCATTGGCGCTTCGGTAATAACTCTGAGTAATGGACCGAAATCTCTCTTGGCCTGCTGTGTCCCAGATCTGAAGCTGCAAAGGCATACAAGGAGGATCAGGTTGGAGAAGCAGAAAAGAAAAAAAAAGCATTGCTTGTTGACTTTAGAAGTGGAAATACCTTCACCCAAATAATTTCATTGTTATTTTTAGCTCTAAGAAAAAAAGCACTTACCTTTTTTTTAAAATCTGTTGTGTGTGTCTGGTTAGGGATAGGGGCTTGCTTTGATTTTTTGTTGTTTTGTGTGTGTGTGTGTGTGTGTGTGTGTGTGTGTGTGTGTGTGTTTATTTGTTGGATTATTTTAAAAGTTTCCCCTTTAATCTTTTTTTTCTTTTATTTTTTATTGAATTTATTGGAGTGACGTTGGTTCATGAAAGCATACAGGTTTCAAGTCTACAACTCAACAAAGTATCATCATGCACCCATCACCAAAGCAAAGTCTCTTTTCATCTCCATTCCCCACCCCCCACCCCCACCACCACCTTTTGTCCTCCCCCACCTACCTCGGCCCCTGTTGGCTCTCACCACACTGTTGTCTGTGTCTACAAGCACTTATTATGTGTCAGGCTCCATTCCAAGCATTTTACGTGTTATAACTCAATCCTCACAATGACTATGAGGTGGGTACTTTAACTGCATCCAATGCTCACATGAGGCACAAAGACATTAATTAACTTGCTCAACGTCTCACAGCCAGTATGTTCCAGAGCCACTTCCACCCGGCAGTTTGGTCCCAGAGCCCCTGCTCTTAATCACAACGCAGTATTTAAGAGTCAGGACACAGGGAGAGCTGTCATTCAGCCCAGCAATGGGAGAGGGAGAAAATCCAGCTTCACCACCTTTTCCAGTTCAAAGTCCGAATGAATGTATAAAGGTATTATCTTTGTTCATAAAAACAGGAACAGTACCAAGGCAGAAAAAAAATAATAATTTCTTTCCACCACTTTTAAGCCCTGTGACCTTGACCAAGTCACTGAGTCTCTTTAGACTTCAGCAGTTTCTTTATAAAAAGAGGTTAACAAACCTGCTGGAAGTGCACATTTTCTGAAGTCATCCATCAGTTCTATGGCCCTCATAAAATAACCAAAAAAGAAAGGCAAAATGCTTCTCACTTCTCCCCGAATCCCCCTGCGCAGAACAGAAGATACTGAAAGACGGCTACCCTCCAGAGAGACGGCTGAGTCAGAACGAATCAGAAGACCTTCAGAAATAACAATGACAGTCTTCCCTTCTAATTGCATACATTTCGCACGTCGAGCGATGCAATTCCCCCCCCCTACAAACAGAGCATCACTTCCTCAGAGAAGGCCTCTGGCACCCTCAAATGAGGCAGGCGCCCCAGCCCCCGCCCCATATTCTCTCCTGCGACCCACCCCATAATTCCCGCAGCCCCCGACACGACACGTGTGAACTGGCCACTTGTCTGTCATAATTTGTGTACCAGGTGTCTGCCTCGCTACACTGAAAGCTTCGTGAGGGAGAAGTCGGGGTCCATTTCACCCAGTTTTCCCTGCACCGGTGTGTCTGGCAAATAATGGGGGGCACAGATATTTATCAATGGTCTGGCCTAATCCTCACAGCAATCCCGCAGGTTTATGCCTTCCCTTCATGAACGGGAAACTCCACCTCCTCATGGTTACTCACAAAGCTGGGACTCAGACTGCAGGCCTTCCCGGCTGAGGACTCACTTCACGCCACTGGGCCGTTTGCTCCCAGAGGCTAATTTACATGGGCACCGGCACCCAGAGAGGATGCGGCAGGCGGGGTCACCCACGGCTCACACCCGTTTGGCCGAGGCACAAAGGCCCTCTGATCTGGAGTTACAGCTGCTCTTTGATGGTGTACATGGAAGTGTGTGCGCGCTGAAGGCGACCATACAGATGTTCTGGCTGTTGCCAGGACAAAGGGTATTTCTCCCCTGCCCCAAATATACAGACATGGTTCCCCTCCGCTAGGATCTTAGAACAACAGGCTGTTGTTTTAGTGACTCACTGAGCCTCTAAAAACACTTGTGATGGGACTTGGCACTGTCAGCCATTAGAAATCAGTGTGTTCTCATGGCTGGCGCATCTTGAGAACAGCCTCAAGTATTAAAGCCAATGAAATATTTCCTGAAAGTATAATTTAATTGCATTACCTTGCCAAGATGATTTCTCATAGGAGGCTACCCATTTCTTTCTTTCTTTCTTTTCTTAAAAAAATATTTATTTTATTGATTTTTTACAGAGAGGAAGAGAGAGGGATAGAGAGTTAGAAACATCGATGAGAGAAAATCATCGATCAGTTGCCTCCTGCACACCCCACACCGGGGATGTGCCCACAACCAAGGTACATGCCCCTGACCGGAATCGAACCTGGGACCTTTCAGTCCGCAGGCCAACGCTCTATCCACTGAGCCAAACCATTTTCGGCAGGAGACTACCCATTTCTACAGTTGATTCTTAAGGAGATCCACATTTAATTGCCTTTATTTTTTAGCTCAGTTTCACCATTCTCTCTCTGCAATTCATGACTCAGCATTTATAGCTCATTAATATGTGCACAGCACTGTACTGAGCACTGGGAGAATACAAAGATGAATAAAACACAACCCCTGATCTCAAAGAGCTCACAGTCTGTAGGAAAGATAAACACAATATTAACTAACCATAATGAAATATGAGATGTCCTTTCAAAGAGGCACCAGCAGGAGAAAGTTCCTCCCAGCGTCAGTCTCATGCCAATCTGTTCTCATCGCCACAGCCATGGGCTAACCACGCTCACAATAACCTATTGCAATCATTGGTTTACGCGTGTGTCTCCTTGCTAGACTGAGTTCTTTAAGGGCAAGGACTGTCTCTTACTTTATACCCCAGTGCCTTCCCAACACTGTACATGGTACACGGTGGACACATCTGAGTAATGGCTAGTGACAAAGGATTGTGAAATCACAAAGTAAGGGTTAAGTTTGTGCAGGGTAGTAAGGATGTTTTCATAGATAAAATGTTTGAGCTAGATGATAGTAAGTTACTAGGGAGCAAGGTGCTTTACCTAACACAGTGCTTGGAACAAAGCATCTACTATAACAGAGGATGAATAAATAAATGGGTGGTCGGATAAGCAAATACATGTGCATGCTTTCAAGGCTTTCCTTTCTATGCAAAATACATCTGATTAGATTGGGGAAGTCTATTACTATAATTAATCTCCTAAAGTTAAAATATGGTAGATTAGCTTAGGACTTCCCCTGAGGACTCTTGGACTGTGAGAGAGTGCAGGCCGAGCTGAGGGGATTCCCCCTCCAGCCTGCCCCCCCCCCAGCAAGAATTTTCGTGCACCGAGCCTCTAGTTTATTTATGCCAGACCAAAAAAGATCAATGGAAAAGAGAAAATTCTGTATGCTTTAGTTATACTTTCTGTGCAAGGTCACCTTCATTCATGCAGAGCGCCTTATGAAAAGGGCCTCTTCCCCAGTTTTGCTTTACTGGCTTGGCACTAAATAGCTATAAGTATCTTTCTAAAATGTTTTTATTTTCTGTCTTCAATCCCGGGAGCCATTCCAGAAAGAATGAGACTTGTAGGGGAGCATGGGGGGTGATGAGAAGTCAGGAGAGAAACCTCGGTTCTGGCCCTGCCCTGCCACTCGTGGATTTTGTACCGTTTCTGTTTTCCAGCTCTCCATCACTAATGTAGTTGGTGTAATGTCTGCAGTAAGAAGCCACTTGGTGGAGTCAGTGCTGGACAACCCCGGAGAGCTGTCCCCCACGTAGGAGCCTCATGCTCACTCTCCTCCGTGTGTCTCTGGAACGCTGCAGGAGCACCCTGGAGCTTTTCCGTCCTTCCCCAAGCATTTGAGGACAGGAATGCAGGTGTGTACGGGAGAAGGATGCAAATGACGGGGACTCACACTTGGAGTGCTTGGGCTGGCATCTAGCTGGGCTGATGCCGCGGTTTTCACTGCAGCTGCTGCCAGGGCCGTGGAACCTTTCCATGGCCTCAGCCTGAAAGACCTGACAGTGGAATTTCACTAACTCAAGTCTCTCTGTTTCCCTCCGTGTGATTAACCTCATTTCAACCTTCCCATCACCTTCTTTCTTTCCTTGTTCCAAGGTGGCAAGCTTATTCTGCCTTCCTTCCCATCTTCTTTCATGGTAAGGGAGACCCCGGGGAGGCAGTGGGGTGATTCAGATCCTGCCTATCTCCCACCTCCCTTCCTAACTGTGAAGACACAGATAAATAAGTCACTCAACCTCTCCGAAACCTATAAAATGAGGATAAGCCCTGGCTGGTTTGGCTTAGTGGATAGAGGGTCAGCCTGGGGACTGAAGGGTCCCAGGTTCAATTCCAGGTACAAGGGCATCTATCTTAGTTATGGGCACATCCCCAGTAGGGGGTGGCAGGAAGCAGCTGATCGATGTTTCTCATTGATGTTTCTAACTCTCTATCCCTCTCCCTTCCTCTCTGTAAAAAATAAATAAAAATATATATTTTTTAAAATGAAGATAATTTACTATATTCGCCTCATCACAGTTATAGTACAGATTAAGTCAAATAGGACGACATGTGCAGAATCAACTAGCAAAGGGACTGACACACATTGGGCACCTGATAGACACCATCACCCTTCTCCTGTTGTTGACACCATAGTTCTTAAATGTACCGAACTATCCAGAGGTCGCAAAGGGGAAGAGAGAGGTCATGCATCCCTCCTGAATCTCTCATAGTATCGCTCCCTTGCTAGGAACAGGGGGATGATGGGAGACAGCAAATGATCCATGTTACTGGATGACCCCTAACCAGTGTAGGAATCCACTGGTTCTTCATGGGGTTGCCGTTCAGAAGAGGTAACACCGCCTCCTGGCCCAACTCAGGAGAGAGATCCCAACAAGAAATGCCTGCCTTGTCTTTAGCATCACCTCCGATGTGACGAAAACAGGACAAACTTGCCTTAGCCCTTCTTTCTCTGTCTTCCCACCTGTAAATGCGCCATCCACAGCCCCTTCCCGCTCCCATAAAGGGAACGGGCTCTGCCGGGAAATAAGCTGCCATGACTGAGTGTATCATTTTCAATGAGGGCTTCAATTAGGAGACCCGGCAAATGTCATACAAACACCATTTCCTCTCACACAGCGCAATGAAAGCCTTAGTGAACACTTAGCATCTTACCTTTACTTTTTCACCATTAATCTCCACAGTCTTAATCATAAAATCAACTCCAATTGTGGCTCCTTGACCTGGGGGGAAAAGACCCTAAAGAAGAAATAATGGAAAATAATAATCAAGCAAATCTTATAATTACAGAAAAATTTTCCCACTTCCCCCACCGCCAGTCCCTTCCTTTGGCTGTGTTAACCAGCAGATAAAAGAACCCTAGTTAGTGTCCCAGGAGCCCTGCTTCATTTAACTTCACATGTACGTATGTTTTGAAGGAAAGAGTAAGGAGGGAGGAAAGGGGAGAGAGAAATTCTGAAAGAAAATGAAAGAAATGGAAAGGGGGACAAATAAGGGAGAAGAAGACAGAGGAGGAAGAGAGAAAATTGGGAAAGGGCAGAGGTAGAGATCTGGTTTCAAAAAAAAATGGAACAAAAAGAAATCAGACACAAGGCTAAGACTGAATGGCATGGAGCCACCAGGATGAGAGCAGGATTGTTAGGGGGAAGGCAAAAATGGGTGGGTTCTCTAAAAGCGGTAAAATCAAGATTCAAAAATCAAAGATTCAAACTAGTTCTCAGACTAGGGCATAGACATTCATGGGGGTGGACAACAGTCTGAGAAACAACAGGAACGCAGTATGAGAAAAATGAAGCAATGAAGCTTTTGGATTTCCCCCTACCCCTGGGGTGATAAATATATTATTACATGACACCAGGGCCAGTGATGACACTGGGAAGATAACGAAAGAAACCAGTCATTCAGGATTAAAGACCAGTGGAAGCAGCGGTAAACCCGGAGGTGACAGCCTAGGATCTCTGTTGACTTCAGGCAAACTAATTACCCAACCTGGGCCTCAAATCCAGGGAGTTTGAGGCTGCTGTAAGCAATTCAAAACAAAAAAGGGTTTATCTCAAACTGGAAGCTACACTAGATTCTATCAAAATCACATGCATAATGTCATTGACTGTTACATAATATTTCCTGTAAGCTGAGGGAGGAAGTTCTATCAAGAAAGAACACTTCACCTAGTTTCTCTTCCCTCGTCACTCACATCCCAGAATTTCCAGAAATTAGAGTAAAATGGATTGTATTGGCTCTGGCAGCTAAGATTGGGCCATCTTTAATTAAATCCATTCCTTAACAAGGGAACTCTATAATTAATGTTTAATCTTAAAAGACGGAGCTTCAAAACAACAGAAAATGTTCCATTGCATGTCTGCAAAAGATGTAAACATAAACACTCATAACTTTACTTACAAATATTGAATCAATTTTCTTCTATTTTGGTTTGGCTCAGACACGAGGCTGCCAAGCTTCAAGCGTACAGCTCCAGCTGTTTTGCAGGCTAACGAATGCCACAAAAGAAAACAAATCCTTTCCAATGTCCTCTCCCCTCCCTCTGCTCCCCAGCTCCTCCTGCCGCGGAAACAGCTGAATCCAATTCATTTTAACTGCCCACTAAATAACAAATCCACACATAATCCTGTCTATGAAATATGAACTTCAGGGGGAGCTGAGGGACCGGGAGGGGTAAAACGCACACAGAAATGAAAAATAAGGGGTGATGTGCTTACTGATAAAAATCTGTTCAAAAGTGGAAGTGGGTTTTGTTTTTTTACTTCTAATGACAAGATTTATGCTTTTTTAAAGATGCCCATGGTTTCAGAGAATAGAACATACGGAAGATAAAAATGATCAGGCTGAGGACCAGGAGACCTGGGTCTAATACTAGCTTTGCCACTAACATTGATATGTGATACTAAGAAGTCATTAAAAAAAACAAGCTCTAGACCTGAGGTTTTCACCCATAAAATGAGAGGTGTGGGCCCTGTGAAGGATCTTTCGGCAATAAGAGATGGTCAAAGGAATGACTGAAAACTTCTCCACATTTCTGCAGTCTTGTCCTCCTGCCAAAAGCAGGAAAGACTGCTCATGTTGGGTGGAAGTAAAACCAGTTGGGGTTTCCAATATGACGCCCCAGTGGTCTTGACTGAGTTTGTTACTTCTGATTTCACAAGGCTGAGACTTAGCAAAAAGCACGAGACCTATTGTGTTCATTGTAATGGGGAAACCCTGACATTTCCAAAGGTGACTCTCTGTCCCAATGCTGTCTGACTTAGCCAGTCTGCCTCTCCAGGTTTCCCCAGAACCACAGGCTGTTGTTGCTGTGAGGGGCCTTGAAAAACACCAGGCCCCTCATGTCCACCAGGAAGGCAGGTGGGGGGTAACCTGCCCAGGCTCAGAGATGAGTCAAGGGCAGAGCTGGCACTAGGACCTGCGTCCTGACTCTCAAAGCAATGTCCTTTCCACGGCACCCACCGGCTTGCTCTGTGCCTCAGATAAAAGAGCTAGTCTCAACTTTCCCAACTAGCATTTCATGAAAAATGCAAGATGCATGCATGATAATCCCAGAAAGGATGCCATTCAAACCTTTTCTGGAAAAACACAAAAGAAGGTCAACCTCAGAACGATTTCCCACCATTTCTGTATAAAAACAAGTATATAATCTCTGGCAATAATTCTCAACAGGGCAGCCCCAGAGGAAATTTGTACTTAGATCCTAAGATAAGGACGCAACCCACAGCAGAGATTTTATTTAGTTCAAGTAATCCTTCACTGTTCTCTATTCATTCCATTTAACAGATCTAGAAAAGTCAGCATATTTAGTTATGAACCAAAACAATTCCTTCCATTTTCTGGGGGACTTGAGAATGCAATCTGATTGGTTTAATTTGTATTTGAGTTTCAACAGTTGAATATAAAAAAATAAAAATAAATGAACAAGAAATCTAATGAACCAAATAAACTGATGAATAACATAGACTCAGAGGCATGGAAACATGGGACAGATGGACGGAAGGAAGCGGGGAGAAGGGGTGGGAAGACGTTAACCAAAGACCTTACATGCACATATGCATTACCTATGGGCACAGACTATAGGGTGGTGAAGGCCTAGGTCAGGGTGGGACCTGGATGGAGGGAGGCAATGGAGGGAGAAAGGCGACATCTGTAATCCTCTCAACAATAAAGATTTTTTTAAAAACATTAATATTTAGGTTTAATTTGATATCCAGATTAATTTGTTTGAATTATAACTAATTAATAATCTATTTATTAATCTAATAATTTGTTTTTTAAATCCTCACCTACGGATATGTTTATTGCTTTAAGAGAAAGGAAGGGAGGGAAAAAGAAGAAAGACAGAGAGAGAGAGAGATGAAAGAGAAACGTTGATCAGTTGTCTCCCATATGCACCCTGACCGAGGATTGAACTCGCATCCTAGGTATGTGCCGTGACCAAGAATCAAATCCAAAACCTTTTGATGTAAGAGATGATGTTCCAACCAACTGGGCCATCCGGCCAGGGACTAATCATATATTTTTGATGCTGCACACTGAAAACAAATCTACCTGCCCCTTTTCATTAAAAGAAGCAACAAGACCCTGGGAGGGTGGAGGTGACCCAGAGAGCCATGCTTCCCTGAGGTGGTTTAAAAGCTCCAGCCTAGGCTACAAAGCTGGCAGCCATGAGGCTGGCGCGGGGCCAGTCACCTGTCCTGCTATTTCTCCTGACCCCACAGGCCACACCAAGAAAGCAACCCCACACTTCCGAGTTCTCTTACCTGAGTGAATCGTCGGACTAGGCACGTCTTCCCCACACCGGCATTGCCAATTAAAACAATTTTAAACAGGAAATCATAATCTTCCATACTCATTTACACAGCTGCAAGGCAAACAAACACGGGCAAGAGTGAGATGGGGCCTGGTCAGACTTGCCCAGAGAGTGGAAGCTGCGCCGGCCCTGGCTCCTCGGGAACAGCGGGTCTGACTCATTTGAAGAGCAATTTAATGCTCCCCTCTGGTGACTCTGCCGGCGAGAGAGGAACGCAGGTGTTTGGTCACAGATGGACTTTATTCCTCCCCAGCCACCTCAGACCACGGAGAGTAAATGACACAGATGTTCTTTCACCTGGTAACCTTTATACTTCCAAGTAGTCAGGTCGCAGGTCGCTCGTGTGATAAGATGTGTTTTCGCATGGAAAGGAGATTACAGATCTATGTGCAGAGAAGTCGGGGTGCAAGGCAGCAAGGCAAAGGCGAGCCCATCTCTTTCCCTCCGAATTCCTCACTGATATCTTCCCCAACTATCAGTAAAACACCTTCATCATTCCGCTGTCCTAAACTGCACTTGCTATATACACTTATTTGTTCAAATGTCTATCCAATCCTTGAGGAAAGGGCTTACATCTTCCAGCTCTATTTTCCTAGATCAGGGGACAGAGTTACACCTAGGAAATGACTACTCTAGAACGAAATAATTCATTAATGGTCACATTGCTTAAGTTATAGGCCTTAGTTTCTCCAAGTGGCTAAGAAGAATATTATATGCTCTACTTCAGGGGACTGTTGTGAAGATTTTTTAAAAAAAACACAACACCTGCCGAAACTGGTTTGGCTCAGTGGATAGAGCATCGGCCTGCGGATTGAAAGGTCCCAGGTTCGATTCCGGTCAAGGGCATGTACCTTGGTTGTGGGCACATCCCCCGTAGGGGTTGTGCAAGAGGCAGCTGATCGATGATTCTCTCTCATCGATGTTTCTAACTCTCTATCCCTCTCTCTTCCTCTCTGTAAAAAATCAATTATATATATATATATATATATATATATATATATATATTTAAAAACAACACCTATAAAATAGTATTAGAATCCATAAAGTTCCATCCTACTGAAAATAATAATTATCTACTGAGTACCTATGATAGTACTGTGCTAATCACCATACAGAGATGCCCTCAAGATCAACATGAGAAAAGCTAAACAACAACAAAGTTCAATTCAATTCCAATCAGTAGCAGAGCTCATTTCATAAGGTGCAGGCAGAAGAAGCCCGGTGGACTCTGGAGGGGGAGGGGAAAGGTGACAGCAAGCCATGAGGGGAAGGATGCTTGGAGAGCTAGAGAAACCTCGGCCAGCTGGGCGGCAAATGCCCCAGGGTTTCGGGGCAGAAGCAGAGCCCACTGTACTGTCACCTGTCGGGTAGCAAGAGGAGTAGTTTCCCTGTATGCAAAGGTGTGTTCTCTGTGGATCTTAATTTCAACTGATCTTTGGAAAGATGACTTGACAACCAAGCCAAATGCATCTGGCAGCTCATGGGATTCTGTCTCAGTTCAGGGGACCATGAAGGGAAAACATTTCTCTGTCAAGAACCTGGGTCCATAAGAAGTCATTGTACTTGCTATATGCCAGACAAGGAACTTGGCAGCCTAACTTGACAAATGGGGATACTGAAGCAGAAGAGAAGGTAAATAAAAAGTTGTTAAGATCTCACTTAAGTTGTTAAGACAGCCTGGGTTCATTTCCCTGAACTACTGCCCTGTAGTTCCTTTCACAGTACCTGGCTCGTAGTAGGAGCTTAAGAAAGATCTGACACATTAAATGATGAAGGGTAAGCACTTAAAAAACATGTGATTTCCATTCTCTCTTGTGGATTCAAATCCAAAACTATTTTCCACTGCACTGTAGTAATCTAAATAAAAATCAAGGTCAAACTCTGAATGAAAGCTCAGGGACGGAGTATGTTCATTAAAACTCAAGCTGTTAACAGTGAAAAGAAAAGAAAACACAGAGAAAGCACAAGCATAGCAAAAAGATTTGAGGCTATGTGGACCACCCACAGACCACAGCTCATTGCTTTATGAGCCTATAAACAGGGAATACAGGATGGGGTTGCATTCTTTTTCTGAGCTTAGACTGTTTGCCACACGTTTACTTCTCCATCTTTGGCAGAGGTCAAAGAAACAAGCAGAGAATCCAGAGAACAGCATTTATACTAATAATAGAGGAATATGCAAATTGTCTGGGATCCCATCACAGTAACAGTAATGAACAGCAGCCTGTGTGGGGTGACCAGGCTGGGAGGGGGTGCAATAAGGGGCAACCAGGCCAGTGGGGGTGGGTGGGAGGGACGACTTGTTAGGGACAATCAAGCCAATGGGGGAGGTGGGGTAGTTAAGCTATCAGGCTGGCAGGCAGAGGTGGTTAGGGATGATCAGGCTGGCAGTTGGGGAAGGGGGGCAATTAGGGACAATTAGGCAGGCAGGCAGGCAAGAAATTAAGAGCCAGCAGTACTGGATTGTGAGAGGGATGTCTGACTGACGGTTTAGGCCTGATCCCTAGGATTAGGGACAGTTGGACATCCCCTTAAAGGGTCCCAGATTGGAGAGGGTGCAGGCTGGGCTGAGGGGACCGCCATCCCCATGTATTAATTTTGTGCACCAGGCCTCTAGTTCAAATATAAGAACCTGAGGAACAGGGCTCCTAAGAGAAGGTTAACAGTGCCTAAATCATGCACCTTCAGGAAAGGAAGGCAAAGGGTTACCTGGTCCAAGTCCACAGTCATCATCAAGTCTCATGTAGTTACCACCTGGAGTGAGCCACAGAATAAAAATTAAGGCTCTTCTCCTTTCTATAAGAAATTACTTTAATGCTCTATTTAATTTTTTAAAAACATATTTTATTGTTGTTGTTTTTTTACAGCGAGAAAGGGAGGGGAATAGAGAGCTAGAAGCATCGATGAGAGAGAAACATCGACCAGCTGCCTCCTGCACACCGCACACTGGGGATATGCCCACAACCAATGTACATGCCCTTGACCGGAATCAAACCTGGGACCTTTCAGTTCGCAGACATATGCTCTATCCACTGAGCCAAACTAGTTTCAGCTTTATTGAATTTTTAAAAAAATAAACATCTGGGAGGAAAGTGTTTGGATTCTTTAAAAATGTAGGCTAAGGCTGGACTGTAAACTCCAGGTTACCTGCTGTGGTTACTGTTTTCTTTCTAATAGAAAACACAATGCTGAGGGAAAAGCTCACATAATTCTCTGGAAACTGCACTCTGAGGAAGCCCTTCTGCTTGGTGAGTAATGTAACAGCCCAGGCTTCACCGACCACCAGGTGATGAGGCAGCTTCCCAGGAAGGGAAGCCCATTCAGGAGCAGTCAGTTACACCCAGCCCTAAGCGGGCAGCAGAGTCACACCTTGTCTGGGAAGCAAGCCCCTGCCAAGACATGCCACTGGCCAGGCGCTACTCTAGAAACTGTATATTCTATTATTATTATTGATGATGATGATGATGATGATGATAGCTGACACTCAATGTTTATGATGTGCCAGGTTCTGTTCTACAGGTATTCACTCATTTAAGCCTCACAACAACCCTATAAGGTAGGGACTATTATAATCCCTGGCTTTCAGAAGATGAAACTGAGGCAGAGAGGTTATGCTAAACATATACAGCTACCATAGTTAGTCTTAGAACCAAGATTCAAACCTAGACCCATCAAACTCCAAAGCCCAACTCCTTCTGAAGTAGATGCCGCTGCCCCTTGCCTCGTGTTACTAGCACTGCTCTATCTGTTATGAGGGCGGGGGCTCAGGTGAATGGAAGCCCAGCCCCTTTGAACTGCGGTGCTCTAGAATCTCCCCGCTCTGGAAGCAGCACCCCACACTGATAGGTTCACACACTGATTCCGGATCATACAAGCCCTGCTCCTCACTGTGACCTCTGAGCGCAGGTTTCCTTTAGGAGCTGGACCCAGATTTTCCCCCGCATAGCACGCCCACAATTCCCTCATCATTCATCCATGTGACCAAGTACCAGGCACAGGTCATAGAGACAGGATCGTGATAAACAAGCAAAACCCAAAATGGCATGATCGCCACAATAGCTCTAAATAAATGGAAATATGCCTAAGGTTCAAAACAGAAAAATTAGACAAAGGAAAGAAAAAAATGAGTTTTAAAAAGGTACAGGAACCATGTACTTTGCAAAGCTTAAAAAGAAAAAAATTGGGGGTGGAGGGAGGATGGGAGCGGTTAATGCAGGGGGGGGGGGAGCGAGTGAACCTTTGTAATACTTTCAACAATAAAGATTTTTTTTAAAAAGACAAGAAAAGATTTCTGAGCAACGTGATTTTGGCAACATAAATCATTTATCAAAGTGACCTTTTTAAAAAACAAAACTGTATTAACCGTTGTGCATCAGAACACTTCCTCTTTGTCCTTTTGGGTCTAGTATAACAGATAAAGTCAAGGCTTCTGGTGAACAAAAAGCAAAATCCTTGTCCTGCCTTCTGATCCCCAGCCCCTGCCCAAGAAAAAGATAATCTGAGGACATGTCCTTGTTCAAAAACCATGTGTCTCACTCAGGTCCTTTCCCTCTCACAGGGAGCAGGAGGTGAGGGCTGGGTGGACAGGTGCCATACCCCCCCCCCCAGGACAGCCCATCTCTCATACACACAGGCAGCACGACAATGAAATCAGGAGACCCGAGTCTGCTACAGAGCTGTGTTAAGTTTCCTCGTCCATAAAATGGGGATACTATTAGAGCATAGATCACTGAGTTGCTTGGGAGGCAAATAAAATATGTGGAATAGTGATCCTTTTTAAAATAAAATAATCACATTTTTTAACCCTCTGACAAGAGTCATATATACAGACTACAGGAAATACAGCCAAACAAAAAGGAAAGAAAATCAGCTATAATCTTTCCCTCTCCACACCTCTTCTGGGGATAAGGACAGTGAGCATGTGGTATATACATTTTTCTAGATGTTTTATTTTTAATCTCTATATACTCACACCTATTTGTATATTTCATAAATGTATGGCTTTAAAACAAAAACTGAATCAGCCCTAGCCGATTTGGCTCAGTGGATAGAGCACTGGCCTATGGACTAAAGGGTCCTGAGTTCGATTCCAGTAAGGGGCACGTGCCCAGGTCGCGGGCTCAATCCCCAGTAGGGGGTGTGCAGGAGGCAGCCAATCAATGATTCTCTCTCATCATTGGTGTTTCTATCTTTCCATTTCCCTTCCTCTCTGAAATCAATAAAAATATATTTTAAAAAAACAAAAACAGAATCATAACATTATACAAAGTTGTTTTTTCTATAGAGAAGTATTTTCCCAAAATCCAACATAAGAATTATTTTCCAAAACCCAACATAAGAATTCATGGTCTACGGTCAGAGACCATCAGCATCCATTCAGCATTTGCTCCTATAACCTTAAATATTCAGAAATGGAGAAGGGAAAGATTGAGAAATACTACATACTACAACCCAATGTCGGAGACATAAAAGGTTCTACAAATTCCCATAATTAAGAAAACTGGATAATCTTGTTTAGTCCAGGGTTTACCAAGCATGATTGTAGCTCAGAATTTTTTTCTCATATAACACTTTTTAACGTCCTTAGCTACTAGGGCACCATTAAACATTAGTGTAGTCAATGCTATTTTATAGCTCAGTGGATAGAGCATCGACCTATGAACTGAAAGGTCCCAGGTTCGATTCCGGTCAAGGGCATGTATCTTGGTTGTGGGCACATCCCCAGTGGGGGGTGTGCAGGAGGCAGCTGATGGATGATTCTCTCTCATCGATGTTTCTAACTCTCTCTCCTCTCTGTAAAAAATCAATAAAATATATATTTTTTTAAAAAATAAGGAAAGAAAAGACACCAGTTAAATTTGAATTTCAGGTAGCAACAAATAAATTTTAATATGTTTATTCCAAATATGACATTGACATTTGAATAATTTTTCAGTATAGAAGTGTGACCCAAATACTGTGTGGGACATACTTATACCAAAAAATTATTGGTTGTTTGCCTGAAATTCCAATTTAACTTGGAATCCTATATTTTATGTGGCAACCCCACCCAGGGAAAATTTGACTCAGCAAGTCCAGTAAAAACAGAGGCCCTGAACACACACCAAGCTCACCCAGAAGCTGTGGAGGGAGATGGGCAGAGCATAAGAAACAGAATACACCTGATGAACTCAAACAACCAAACAGAGAGAATAAAAAGGGGCAACACGTGACATTGAAGAAGGCATTTCTGAGCTGGGGCTCTTCAGATGCTGGGCCACACTTGGGACTGGGCTGGGTCTGGCATGCAGGGCTCTGAAGGTGGAGTCTCTCCCTCCTGGACAACCCTAACTGCTGTGGGCCTTCCTCCAAGTACATCTAGGCGCGTGCACCTGCCCGGTGGAGAAGGGAGTGCTCTGTCTACTGCCCCAACTGTCCTTAAGGACAAGACGTGCTTCAACAAGACACTCAAGTCTGCATATCCCTCCGCTGTGCTCAAGATGCATACACTGAATTGAAAGCATTTGATCCATCTCTTGCTCTAACAAGGTTCTGTCTCAGGAAGCTCATTATTGCTTAATTACCAGAAGGCAATTACTAAACACTATTATAATCAACTGCTGCAAGCTCACTTGCTTAACACCGGCTGTTAATTTCATGTTATTGCAAGGTAATTATGCTCCTTGGCTAGGGGTGTCAAACACCCCCCTGTGCCATCCCCACTTCTCATTTACTGGGCCACATTCTCCAGCTTTTTTATGTGGTCCCTTACAGGGGACCTGCCAATGTCTCCTGGACTGGCTCTGATCATTCAATATGCAGGTGAGGAAACTGAGGGTTTAGGTGACAAAGTGACTCACCCTAAATCACACCCTAGTGCAGGGGTGGGCAAACTTTTTGACTCGAGGGCCACAATGGGTTCTTAAACTGGACCGGAGGGCCGGAACAAAAACAACCTGACCATGCTGGCACTCTCATCTTGGGCTGCTGGTGAAGGAGAGGAAAGGAGAGCAAGAGAACCCTCTGCTCTTTCGGCTCTGAGGGCCAGATAGAACAGCCGAACGGGCCGAATCCGGCCCAAGGGCCGTAGTTTGCCCACGGCTGCCCTAGTGAGTTGCTAGGTATCCTCTGTCTCCTAACCACCTGGAACTTCTCCGTTTGCTAGAACATACTATGTAGTCCCAGGTTCCTGAGAATGTGGACCATGATTTGAACACTTAATATGGGCCAGGAACTATGCTGAATGTTTTCCATATATAACCTCACTTAACCTTTTCAACAACTCCATTAGGTAATTATTATTATTCTTATTCCCATTATACAGATAATTGAGCTTCACAGAGGTTAATTAATTTGGTCAAAATTATAAAACTAGTGAGTAAAAGTACACAAATCAAAACCCACATCTTTATGGGTAAATGTTAAATTGGAATTCTATCTCACTCTTTATGCTGAAATAAATTCCAGGTAAATTAAAGATTTGGATTTTTAAAAAATAAAAGCATGAAAGTACTAGAAAAAAGCATGCTATATACAAAATCTTAAAGTGGGGATGACCTTCTAAAACTTACTCATACTCAAGGCCATAAGACAGGGATGGGGAACCTTTTTTCTGTCAAGGGCCATTTGGATATTTATAACATCAGTCACAGGCCACAAAAATTATCAACTTAAAAATTAGACTGCTATATTTGGTCAAACATTTAATTAACTCCCCCCTAATGCCTTGGCAGAGCCAGACCGAAGACCAAATGATTTCGCAGGACTTATGCGGCCCGTGGGCTGGACGTACCCCACCCCTGCCATAAAATAAAGAGATTGACCAGTGCCTAATTAAATCTTTTAAAAATTCTATATGGCATAGCAACAAAAATAAACTTATTGAAATACATACAACTAAAGGCTAACTTCCTTAAATGCATAAAGAGTTCCTCCTACAAATCAATAAGAAAAATGGAATAACACAACAGAAAAAAATGGGTAAAGACCATGAGCAGACAGTTTATAAGACAGGAAATAAAAGGGGCACTTACATCTTTTTTTAATGATCAGCTTCACTCTCTAGAGTAAATCAAACTCTATAAAATTTATCATTCATAATTGTAAATTATAATAAGTTTTCATTTTAAATATAAATTATAATTCATAATGAAAATCATAATGAAGGTTTAAATAGAAACCATTTATCATTGCAGGTTGGCAAAGTTCATTCTGTATTGGAGAGACTATGGAACCATGGGACACTGGTACACTGCTGATGGGAGGTAAGTCAACACCACCTCTATGGAGGGCAATGCTGATTTAAAACAGAAAGGCATCAAAACCGGTTTGGCTCAGTGGATAGAGCATCGGTCTGCGGACTGAAAGGTCCCAGGTTCGATTCCGGTCAAGGGCATGTACCCTGGTTGCGGGCACATCCCCAGTAGGGAGTGTGCAAGAGGCAGCTGATTGATGATTCTCTCTCATTGACGTTTCTGGCTCTCTATCCTTCTCCCTTCCTGTCTGTGGAAAATCAATAAAATATATTTTAAAATAAAAATAAAAATAAATAAAACAGAAAGGCTATTACAAACCCTCTGACCAGCAATTCCACTTCTAGGAATCTATGCTACACTTATACTGATGCATGTGTACAAAGACACTTGGAATAGAGTATTCATTACAACAGTGTTTGCAACAGCAAATATGAAACAATCCAGAAGTCCAGCAGCAGGAAAATAGTTGCACAGTCTGTGGCAACTACACATCAACGTACCACGCAGCCTGCTATGGACATCTGCAATGTGCATTAAAGTGAAAGAAGGAAGGTGGAAAGTGGTGTGCATGCTATGAACAGGGAGAATGTCATTATTTATCTGTGGAGGCATGAAGGCTCTCGGGAAGGATACAAAAGAAAACCAGCAAGTGTTTGCCTCTGGGGAGGCTGAGGTATCTAGTTCTTTCTAGGAAAAAAGATAACCTCCAAATCCTAACAAATGATACTCTGCCCTTCTATTCAATCTACAGTAGTGCTTAATACAGAGTGAGACGCCCTTTAAAAAAAAAAATCTGTTTGGGATGCTCTGTTTCTCTGTTCTTCTCTTTGTCTGCTCTGCTGCATCCTTTCACATGACTTCACAGAAGGACTATCCCACCTAGACTCTGGGTACCACTGCTTCTCTATTAAACCATATCTCAGGCCCTAGCCAGTTTTTCTCAGTGGTTAGGGTATCGGCCTGCGGACCAAAGGGTCTCGGGTTTGATTCCGGACAAGGGCACATACCTTGGTTGCAGGCTCCTCCCTGGCAAAGGACATCTGCAATGTGCATTAAGTGGTCAGAGCTCGTACAGGAGGCAACATTTGGATGTGTTCCTCTCACATCCATGTTTCCCTCTCTCTTTCCCTCTTCCTAAAAATCAATGGAAAAATATCCTTGGGCGAGGATTTAAAAAATAAACAAACAAACCTATCTCAGCACAGCAAGTCCCTACACTGCAAATTCATTCTTTCAGACTGATTTCCCTCGAGACCAAGTATCCGGTGCATGACAGCCAAACCCAAAGGGTAGAACAATAGTGTATCTGTGCCACTGATGAAAGTAAAACTCTGGCACGTGTGTACCACGCATTCCCACTCTCAAATTACTCTCGCTGTACGCTGACCCAGAATCTTCCTGAAGAAGCACTCAAAAGAGTGAGATGCCTCCAGCCGTGCAGCATGCCAGCAACAACCAGAAGAGCATTCATGGTCCTCTGACACCAGATCAGAGCTGCTGCTAGGAAGGATGAATAAGGTCTGCAAAGATAGCTCCCTGCTGAGCAAGGCCGAGGGCATGACCTCCAGGGAGGCTGGCAAGGAGCCATCCATGAGAGGGAGCTCAAAAACAGCCCTTGGGGATATTTTTTTAAAATATATTTTATTGATATTTTACAGAGAGGAAGGGAGAGAGACAGAGAGCTAGAAATGTCGATGAGAGAGAAACATCAACCAGCTGCCTCCTACACACCCCCCACCGGGGATGTGCCCGCAACCAATGTACATGCCCTTGACCAGAATCGAACCTGGGACCTTTCAGTCCACAGTCCGAAGCTCTACCACTGAGCCAAACCGGTTTCGGCCCTTGGGGATATGTTTAAAGACCTATACAATAAACACTAAAAACAAAGTAGGCCTGAGACCTTCACAGTATTATTTTTTAAAAAGCAAAACAATACAATATCTTACTGTGTATAGTCTTTGTCTGCACTGTCTTTTATATTTTCCTATTTCCTAGAAATGCACAATACATCTGGGATACCAGACACATAAGGACATTGAAAATTAAGCTGTAAAAACAGCATTTCATCAGCACTAACCAAAGCAGATGTCTGAATCGGGCTGTTAAAGTAACAATGCTCTGTCACCTTCCAGGGGGAGCAGGTGTCACTGCCTGAGCACGGCTGGGTCTCCCACAGGGAGGTGAGAGGAGAAGGGGGGCCGGCTGCACCGGCTTCCCCTGCACTAGCTCCCCAGGCAGAGATCCTTGGTTTGGGCGAGAAGCACCTGGGCGCAGGTGCTTGACAAAGAGCCTTGGGTGCTCCTGGAAATACTAGCACCTCGTTTCCTGGGGAAACAAGAAAATCGCCCTTCCTGCTCATTAATTGCTTTCCAAGATGGAGAGAGTCTATCTGCAAATCATGTTTACTGAACTGATCTAAAAAAAGGCCCTTCCAGACTCGGCTTGCTGTTTCCGCCCTCGGCACAAGCAGGCAGTGCTCCCTCTGTTGTCCTCCTCCAACAATAAACAATACCACCCATAAAGAGCTGGGAAGGAGGGGCGGGGGGCGGGTGCAGGGAGGGAGGAGTTGGAAGGTTGTTCCTGGCCCTCCTTGTTGCTCTCTAAATCTGGGACTGTGTCTAATCTCTCCTCTGCAGAAGCCTTCCTGCGCCTGGCTGGCTGGACCGGAAGGGCCTCCTTATCAGCATCTTCAGTCTCCTCCCTGAGGCTGCGCCCACAATGCTGCCCGGCCAAGTGGCCAGAGGTTAGGGCTGCAGCCCACGGTGGCACCCAAGGCCCACCAAGGACAGAGGTGTCTCCTCTGCCAGGAGACTCACTCCAGCTGAACTCTTATCAGCTGTTTACTTGGATTCCCTCCGCACTGGAAGCAGGACAGAGTGGAAGGGAGGAAGGTGCCACCCCAAGTGCTCTGGGACTCATGTAGATGAGGATAAGCTACAGGAATGCGCTCGAGTCGCGGAAGCTTCTCGGAGAAATCTCTGTCTGGGGCCTAGGAGCTCTACACACACCAGCCCATTTCATCCTTGAGACAGCCCTGCTGGGAGGGGTTTCTTAGTTACCGTTACTATCCATAAGCTTTTATGTCTAAACAGCGCCTCGGGTTTGCAAGTGCTTTGCTAATTATCATATCTGCATCTTGGCGAATTCGATGTGGAAGACAAGGTAGATAGTCTTTCTCAACATGGTCCCCCAATACACACACACACACAGACACACACACACATACACACACACACAGCATGGCACAAGCCATCTGTCACCAAGGTGCACAGATTTTCTTTCAGAAATGTTGCTTGAATTCCCTCTCTGCTCCAGCTTGTCTCTACCACACCCACCTGGCTCAGGCCTGGTCAGCTGTCACCCAGCCTGTCTCTCCTGTGCACCTCTAACCATGTGGCGTATAACATGGCACAGCTTTCCTCAATAGCAAGGTTTCGATTTTCATCAAACGCCTTACCAATGTGCATCCTCTTTGACCTAGCAATTCTGCTTGGGGGACTTTTCCTAAGGAATGATTCCAAGATGTACACAAAGATTTCTTCACAAGAAAGTTCATTCCAGTATGCACATTGGAGGGAGGGGTAAACCGACATCCAACAACAGAGAAGAGGTTATACTTTCATAGAGCCACATGATGTAACATGATGAAATGTATACTTGAAAGGAAATACATTTTTTATTGATTTTTTTTAAGAGAGAAAGAGGGGGGAGGGAGACAGGAAAGGAGAGAGAGGGAGACAGGAAAGGAGAGAGAAACATCGAACTTCTGCCTCCTGCACACCCCCCTCCTGGAGTTGCAGGGGATCTTGCAACTTGGGCATGTGCCCTGACCGGGAATCGAACTGGGGACCTCAATCACTGATTCACACCAGCCGGGTAGGAAATGCATTTAAAATGCTTACCTCTGGGTGGCGGGATTAGAGCTTATTTCCTTCTTCATAGGTTTATATCTTTCCTAAATTGTCTTCAATAAACATGAAATTTAGAAACAATACACTTTGTGGAAATACCAGTGACCAACCACTTTCAACTGGCCCTTCCAGAAATCGTGATCTTTCTTGGTACAAGCCAAAGCCATCACAGAGTTCAAAGCTGTCATGCACTGAGCTCACTGCTGGGAAATCACTCTAGGGAAAGAACTCAACTAACTCAAAATGCTAAGTGAACAAAAATGCTCACTACATCTTATCTAAGAGAATTGGAAACCATCCAAATGTCCAACAAGGGATAGTTCAGCATGGAACATCAACACCCTGGAATGCAGAGCAGCCGTTAGAAATGCCACTTATGAAAACTATGCAGAAATATGAAATAATGTTGACAATGGGCTGTAAAATAAAAAGAATACACAAAGCTGCACTTATCAGGACTTCGGCTATGAGAAATAAGCCTGCATATGAACAAGGGCACTTCAAAAGTAAGAAAGTGTGTTGTGTTAGGATTATGGGATTACAAGGAGCTTTTTTTTTTTTCATTTTTAAGTACGTTTTTAACATTTTGCATGTACTACTGACATTTTTTTTAATGTAGAAAACATAGCACATGGGAAATAAATTACCAAAAGGAACACAATCACTGTCAGCATTTTTATATGCTTCTCCTTGTCTCTTTTTCTTGTACACTGGGTGGGTTTGTTTGGTTTTTATCATTGTAATCATATTGAAGGTTTTTTTTTTTTAAAGTAGTTACAAAATCATGCCCTAACTGGTTTGGCTCAGTGGATAGAGCATTGGCCTGCGGACTGAAGGGTCCCAGATTCGATTCCAGTCAAGGACATGTACCTTGGTTGTGGGCATATCCCCAGTTAGGGGGTATGCAGGAAGCAGCTGATAGATGTATCTCTCTCATCAATGTTTCTAACTCTTTGTCCCTCTCCCTTCCTCTCTGTTAAAAAAAAAAAAAAAAAGGAGTTACAAAATTATTATTATTATTATTATTTTAAGAATCCATGAACTTAGCATAAGATCTGCAAGAGAAAAACATCATGGTGGTTTTTTTCAAGGGCTATGGAGAGATCTGGCCCAATATAATGTCTGTAACAACAACAACAACAACAAAGCAGAAATATTTCACCATTGTGACAGAATAGACAGATTGGTCAAAGTTCCTAATGCTTGCAGAAAACCTTTAAGCCTATCTCAGTAGCCATAAACCAGGAGTGTGTGTTACTGAAGCTCATGTAGTTGGAAATTAGAAGGGGATTTTACAAGACTGAAAACAGAAAGATGCAATGATGAACTATGTTTTCAGATCAGAAAAAGCTTTAGGGGAACAAATCCAATTGGTCACTGGGTCCAGAATATTTAACCTCTTTACATCTCTCACATCCAGATTCTCCTGTGCACTTGCCCTGACCTTCGTGGGGGCCAGCCTCTCACACCTGGGCTGCAGCTGCCCTGTGCTGCCTGCCCTCTCTGCCTTCTCCTCACTTCCCCTCTCATATGCAGACCTTCCTCCACTCTGCTGTCATCTCGCACAGGCCTAACTTACACCCGTGCCACTCCTCCTGGGAGAGAAACAGGGACAGGGGAAATCACAATCTGAGCAGCACGTGGGCTCTGCAGCCCGTGAGAGAGTGTGGCCCTGAGGAAACTGAGAGGAGCAGCTGAGTCTGCCGTCACCACTGAGGGGCTCAGTTTCCACAGGAGTGTGACACAGGAGTGTGACACGCTTTTGTGCTTTTCACACACCAGGGCCCATTAAGACAAGCCGACTATTCATCCCTTACATGCACGTCTACCAGAGACTGCCCTCTGCTCCAGGGCTGGGGGAAAGCTGCTGTGTTGAGCTGACTCAGACATGAAATGCCACCGCTAACATAGCAAAACTCACTCAGGCACTTCAGGAGAAATGGAATTGCACTTTTGGCCTTAGATGCTTTACTTTATTTTTTAAAATATATCTTTATTGATTTCAGAGGGGAAGATAATGGGAAAGATAGAAACATCAATGATGACAGAGAATCACTGGTCGGCTGCCTCTTGCCTCATCGGTGATTGAGCCCACAAACAGGGTAGATACCCTGTTTCCCTGAAAATAAGACAGTGTCTTATATTAATTTTTGCTCCCAAAGATGCGCTAGGTCTTATTTTCAGGGAATGTGTTATGTTTCCATGAAGTAGGTCTTATTTTCGGAGGATGTCTTATTTTCGGGGAAACGCGGTACCCTGTCTAGGAATCGAACCGTGACTTCTTGGTCCCTAGGTCACCACTCAACCCCTGAGCCACACAAGGCCTGGTGGCCGTGGAAGCTTTTAGAAACCAACTCCTATACAAGAGGCAATGGGACTCCACAGCAACCTTTCCAAAGAGTGAATCTGACCGTGTCATCTCCACACTTCGATCTGCTCTGCTGCTCCCTGGTGCCTACACAAAACCATTTGAAAGGCAGTCCAGTGCCCTGGAGCCAAGCTGCTTCAGTCTGTGTCCTGCCTCTGCCTTTGGGCAAGTCCCCTATCATCCTGGTGCCTACGTTTCTTTATTTGTAAACAGCGGTAATAACAGTATCTGTTCCAAAGGTGGTTGTGCGATTAAAGGAATTAATACAACTCAGCATGAAGAAGTGAACCCGGCACAGAGGAAGCACTTAAGAAATACTAGGTGTTGCCCAGCCGGTGTGGCACGGTGGTTGGGCATCGGCCCATAAACCAGGAGGTCACAGTTCAATTCCGAACAGGGCACATGCCTGAGGTTGTGGGCTCAATCCCCAGTAGGGGGAGTGCTAGAGGCAGCCGATCAATGATTCTCTCTCATCACTGATGTTTCTATCTTTCTCTCCCTGAAATGAATAAAAACATATTTTAAAAAATAAATGTTAGGTGCTGCTCCTGTCATTGTTACTGTTGGAGAAAGTTCACAGTCCCTCGCAGGGCACACAAAGCCATCCACGACTCAGCCCCTGCTCATCTCTCTGGCTTTGTTTCTCGTAACCTTTGAGTTGCCACCACTGCTGTGACCATGCAGCCACACCAGGCTCCCAGAGTGCGGAGCCTGAGGCAGTTCATCCTCCACACCTATACCCACACGCGCATTCTCTCCCTGTTGGCTGGAGAGCAACCCCGCATCTCTGAAACCCTCCTTCCCCGTCCATGGGCATCAGTCACCCGCGCCTTTGGGCCTCCACTATGTTCTACGGAGACTCTCCATGAACGCTTCATTTTCCTCACCAGTTTATGTATTCTGCTTTCCCCAGTAGACCTTAAGGACAGAGGCTCCTATGAATTCCTATCTGTGTCCCCATTGCCAGGCACTCAGTTGTCCCTAAATAAATATGTATTCAATAATCGCAAAAGAAAAAGTGATCAGGACACACAAAAAGCTGGAAATACTTTTCAGAGAACCTAAACAACCAGAGAGAAAATCAAGGCCCAAAACACTTTGAACCTATGGAGAATTAATTATCAAAGATCATATAACCAAAGAGAAAAAAGAAAATTATAGTTTCCCAAGAGAAAGCCAAACCTTGTTATAATGCAGTGTCTCTGTGTGTATGGGGAGGTAGGGGACAGAAGACACATTAATAATAGTTCTAAACTAGCTTATGTTGACTCTTCATTGAATAATGCTTTTTAAACCTCTTCTTCAAAAAACATTAGAGTCATAGCTTCACTTTGTCCAGAGTACGGGTCATTTCAATAAAAAATACTGCAGGGGGTGCAGCCTGTAAGAAAGACAACTAACTAATCTTTGTACAATGTCTATGATGACCCAGAAACTTAGAAAATAATAATTTCCATTTATTAAACACAGTGTGCTCAACCCAGAACTACTCACTTTACATGTATTATCAAATTAGATCATGCAAGTCCTCAACAACTCTGAGACACGAGTATTGGCCTTTCCATTTTACAGATAAGAAAGACATATTCGCTCATTCCATCCACCTGTGCTGAGCATCTACTGTGAGCCAGTCAGACACTGGTCCAGGGACCATCGTGAAGCACAAGCCAAGTCCCCCCATCATAGAACATACATCGCAGGTGGGCAGAAAACAGAGCAATGAATGAATGGGGAAATGATCATATATATAAATGAACAAGAAAAATATCAGATAGTGACAAGTGCTACTAGAGAATTAAAACAGGAGGAAGGGACAGAGGCTGACTAGGTAGCTATTGTAGACCGGGTTGTCAGAGAAGGCCTCTCTGAGATGGCTATATTTAAGTTGATATTTGAATAAGAAAGAGCCAAGCACATAAAGATGAAAGAAAAACATTTCAGACTGAAGTAACAGCTGGTGCAAAGGCCCTAAAGTAAGAATGAACATGGCATGTTCCGGGAACCAAAAGCAATGAGGCTGGGTGCTTAGTCAATGAGAAGAGGCTAAGAGACTGACACGGGGCTTGTCACATAGAAAGCAGTGGCCTCAGATTTGGCAACATCAAGGTCATTAGTGGATGCAGATAAGAATAGACCTGGTGGAATGATAGGAAGAGATTAGAGTGAGAGGAAGAAGTCAAAGCAAAAAAACTACAGACAACTTTTAAATTTTAATGAGAAAAGAAAAAAAAAAACCTAGAAGATAGCTAGAGAAAAATACAATGTCAACAGAGTTTAAGATAAATAATAAACAAAATTAGAAAAGGTTTGGGATTTGTTATTTTGCTTTCAGATAAGAAATATTAGAGCATGCTTCTTTGCTACCAATAATTATCCAGGGATGAGGGTAAATTTAATGATGGCAAACATAATTATAAGATCAAAGATCAATAAGACTAGTCTTTTTTTTTCTTTTTTCTTTTCCGGAGAGGAAGGGAGAGGGATAGAGAGTTAGAAAAATCAATGACAGAGAAACATCGATCAGCTGCCTCCTGCACATCTCCTATTGGGGATGTGCCCACAACCTAGGCACATGCCCTTAACTGGAATCGAACCTGGGACCTTTCAATCCACAAGCCAACACTCTATCCACTGAGCCAAACCAGTTAGGGGTATAGACTAATCTTAATGAAGCTAATAATGTGCCCTACGGAAAAAACTTGTAGGTAGAGGAGTTGGGATACTAATCCAGGTGTGTTCTGACTCAAAGGTGCATCCTCTTTCTACCACACTATTGCCTATAACATATACAAGGTAGGGCAAAAGCAGGGTAGAGTTGTTTTTATGGAAAATAAAACAATATTACAAGAATAATCTGTTTTTGCATACTCACAACAGTAAACCTACTTTTTGCCCCAGCCTATATAACACAATAGTATTTGCAAAAATATCCCAACACCAACCTCTGAAGTGAATGGTAACAGAGATGGAAGGAATATGTAGAGAAGGAAAAGCCAACACAAACACTCCCTTCTTCTGTGTAAGCAAGCTCAATTTTCATACAGACTTTTATTACCGAATCTTCACTCAAATGTCATTTATTGGACCTCTGGCTTTAGTCCTCCTAACTATAGGACCCTCAGCTGTTGCCCTTTTATGTTCATAGTGGGTTTGAAGAGAGGATGGGGACACTGAAATTAATCCCTGTGCAATGTAAGGGAGATCCGTCAAGTGACTGCAGTTAGGTAGTACAAAGATTTTTAAATGCCAGCTGTGTATTTGTAAGTCTGCTAAAGTGAAGATGGAAATTAAGGAACATGATCACTTTTGTTTCCTTCCTCTTTACATGGGTATCTGAAAAAGCAAGTGACATGCCTGTGTCTCTTGTTATGTTTCCCATGCTCATTCCTACTCTGCCACAGGGTGGCACAACCTCACCCCTCCAGCCCCACCTTCCTGTCACCTGGCTTCCCATTCTCTGTTCTCGTGTCCCTTCTCCTTCAGGACAACATAGATGCCATCTCTCCCACGAAGCCCTCCTTGGTGTCTCCTTCTCTGAATCTGATGGCACTAAGTTCTAGCTCTTGACCATATTAATGCTCAAAACTATTCTCTGATTCAAGTGTCAGAGTGAGAAAAACAGTACTTTTCAGTAGGAAATTCAATACAATCATTGGCCATGGTTACTTTGAGAGGTCACTTAGGGAAGATTCAGATGGATTTGAGTTGAAATCATGGCTCTGTTCAACCTCTGACAAGCTGGGTAATCTTGGGCAAGTCATTTTCTGAGACTCAATAACCCCACCTAGAAAATAAGAATAATGCTACCTACTACCCACCACCTGGGTATGTATCCAAAATATATCAGATAGCTTGCTCTTCCGCTGAAAACTCTACAATGGCTTTCCATGGTTTTCAAAAATCAAGTCCCTAACTCTTCAACATGGTTAAAACATCATCTCACCTCATCTAGCCTCACGTCTCACCTAACTCATATTTCATACTCCAGTAACAATAAATTCCTCAGGATATTTCTCTGCTATTTATTTAGCTGAGTAGTTGGTTAGTTGGTTAGTTAGATTTGTGTAAGTACCGTATTTGCTGGCGTATAAGACGATTTTTTTGGCCCTGAAAAATACCGTATTTGCCGGCGTATAAGAGACTGGGCGTATAAGACGACCCCCTAACATTTCCACTCAAAATACAGAGTTTGTTATATACTCGCCGTATAAGACTACCCCCCACTTGGAGGCATATTTTTCAGGGCCAAAAAATCGTCTTATACGCTGGCAAATACGGTATATGTTTATTTTTGGTCCCTTCAAACCCTGCACTCTTGTTCCACCTTCCCCAGACATTACTCTCCCTGAAGCTTTCTGGGATTTGTTGCCTTTCCCCCCACCCCCCCATATACAGGTTAAGTTCTCCCATGATACCCTGGCCACAGCTGAATCACTGCAGCTACCCCATTGTTTACAATTATTTATTTACAAGACTGCTCCATAAAACGAGGGTCCCTTCAGGGAAAGGCCTGGGTTTTAGTCATCTTTGTGTGCCCAGCACAGTGCCTGGTATATGCAGGTACTTACTCCTACTTAGCTTTTCTGATGCCCCGTTTCTTCATCTATGAAATGGGAAGAATATCACCTACTTGAAAGGTTAGGGTTAAGGTAAAGTATTCAAAGCTGACCTCAGGGTGGCTGGCATACAACCGCCTTCAGTACATTTGATTAATGTTCTCAGCATCTCCTGATTGAGCTTTCCGAATCTGTCCTTCAGGACCAGGCTCTATGCTGACCCTGTGCCCTTGCTGTGAGCCCTCTCCCCATCCATAACCCTCAGCAATGAGAGTCCCACTCGGCCATTGCCCTCTGGACTTTGCGGATGACTCAGCTAGGACACCAAATGCAAATGATTCTTGAGCACCTTTGTACAAGGCAATGTCCCTGATGCAGTGGAAGTGATACAACATGTATATGGAATTTATGTAGGGAAAAGGTTGGGGGGTGGGGGGATCAGACAAATGAAGGCAGTGCAATTCAGAAAAGAAAAGGGGTATATATCTCTGGGGGAAAAAGAAAGCTTTGGAGGAAGTGGCATTTAAACTAGACCTCAAAGGATCAATTAAGCTGAGGGGCTATCTCCAGAGTTGTATGTGGTCTGCAAAATGCAAAACTCAAATCACCTGCTCATCAGAAGAAAAGTAAATTTAGGGTGCTAGCCAGTTTGGCTCAGTGGAATGAAAGGTCCTAGGTTCAATTCTGGTCAAGGTCACATGCCCAGCTTGTAGGCTCGATCCCCAGTAGGGAGCATGCAGGAGGCAGGCAATCAATGATTTTTCTCTCATCGCTGATGTTTCTATTTCTCTCTCCGGCTCCTTTTCTATCTGAAATAAAAACATACTTTAAAAAAAAAAGAAAAGTAGCTGAAACCGGTTTGGCTCAGTGCATAGAGTGTCGGCTTGCGGACTGAAGGGTCCCAGATTCGATTCCGGTCAAGGGCATGTGCCTTGGTTGTGGGCACATCCCCAGTAGGGGGTGTGCAGGAGGCAGCTGATCGATGATTCTCTCTCATCAATGTTTCTAACTCTCTGTCCCTCTCTCTTCCTCTCTGTAAAAAATCAATAATATATATATATATATATATATATATATATATTTTTTTTTTTTTAAAGAAAAGTAAATTTAGGGAATTCTGCCTACTACATAGCCCTCTATGAGACCCACAGCACACGGTAGCAAGGCTCTGAGAATTCTTGAACTAAGGAACCCTATTTAACTTTGTTGAATCCACACCCCAAATTTGACCACAAGTTCTCTACTCCTTTCCCTCTGGAGGATCACAGCATCCTGAGGAACAAACATTAAGAAAAAACAAGTTAAGTGTTACTACCCTTACAAAGTTATATTTTGCAATAGGACCTCTTATAGATAACACCATAACACCAGATTTTTTAAGTACTGTAATCAGTAATTTTAAAAATTCTCCTGGCGTTTTGCTCAAAGGGGAAAAGCAATGGAAGACTGTGCAGAACTAAGTAGCTGTCAAACAACCAATGCCTGCCCCGCCCAGTGCGGCTCCGTTGGTTGGAGCACCTTCCTGTGCACCAGAGTCACAGCGTCCATTCCCTGGTGGAGGCGCATACGGGATGCAACTGATGTTTCTCTCCCTCTCCTTTCCTCTCTCTCAAGTCAATAAAAAGCATTTTCTGGTGGGGGATGGGAGGGGAGGCATATCCCCAGGCGAGGGTTAAATAAATAAATAAATTGTCCCATCCTTAAAAGAAAACAAATACCCTCCTTCTCCAGTTGTGAAGTTAGACCACAAAGCCTTTCTTTCTTTAATGTAATTTAACTTTTTTTTCCATCACCATTTATACCCCCTAACTTCCAGCACCCCCTCCCAACCCCCCCTCCCCCCCAGCCTTTCTATCTTTCTATCCAGGGAAACAAGGCATCTCTGACAAAGTCCATTCCTTCTTTGGTAGGATGTTTACACTCCGATAGCCACCCTCCCTCCCTCCCTCTCCAACCTGCTGACTAAGTAAAAAACACCAGGCTTGGAAGCAAAGGGAACAGCATTGCATAACAGCAAGACACCAGACAAGGCATGTTTTGCTCCTTAATATTTACCAAACGGTGGTGTCAATAGAAGGCGAGAAGGAAAGGGGCAGTGTCTGCTGCCCGTCCCCACCCTGGGTGCTCGGCAATCCAGTCTGCGAGTTAACAAATGTGCACTTGGCAGCGAGGCCTTGTGCTCAGGATTCAGAGACAAACAGACGCAGTCCTACCCGCAAACCCGGCTTCGCGGGGAAAGAGGCAGGTAAACAAACTGCAATGCAGCATGCAAAGTGCAAGCAAACGATTCTGTAATAAGAGGTGAGCACAAAACGCTAGCAAGGCACAAATGCGAGACTCCTTAACTTTGCCTAGACTCAAGGTCAGAAGGAAGGCGAGGTAAAATAAGAGGAGTCCCTTAGTGCTCAGAAGGTTGAAAATGAGTTGTGAAGGCAAATAAATCGAAAGATACATAACTAAATAAAATAGGGCCCTATAGCTGAGTAGATCAGGGTAGGATAGAGCACCACTGGGGGTGGGGTGGAGTGGAGTGGAGTGGGCTGGGGTGGGGAGAGACCAGCTGATCTTCCTGAGCCTGCAGCACATGGAACAGCTGCATCTAATTTCACTTGCTCCTGAAACCCACAGAAAGTCGGCGGAGTGTTGTGTGTGTGTGTTTTTTTTTTTCCTTCTTAATAACAAAACCGTGCAAGTACAGGAAAAAAGGAGACTGGCTTAGCAGATTCAAGAAACCTGAACCCCAGGCCAGATGCAGGGAAAGCTGAGAACTGAGCCGCTTTAAACCACAGAATCCTTCCAGGCCTGGGACCGGCAGTCCTGTGTACCGAGGGGCATAGGATGCTACAACGACTAAGACAAGAGTGAAAGCAGCTGGAAAGCAGTCCCTGCGTCCTCTCCCCACGGGCAGAATTCTGGCTGCTTAGTCTCCGGAGAGAATAAAACAGAAATACCCAGGATTTGCTTTATAACCATCTGGGAGAAGGGGTGGGGGACACAGATGAAACACAAATGTCCATGAAGTGATCACTGGTGAACGTGGGTGATGGGAACATGGGCGGTTCATATGATCCATAATAAAAAGTAAGAGTATCTCTGGTCCTGCCGGAACCGGTTTGGCTCAGTGGCTAGAGCATCGGCATGCGGACTGGAAGATCCCGGGTTCGATTCCGGTCAAGGGCATGTACCTTGGTTGCGAGCACAAGCCCGGTGGGGGCTGTGCAGGAGGCAGCTGGTCGATGTTTCTCTCTCATCGATGTTTCTAGCTTTCTATCCCCGTCCCTTCCTCTCTGTAAAAAATCAATAAAATATATTTTTTAAAAAGAGTATCTCTGGCCCAGAAGGACCGGGCACGTCCGAAGGGAGGCATAACAAAGGGCACGTGTCTGCACAGGTGGAGTGCCGCACGCCTTCCTGACTCCCAGACACTGCCCGGTAGAGCCACACACTGCAAAGAGGAGCGGAAGACTCCTCCCCGGTGAACGCAACCTAGGGAACCTGAAGATGCTGCCTCGGGGGCTCCCCAAAACAGCCCAGCCCCATCGTGCCACAGGAAGGCTCAGAGTTCATCACCTCCATCCCATACGCAGTTTCCCGACAGCTTTTTTTCTTTGATGACTTTCTTAGGACAGAACTCACATAATCAATTCACCTTCTTGCAGTGTACAATTCACTGGTAGGTAGTATACTCACAGAACGTACAACCATCACCACCGGGATAGTTTATTAAGATATAATTCACATACTCAATTCACTCTCTTAAAGTGTACAATTCAGCAGTGTTTAGTATATCCATAGAGTTCTACAACCATCACCACCATCCATTTTAGAACATTTTCATCACTGCTCCACCCCCTTCAAAGAAAACCCTGTACCCATTAGCAGTCACTCTGCGATGCAGCTCCTCTCCAGCCCCAGGCGATCTGTTTTCTGTCCGTATAGATTTGCCTGTTTTAGACATTTCACATAAATGAAATCATACACTGTGGGGTCTTTTATGAGTGACTTCTTTCACTTACCGCAATGTCAAGATTTTGACAGCTTTTATTTACACACACACACACACACACACACACACCCCGAAATCAGGAGCAACACAGCCAAGGATCACATTCACAGCGACATCTTGGGAGAGCCTCCAATAAAGACGCAGACCACAGGAAACACGAAAAGAGCAACTTGAAGGAAACAGATACTATGTGGGAGGGGGAGAGTGCCAATAATATTCTCACAAAGAGGAAGTAAAACTGCCTCCATGAAGTGAAAATAGGATACTATAAAAAGGAAACACTTAAAGAGAGAGAGAAAAAAAAAGAGCTCTTAGAAATTGACAACTTAATAGCAAAAGTTAAAAAAAAAAAAAAAAGGAAATCTGTTAGTGTAGTCAAAAGACAAAGATAAGGAAATCAGGAGAGGGAAAGTTAATATTCTAGAGCAAGCATGTCAAACTCACAGCCCGCAGACCATATGCCTCATTTTTTGGCCTGTGTTAGCCTTTGAGTTTGACATGCTTGTTCTAGAAAACCAGTACAGGGTGTCTCCTATCAGAATAAGAGAAATTCCCGCCGAAACCGGTTTGGCTCAGTGGTAGAGCATCGGTCTGCGAACTGAAAGGTACCGGGTTCGATTCCGGTCAAGGGCATGTACTTTGGCTGCGGACACATCCCCGGTAGGGGGTGTGCAAGAGGCAGCTGGTCGATGTTTCTCTCTCATCAACGTTTCTAGCTCTCTAGCTCTCTCCCTTCCTCTCTGTAAAATATCAATAAAAAATATTAAAAAAAAGAATAAGAGAAATTCCCAAAAGAGAACAGAAAAAAAGAAAGGAAAATCATGATGAATCAGTATCATTCAACAAAACTGTGAAGAACGGCGGGGTGCAGGTTGCCAGGTTGAAAGGGCCCAGCACACAGACACAATGTGAAATGACGGTGAAATTGCAGAAACTGCAAAGAGAAGATTCTATAAACTGGAGGATGTCCTTCACCAGGTGGTAAACAAGAGTCAGAGGATCTAGTAGAGATGAGCAACTGAGGACCCTCAGATAACTACCACATGAAGAAGCGAGCCAGCCCAGAGAAGTATAACTCCAGGGAAAGACACACGAAGGATGGTCATCACCACCAACCCCTCTGCCATTACACCCTCTTTATTCCAAATATTTAAACTGTGTGATTATAAAATTTTCAAACATACTCAAAAAGTAGAACCTCAATACCCATCACCCAGATTCAACAATGATGAACATTTGGCCTGTTTACTTAATCTATCCTTTATTCTCTCTTTCTTTAAATATTTTAAAACAAATTCCAATCCTATCATTTCAACCCTATATACTTCTGAACCCATCTCTACCTTGCCCGTTTTCTAACATTACAACACTAGAAAATTAACAATAATCTCTTGATATTAGTCCATAATAAAATTTCCCCCACATCTCAAAAACACCTTTTTACAGGTACAGTGTTAAGGGCTAAATTGTGCCATACACACACACACACACACACACACACACACACACACTTTTATGTTAAAGCTCTAACCCCCAGTATCTCAGAATGGGACTGTAATTGAAGATAGGGCCTTTAAAGACATAATTAAGTTGAAGTGAGGCCTAATCCAACCCCCTGGTGTCCCTGTAAGAAGAGATTAGGGGACACACACACACACACACACACACACCGGGTCTGCATGTGCACAGAGGGATAACCATGTACACAGATAGGAAAAGGGCAGTCATTTGAAAGCCAAGGACAGAGGCCTCAGAGAAAACCAACCTTGTCAGCGCCTTGATCTTGGGTTTCCAGCCTCCAGAACTATAAGAAAATAAACTTCTCTTATTTAAACTACCCAATCTGTGGTATTTTTGTTATGATATCTAACAAACTAACACACAGACTATCCAAATAAAAACAAGATTTATATATCACACTTGAAAATGTCCCATGTGCACTTGAGAAGAATGTATATTCTGTAGCTTTGGGGTGGAATGTTCTGAAGATGTCAATTAGTTCCATTTATTCTAGAGTCTCATTTAGGATTGCTGTTTCCTTGTTGATTTTTTTTCTAGAAGATTTATCCAGTGATGTCAGTGGGGTATTAAAGTCCCCTACTATAAATATATATAACACATATGGTTATCATTCCTAAACCACATTATTTTTTTTCATGCCATTGACTTCATGCAGAGACCAAGTCAGTTGTTCAACACTAGATTTATGTGTTTGGTTCCTTAGAGTGTCGTTTAACTTGTCATCCTTTCTCCTGTATTCCCAATAAATGAAAGTCAGCTCTATAGGTTTGATCAGGTGGAAGGGTCAACTTTTACATAAGAATATTCCATAGGTGGTACTATATTCTCTCTTTTGAACCTGACAAATTATGACAAATAAACTTGGTCCAGATTCTTTCCTATTTGCCTTGACCATGTGCTGATAAAGTATCTTGCTTGTCCCCTCCCTGCTGTCTTTCTGGTTAGCTGATGGCATTCACTGCATCCCACAGAGAGCCAGAGATAGTCCATAGAGAGACTAGGAGTAGAAAAGACAGAGCAGTCCACTTTCTGTGATCATACACTACCAGAAGATTTGAAAATACCTAAGTGCCAATCAGCAGATGAGTGGATTAGAAATCTGTGGTACATCTACACAATGGAATACCACGCCGCTATAAAAAAGAAGGAACTTTCACCATTTGCAACAGCATGGATAGAACTGGAAAGCATTGTGCTAATCAAATAAGCCAGTCAGAGAAGTAAATATCACATTATCTCACTCATATGTGGGATATAATGATCAACGTAATTTGATGAACAAAAATAGATCCAGAGACAAATGGCAGGGGAGGGGAGGAGAGGTTAGAGAGCAACCAAAGGACTTGTAGGCATGCATATCAGCACAACCAATGGACACAGACACTGGGGTGGTGGGGGCTTGCCTGGGGTGGGAATGGATGGGGGTGGGGTCAGTTGGGGGAAAGGGAAACATATGTAAAACTTTAGACAATAAAAAAAAATTAACATTTAAACACCAAGTCCTCTTTACTCAATTCACTATCAGACTCATAGAACTGCTACCCAATTTCTATCTCCTTGGGCATATGAGGGTATCAGCACCTCAGAGAAATGATTAGACCAGACTGATCTCATTCATGAATGTAACTAACATTCAAGGACCCTCTGACAGCTGCCAGGAAACTCCTGTCTGCCTCAAGGGCAAGTCTGTCATCAAGAGTAAGTTGTAGAAGGGTTCCCAGCTCAGCTCTGTCTGCCTCCCCATCTGTATTTAAGACTTTGCCAAATTCAAGCTCTGCTGTTGTAGATGGGGGTCCCTTACACCAGAGTTTCTCAAAGTGTGATACGCGTACCCCCAGGGGTACAGGAGGAGTTTGGTGGGGGTACGTGTTGCACCAGAGTTTGGTGGGGATATGCACTGCACAGTGCTTAGCTGCGCCTAATCCTACGTTCTCATGAGTCAAGTCAAGACAGTCTTGTGAGGTGTGAGATGATCCGGTGTGCGAATAAATGTTATTTATAATATAACTTTTATTTATATTTTATTATGAATAATTTTATTTTTCGTTTATTAATATTTTGTGTATGTACCAAAAAAATGAAAAAAATAAATATATTTTGATTGTTATTAAAATACATCCATTTTTTCTTGACGAGGGGTACTCAGCGTTACAAAAATTATAGAAGGGGTACACATATGTCAAAAGTTTGGGAAACACTGCCTTACACAAAGGCTGCTGAGCAAGACCCTTTAATCAGCCTGCTCCCCACCTTCAACTTCCTCTCGTCCTCGGGGCCACTGTGGTCTGGCGGGTGTGTGAGGCTGAGGGAACAGCACAAGCAGCTCCAACGCACAGTCACCGCCAATGGAGCAATCCCGCAAGACAGCCAGAGAATTTTAATGAAAACCAGAAAACTCCAGGCCGCAAAGTCCAACTGCAGTTCAGGCCTGCCAGCCCCTCCTCCTGCAGCTAAGAATCCCTGAGCCAGCACGGCCCCAAAAAGCAGGGAGAAAAATCCGTTTAGCATTCAGCAACCTCCCACAGCAACCGCTTTCCGGGGTCATTTAGGTGAGAGGCAAGGCACATGCTAAATGCAATAGGACCCAGAGTCCCTGAGAGGCCCCGGGTGTGGCAGCAGCAGATGAGCCAACAGATTATGAAACAGTCATTTATAAAAAAAAAAATTTAAAGCGCCTCTTTCTGCCAAAGCTGTCTGAATACAGCTGCATTCGAGGCTAGCGGAGAATCTTAACAAGCTTAAAGGGACCGTATTTCAGATACTCAAGAACCAAAGGCGAAGGAAAAGAATATTTTGAGCACTTACTATGTGTCAGGTGCTTTTATCTCATTTTACCCTCACGGTGTGGAGGGAATTATAAACTGCACGTAACAGATAAGAACGCTGACTCAGGGGTTAGATAACTCGTCCGAGGCACACAGCTGGCAGGGGTGAACCAAGACTCAAAGTTCAGTATGGATGCAGCTCCTCAGAAATAAACGCAGAATACTGACCTGTCCTACCAGATAAAAGGAATCATCATGCCGAAACCCGTTTGGCTCCATGGATAGAGCATCAGCCTGCGGACTGAAAGGTCCCAGGTTCGATTCCGGTCAAGGGCATGTGTACCTTCAGGTCAAGGGCATGTACCTTGGTTGGGGGCACATCCCCAGTAGGGGGGTGTGCAGGAGGCAGCTGATCCATGTTTCTAACTATCTATCTCTCTCCCTTACTCTCTGTAAGAAATCAGTAAAAAAAAAAAAATAAATATATATATATATATATATATATATATATTTTAATTTTTTTTTTTAAAGAATCATCATTTACTGAACATGGGCTATGGGCCTGTGACTAAGCTAAGATTTTTGCATCACTATATCATCTAATCCTCACAGCAACCAAATAAGCTAGGAATTACTATTATCTTCATTTTCTGTGAGGAAACGAAGGCTGGATGTTAAATAATTAGGCCAAGGTCATGACTTGGCCAGGATTTGATCCCAGGTCTATCTCAGTTTAGAGCCCCCATGTTAAAACACTCACCCTAACAGCCGACAGAGGGGAACCCCCGAGGCCATCATGCCAAGCCAGCAAGTTGCACGGAAACTTCCGCCCCCTTCCCAGCAGATAACCCACGTGCCAGGATTACCCACCCTGTAATTCCTCGAGCCTTCCTCAGCGGCGGCACAGACGCACTGGCTCGGGATAGGCTGCCAGTGACAGTTCCCCCTCCCCATGACCTGTGGGCTCTGCGGGCACTGCGTGTGTGAAGGAGAGGGCTGCCACCATGATCATCCTGAGATGCTTGTGAGTACAGAGGCCGACAGCTCCCTTCTGCAGGCTCTGCTCCACAGACTCGCACACCTCACAGCAACCTCCACTCCTCCACCCCCCCCCCCCCCCCCCCCGGAAAACAGCTCACAAGCTATTTGTATTCTTAACAGGACATCGTGTGCCTCCTCTTAGGCAACTATGATTTCCCAAGGGAGCCAACTGTCTAGAGTCTAGACAGAGCATCCCAATCTACCTTGATGAGAGATTGGCCACCACAAGGTCACATTTGAGCGTTTAGTTTGGGGGGCTGTGTTCAGTGGCCCAGTGAAGGCTCTGGGCTTGGCACCCCTGGGTTGTCAGACTGAGCATCACTCGGCACAACTGACATCCAGGGTTGGAACTGTCTTCCCAGCCAGGCAAGCATTACGTCAGAGGAGTCACAGGCATCTTTCACCTGACTGTGAGTCACACACATAGGAACACTATGTAAACAGTCCCATTAATCAGGCTGAAACTTCACAGAACTCTTGTACACGTGCTCGGAATAAAGCCCCAGGCTTTGAGATGGACTGGACATCTAACGTGCGCCAGGAAATGTGACAGGTACATTCACAGCTGGTATCTTCATTAATCTTCATAACGTTCTGTGAGGTAGATAAGATTGCTGGTATACAGGTGCAGCAACAAAAGCCCAGAGGTTTACATAATCTGCCCAAAGTCACACCAAAAGTGGCCACATTTGAAAATGTCATTAGAAAATATTTTAGTTAGTTAATTAATTAATTAATTAACTTATTTAGAGAGAAACCAATTTGTTACTCAACCTATTGATACAGTCACTGGTTGCCTTTTGAATGTGCCCTGCCTGGTGATCAGACCCACAAACCTGGTGTATTGGGACGACGCTCAACTCCATTTTTAATGACTCCACAACCTTACATTCAGTCAATCATGAGGCCATTCAATATTCCTCAGACATTTGTGGAGCACCTTCTAGGAACAGCTACTGTGCTACTGTAGAGGATACAACTGCCAAAACTGTATCCTAGGTCCAGTCACCAAGAACTTAGATTCTCATGGGGAAAGAAGGCAAGGTGATCTGAAGAATGGGCACAGGACGATGAGGTTAGGGGCTCAGATAAGTGATCGGGACAGGCCTCCCTGAGAAAGTGGCCTTTGAGCTGAGATCTGAAAGGTGAGAATGAACCACCCATTTGCAAAGCTCAGGAAAGAAGCACAAAGGCAGAAGGACCAGTGGAAGGGCCATCTGCAGGAAGACGCTAGTTTTGTCAGAGGCCACCAGGACCAAGGCTGAATGAGCAGCAAGGGAAAAGAATGTTTGAGATGAGGCAGGCCTACTTGACCACAGCAAAGACTTTGGATTTTGTCATAAGGACAAAGGAAAATCAAAAAAGTGTTTTAATTAAGGGAGTGACGATCTGACTTGTGCCTTAAAGAGGGAGTTCTAGTGGCAGAAGAAGCGCAGGGAAGGGGCAGAGTTAGGAATGAGGGCAGACACAGGGGAGGAGTTGGGCTGGGGTAAGGAAGGCTGTCTCCTGGTCAGAGCTGGGGAAGTAGAATGAGCTTCCCTGGGTGCTGACGACTTTCCTGTCATTGGAAGTGTTCAGGAATAAACCAGATGACCCCTTGGCTACATGGTTAAAGAATTCAATAATTGGGCGGACAAATCCTCCTAAGCCTAAAATCCTTCTAAACCTGAGAATTCTGTGGTTTTAAGATAAAATCTTTATTAAGCTGACTTTCAGAACTGGAGTTGCCACAACTTCCCTGGTAAATCCTTGATAGCCCAGACCAGCTCTGTGATATCTGAGTTTTAGTTTCTTTCTCTGAGAAATGGGAAAAATAATGCCTAATCCAGGATAATTGCTGTGAGGACCAAAGTCTAATGTCTGAAACATTATAATAAGAATAAGGATAAATGGCATTTACGGAGCCATTACTATATGCTTGCATGTACTATATGATCTAGGGGCATTTTGTCACCTAATCCTTAAAAAAAAAACAACACCCAGAAGGTAGGCACTATTACTATCCCCACATTAAAAATTAGGAAACATATTTCTAAGGTAACTTATCCAAGAGTCATATAACTATTTATTGCTCAAATGAGGGAAAAAAAAGTCAAATAAAAAGCTTCAACAAAAGTTGAAAGAAAAAGACAAAGAAACCCATATTTACATAATTTTCATAAAAGATGTAACCTACTATTAAATTTAACAGTCCATTCAATTCTCTGATTAGACATTTAGTAAATATTTATTGAACATATAAATGAATAAATGGGTGAATAAATCATTCCAACAAACCTGTATTGAGTTCCTACCACACAGAGACTTTACATCAATTTAATTGAGAGTTTGCCATAAAACCACAATCTTCAAACTGGAGATAAAATTGCCAACATAATGACCCAGAGTCCATAAAGGGATGCCTGGCCAGCGTGGCTCAGAGGTTGAGCACTGACCTATGAACCAGTAGGTCATAATTCGATTCCAGGTCAGGACAAATGCCTGGGTTTCGGGTTCAATCCCCAGTGGGGGCTGTGCAGGAGGTAGCAGATCAATGGTTCTCTCTCATCACTGATGTTTCTCTCTCTCTCTCTCTCTCTCTCTCTCTCTCTCTCTCTCTCTCTCCCTCCAATCAATTATATATATATATATATATATATATATATATATATATATATATATATATAATTTTTTTTTTTTTTAAGAAGGACCTAAGAAATGTCATTCTCATACAGACCAGAAAAAGCAGAAATAACTGTTGTTCTTTCTTTGGGAAGTCAAACCGTTAGAAGAGTTGCAGAAGACAGAGCACACATACATGGAAGCCTAGAAGAAGTAGTCTCAGAGAAAAGATGAGAAGCCATCCAAAGGAGGCAGAATCTAAGAAAACAAAGCCCGACTTAATAACCAGGAGTTACTGATGGACTTCCTTAGAACTGTGGGAAAGGATACCAAGTTTCAAGGGCATCTGAATGAATGGGCTTAAAGAGGAAGGGAATGTGGTCTTTTTAAAAGTTTGGTGATAAAAAAGGAGAGGGAAGTGCTAGTCAGTTTGGCTCAGTGGATAGAGCATTGGCCTGCAGACCAAAGGGTCTCGGGTTCGATTCTGGTCAAGGACACATGCCTGGGTTTCAGGCTAGATCCCCAGTAGGGTTGTGCAGGAGGCAAATGATTAATGATTCTCTATCATCGTTGGTGTTTCTATCTCTCTTCCTCTCCCTTCCTCTCTAAAATCAATAAAAATATATATTTTTTAAAGAGGGAAAAGCAGGATTGCTGGTAAGTGTAGAAGGTGAGGAACAGGAGCCTAAAGAAGAGAAGCTGAAAGCAGAAGAGAGATAAAGAAGTTACAAGAAAGAACTAGGAAGGCCAGACCTAAGGAGGTGGAGGGCAGGACAGGTATACAGGGAAAGGCTACTCTTGGGAGAAGAGAGTCACCTTCTGCACTGTGACAAGAACGAAAAAGGAGGGACTAACGTATGGGCATAGGGAAAGTTACTCAGATTCAAGCTCGATGAATACAGAGAGTGATTGTTAGATAATACCATTTGAGCTTAAAAGGATATTGATTTTCTTGGGCCACTCAAAAATTGCTATCGAAAAGAACAACTATCATTTGGACCTATGTTTTATACAGTTAAAAATCAGGCTTGTCAAGATGTGCTTACATTCTGTTTCTTAATCTGGGTGCCAGTGCACTGGTGTGTTCATTTTGAGAACTTCATCAAGCTACATGCTTATGTGTGCACTTCTCTGTCTGTTCATTATATTTCAATAAACAGTTTTTATTAACTTAGAATCACCACTCCTGTACTCTTTATTTGGTTTTTTAAAAAGTAACTCAACCTCAAGAAAATTATATATTCTTTAGACGGGCAACATTCCTAACCAATCTTTTAGATCTTCCATAGTACTAAATTCAAGATTAGATACACAGTAAGTATCTAAATAATATATGTTGATATGATTGGAAGAACTTTAGCACTTAATGCCTAGACTTAATACAAATCTGTCTCCAGGAAGGGACACCTTTATGATTGTGAAACCTGGCAGACCCCACCTTAGCCAAGTGAGCAACACCAATAATGTAATAAACTAACATATATGCCTCCCCTTGTGAAGCAATGGGAAGTGTATAACATCAGCTATTTAGAATTCCTGCCCAAAATGTTTAACCTACATATAACCATGGAGAAATAACTAGACAAATTCAGGTTGTGAGATATTAAGAAAATAGGCCTGGAATCTTAATCTTAAAAATATTAATGTCATAAAATTCAAAAAAAGGGGGAAATTTATGGATTAAAAGAGGCTATAAAAAAGAGATTAAAGATGCATAGCACCTAAATTTAATATGCAATCTTTGAGTAGATCTTAGATTAAAAACAAACCAACAGCTACATTGTTAACATTATTAAACTAACATTATTAATAGCCTTTGAACAATGGGGGCTTGCAAAAATGCTGCAACTGTTCATGCCCTTGAATCCAGGCCCGTGAGCAATATGACCTTCAGCTCCTCTCATCAAGAGGAGCTTCTGAATGGCTTTGACCAAAAGACTGCAATAGAAGTTATACTGTGCAAGCTCCAGGCCTAGGCCTCAAAAGGCTTTGCACACTTCCACTCTCTCTTGGAATCTGCCTATTCGCCATGGGACCAAAGCTAGGCTATTCTGCTAGAGGATGGAAGACCCTTTGGAGCAGACAAGCCATCCAAAGTAAGACCAACTTAGACCAGGCAGCCTCTACTAGATCCAGCAGTTGACTGCAGACTTTGAGGGGACCCAGCCAAGATCAGCTAGTCCTGATGCAAATTAAAACTATCCAGATGACTCAGAGAATCATGAGAATTAATAAATGGTGGTTTCGCCCGGCAGGCATGGCTCAATCCCCAGCAGAGGGCATGCAGGAGGCAGCTGATTGATGATTCTCTCTCATCATTGATGTTTTAACTCCCTCTGCTTTCCTCTCTGAAATCAATTTTAAAAAATTTTTAAACAAATAAATGATGGCTTTGTTATACAGCAAATGTTAACTGATTAAAGACGAGATTTAAATGTAGACTGTATTATGGAATCAATGTTAAAGTCCTCAGGCATGATAATGCTGTTGTGGTGATGTAAAAACATGTCCTTATACTCAGGAGATAAATACTGACATATTTAGAGATCAGGTATCATGATGTCTGCCCCCCTCCCCCCCCAAAAAAAACCATAAATCTGCATATATAATAAAGCAAATGTGACAAAATGTTAAGAATTAGTAAATTTAAGAATTTTTGAGTGTTTTTTGTACTAATCTGTTCATATGAAATTTTTGAAAATGAAAAGTTAGAAATCTGCATGTGTACCTATCTCCCGAACATAGCGACACTGAAAGCTTATCTGGCAACACAGCAGCCACCACCTAATGAACAGATCCCTCTCCTCCTTTGGTGCTGTCCTCCACCTCCTACCCCTTTTTTACTGAAAGCGACTACTACTGCTCAAGAGGGAGGTGGAGTAAATCAGGGGGCAAGCCCTGGTAGAGTTAAAAGAAAGGTTTATTAAGACATAAGAAGTGTTTAAAAGTAAAAGTAGGTATTGCCCTGTGTGGGTGGATCAGTTGGCTGGAGCATCATTCCATACACCCAAAGGTTTTGGGTTCCATTCTTGGTCAGGGAACACTCCTAGATTTCTGTTTCAATCCCAGAAGAGGCTTGTACAGGAGGCAATGGATCAATGTTTCTATCCTACATCAATGCTTCTCTCTCACATCAATGTTTCTCTCTCACATCATCTCTCTCTCTCTCTATTCTCTCTCTTTCTCTCCCTTCCTCCCTCTCTTCCTCCCTTCTTCTCTCCCTCCCTCTCTCTTTCCCTCTCTAAAAATCAATTTTAAAAAATATCCTCAGGTGAGGATTAAATAAATAAATAAATATTTTAAAGTAGGTATTAATAGCAAGGATCCACTGAGTGAGGATTTCTCCCTGGTATAATTAAAAAAACATTTGTGGTGGTTGGCTGAAACTTGAAAAGAAAAAAGCTCTAGCAAGACACATGGGGAGGTCTCTGAAATATTTTATGTTAGAGAACAAATATTCATGTGTTTCTATTTTAAGGGATTTCTCAAACGCCTACAAATGAGAAGATTATCTTATATTACATCTCTTCCCCCTCTGAAAGGCCCTCAAACAAATAAATGGCCTGAATCTGTTTTTCCACAACCTAATGAAAGCCTCCTTTATTTAATGTGGATTTTCCTCCAAGTGATATGCAGCAATTATTAATGCTATGTATTGACGTTATGAATCAACCCAGGGGCCTAGGTTCAAAGAATATAGCTTTGAAATCCAAGAACCTCAGTTTTTCTATGCCATATAGAGATACTCTGCTTACAACGGATGGCAAACAAACCCATGCTGTTCTTTACATAAAAAGCAGTAATCTAGGGAGAGAGCTTTTGGTGGTATTGTTTTTGTTTGTTTGTTTGTTTGTTTTTTGTTTTGTTTTGTTTTGTTTTGTTTTTAGAAGAAGCTCTACAAATGTGCTAAAATGTCTTTGACTTCAAAATCTTCCAATCAAACAAGCCCAAATATTACCATTGTTCAGTGAGAAAAGCATTCAACTTATAAGGGAAGAACACATCACAAGCTACTGTACATCTAATGAGTTGGTTGTTCTCATCTGTCAGAGCTAAAATTAATGCAGCAAAGATATTTGTTTGGGGGCATTATTTGGCTCAAAGCCAAATCCAGGCCCACGCTTTCTTACAGAGTCCCTCAGTTCTCTAGCCCACAAACCCCAGGATGCCTCAGAACACAGTTTGAAACTACAACTTTAAATTAAATGGTTATGCAAAAAAAAAAGGCACCTCACGCAGAAAGAATCTTCCAATTGTCTCTACAAACTTCAGCAGATTCAGAGAAACCAACCAGACTGCCACATCTTCAAGGAACCTTTGATGTTCAAAGAAAATTCTACTGTGCACATTAATTCTCAAAACTGTTCAGTGACACCGTAAAGACAGCAGCGGAACAATACACTTTCCTGGCCCACATCTGCATGTTAGCACACACAACTGGTGACGGGATAGGTCATCGGAAGACCTGGGCATGGCTCTAGCTCAGCCACTGAGCTCCCATGTGCTTGTCGCTAAAAGTGTCAACTGCTGAAAGTACAACTTGATTGCCTGACTCATTGGTTCACTCACTGTGCAAACATCTGTTGGGAAAATGTTACTTAATCTACTCAAGCTTAGTTTCCTCCGTTTTAAAGTAAGGATGGTAATTGAACCTATTACATTTGGATTACTGGCAGAATTAAATGAGATAATACATACTAACTTGCAATAAATATTAGCTATAATTATTATTCCTTATTATTATCTGGGTGGTTAGACTACATATCTTTTAAAGTCCTTTGAAACCTTGAGATTCATTCTATGAACTAACTGTGTGACCCAGAAATTTAACATCTCTGAGCCTCAAGCTCTTTATATGTAAAATGAAAGAGTTTACAGTTACGTATACTCTAAGGTCCTTCCAACTCTAGAATAGTAAAGGCTCCATGGTTGATATTATATGATTTCCAATGTGTCTCAGTGTCACTGCTTAGATAAACTGGTAGGTCAAAGCCACTGCCAAATCAACCATCTTTCTCTGGTGGGGGTTTGGATCTTTTTTCACTTTCATTCTATTAATCTCCTAACCCACCCCTGCATACATAGGATGTACACCAGGTATGAGCCCCCAAGAGAAAAACAAGTGGGGAGGAAGCCAGACCCTGTCCCCTTCCGTTAGGCTGGGTAACGCATCCAAAACACAAGAGGAGGACGTGCAAGGAATTCATTCATTCATCATTCATTCCCCCACAGAAGCATCCACAAACTGAGAGCAGAGTGCCTCCCTGTACCCACTTCTTGTCTCCGTCTGCACTCTCCACACTGCCATCTTATCGGCACCAATAACTAAGCTGCCTGATGCCTAGGACTTTGTCATGTTAACTTTGCATCCTAAATCCCAGACTGTGGTAGGTACTCAATAAGTTTAAAATTAGCTAAAATTCATACTTCCTTCAGTACCAAAACTAGTCATTTGCAAAATGACTAGGCACTTTGGGGATCTTTTCTTAAGGGTCACCAACCCACCAATATCAAGAACTAGCTGTGTGACTATGGAGGGGCGGGTGGACAATGAGGGGAGTAATCATTTCACCCTCTAGCTATCAGTTTCCCCTTTGATTAAAAAAAAACTGGAGGAGAATTGATTAGATCAGGGGCTGGCAAACTATGAAACTATGGTTCATGAATCAAAATCACCCTATGTGCCCCCTTCCCCTGGGTTAGCATAGTTTTCATTCTTTTTGTTTAATAAATATATTTTATTGATTTTTCACAGAGAGGAAGAGAGAGGGATAGAGAGTTAGAAACATCGATGAGAGAGAAACATTGACCAGCTGCCTCCTCCACACCCCCTACTGGGGATATGCCCGCAACCAATGCACATGCCCTTGACCAGAATCAAACCCGGGACCTTTCGGCCGAAGCTCTATCCTCTGAGCCAAACCAGTTTCGGCAGTTTTCATTCTTCTTTAAAATCCTCACCAAAGGATATGTTTATTGATTTGAGAGAGACAGAAAGAGATATATCAATATGAGAGAGAACCATCAATCAGTTGCCTCCTGTACATGGCCCACGTGGGATAGAACCCGAAACATATGTCCTGACAGGGAATTGAACCTGCAACCTTTTGGTGTATAGGACAATGCTCTGGCCAACTGAGCCACCCTACCAAGGTGGCTCACATTTTTCAAATGGTTATAAAAGCAAACAAAGAATAACATGCATCAGAAACTGTTTGTGTTCCTCTAAAATGAATATACGTATTCTCAGGCCCTTAGATGATCTCTAAGTTTCTTTCAAACCAGGAATTTTAGCATTCTAATTCTACTGGGTTTCCTTGAAGAGTCCAATTCCAGCTTCTTGCACAGGGTATTCCCACATCTGAAGAAATACTGGATCTCAATTGATATTTGTTTAATTGAATAAATGGATTCTGCAGTAGTAATCCTAAGAACAAAGTCTCCCACCAAAAGGCCAATGTGTATCAAATGACCGCCTGGTAAAATACCTCCATGATCGACTCCCCACAAGAGGAACACACAGCTCCACTGGCCGTGTGGATGACAGCAGTCCCTGTACCAGCCTGGAGCTCAGATAACCAGGATTAAGACTTACCTTGTTCTGGCAAATAAAAAATACATGTAGCCATCCCCTGAACAAACCCCCCGGGCAAATTATAAAGCTATCTAGAAGTAGCTATCAGAAACACAGATCATCTGAACAGATCATCGTAATAGCCGTGGACCCATGAGAGTAAATCCTATCCACAATAAGGCATAGAATAATTTAGCACGCAACATTCTGCTTCTCTCTCCCTCTGTTGTTAAGACTACATAGTACTAAAACAAGGAATTCAAACAGTTATGTCAGGGCAGCAGGCCAAGGAAAGTCTAGAATATATGACCCCATTAACACTAATGGAAGTTGGAGCAAGGTAAAATAGAAAATAAAGCTCCCTGCCTCCATTCTCACTACCCATACTTTTCTAAAATAAACAGCCAACAATTATTCTTTTAATGTTCCTCCTCTGTACACCCATAAGTCACTCCCAGGGATATACCTTCTGCTGACTTCAAAAGATGAGCTTCTTGTTCTCTTTTTTCCCCATGTTCTTTGCTCTTCCTCTTTCTGTACGCCTACAAAGCATTCTCCTGAAGGGAGCTAGGGCTGCTTTTCTGCCACCTCTCATCGAGTATCTCAGTACAAGGAGAGCACACTCCAACCTCGTACTGTGTCAGACTGCCCTTAGAAATTGCAAAGTGGATGCAGAGATTCTATCCTCTTTACTTTCCTCTAAAGAAGCTACTTGGAGCCCTAGACGGTTTGGCTCAGTGGATAGAGCATTGGCCTGCAGAGTGCAGGGCCCTGGGTTCAATTCTGGTCAAGGGCATATGCCCAGGTTGCAGGCTTGATGCCCAGTAGGGAGCATGCAGGAGACAGCCAATCAATGATTCTCCCTCATCACTGATGTTTCTATCTCTCTCTCCTCCCTTCCTCTCTAAAATCAATTTTAAAATATGTGAAGAAGAAGAAGAAGAAGAAGAAGAAGAAGAAGAAGAAGAAGAAGAAGAAGACGAGGGGGAGGGGGAGGGGGAGGGGGAGGGGGAGGGGGAGGAGGAGGAGGGGGAGGGGGAGGGGGGAGGAGGAGGGGGAGGAGGGGGGAGGAGGGGGAGGAGAGAGGAGGAGAAGGGGGAGGAGGGGGGAGGGGGAGGAGGGGGGAGGAGGAGGAAGCAGCAGCAGCTACTTAGAGCTCTCTCTCCTCTCAACTGACCAGAGGCCTGAAGACCCCCTTCAACCAATAATGAGGTAGATTCACACTTTTCACGCTCCAATCCCACACACCATGCTCTAGACACACCGACCTGGAAGGTTAAGGAATGAAAGCTCATTATGGCTCAGTAGTTATTTCCAGGCTCTTCATAAACCAGAGGAGAGACTAACAGTTAAAGATTGGATTGTCTTCCCGACTCATTAGGTAAGCTTTCCCTAATAGTCGGAAGACATAGACAGACACCAGCCCTCTGTGGGTCTCTGAATAAACCTCAAAAAATTCCCTTTACTTCCCAGAGTCTTCTTGTTTTCATGAGCTTTTTAAATGGATCAAAATGGGTTTATGTCCTGGCTGCTGTGGCTCAGTTGGTTGAGTACCCTCCCATGCACCCAAAGGTCACAGGTCGGGTTCCCGGTCGGGGCATCTGCCCAGATTGCAGGTTCTGTCCTCGATAGTGGTGGGTACAGGAAGCAACTCATCAGTGTTTCTCTCTCACATCTATGTTTCTTTCTCTCTCTATCTCTCCCATCTTCTCTCTCTAAAATCAATGAAATCATGTTTTTTATAAGTGGGTTCAATCTTAGCTGAAAGATAAGGATAATCTTTGCTGGAAAGAGAAGGATCCAGTACTCGGGTTATAGTGTTGGCTCCCGGGATTCTCTAAGGAAAAGCCCAGCAATGGCTGTTCTCCGATCCCTGTTCCAAACAGCCTCACCCACAGCTTCTCCAAATCCCACCTCTGTAAACCTTGCATCAGCCCTTCTTGGCGGCTCCTGCTCTTCTCCTGCAGAGCACGTGACCCAGAGCAGCCACTGGGGCCTGAAAAGGCGTCAGAGGGTGAAAAAGCGGCTCTGGAAGGAGTCTAGGTAATTAATGCACAGAAATGCAGACCGACTCCACTACAGGATAAAACCGCTACCTACTTACTTTGTCTCTATGATTGTCTCCCCACACCCTACACCTTCTACTACCCCAGGCGGTACGTCCCTTGGGGACAAGGACCTCATCTTATTTCTTCTTGAGCCCTCAGTGCCTCACGGACTGCCTAGCACACAGCAGATCCTACATTACACCAGGACGGAAAAGGGGGAGAGGTGGCAAACATTAAGAGGGTGGAAACTGAATCTGTCTCACTCATTGTTACCTGGCCTATAAATATTTTTAAACTAATGGATGGACTAAAGAAACAAAGGAGCAGTAGTACTGAGGCATGCAAGTATAGGTTCTGAAATAATAAATAGCATCTTTCATTAATTCTAAAAACATTTTTCCTTATATTTTGACAGCTTGAAAATTGCACTTTACAGTGGAAGGCATCTTGGCATTGTGTCATAGTTTATTTGGAACCTTGTTTTCACTTTCTTTCTCAGTAATACATAGAATATAATCATGCACATTATAAATGATATCATAGATTCAGTGAAATGCAATCAGTTGCTATAGCTGTGGAAAGAAGAGTTAAAAAGATGACTATAAAACTGTACTGAAAAAACAAAGGGGGTAAAAAGCCTGGCCAGTGTGGCTCCGTGGTTGTGCATCAACCAAGGAGCCAGGAGGTTACAGTTCAATTCCAGGTCAGGGCACAAGCCCAGGTTGTGTAGGGGCATGCAAGAGGCAGCCAATTGATAATTTTCTCTCATTGAAATTAAAAAACAAATAAATATGTTCTTTAAAAGCCAGAGGTCCTTGAGAGAGAGAGAGAGAGAGAGAGAGAGAGAGAGAGAGAGAGAGCTCAAGAACAATCCTGGCCATGCTTCATGCTGTGTAGGAGAGAAGCAAAAGCAAAAAACAGAACATTGCCCTGACTGGTTTGGCTCAGTGGATAGAGCATCGGCCTGCAGACTGAAGGGTCCCAGGTTTGATTCCAGTCAAGGGCATGTACCCCAGTAGGGGGTGTGCAAGAGGCAGTTGATTGATGTTTCTCTCTCATAGATGTTTCTAACTCTCTATCCCTTTCCCTTCCTCTCTGTAAAAAAAAAAAAAAAAAAAAAAAAAAAAAAATCATTTAAAAAAATTTTTTTAAAAAAGCAAGAAAAAGAATATTAACATCACTTGAGTCCCTGTCTGGCTCAAACTAGCTACATGCTCACCAAACCTGCTTCTTTTTCCTTTTGGGCAAACAGGCCATATTCTCAGCCTCATTTTCCATTATGTGAGCCATGTCCTGAGTAGTAATTGATGGAAT